>OZ024742.1:189921110-189923610 GCA_964016885.1 Eledone cirrhosa
TTGGTGCCGCGCCATCCAGGCCGAAACAAATGAGATCGTGTAGGTGTCATGACAAAAAAACACACAGTCCACGCTGTAATGTGGCCGTGTAGGCAACACGGTAAAAACCTCCCAGACCCACACTGTAAATGTGGTTGGTGTTAGGAAGGGCATCCAACTGTAGAAAACCTGCCAGACAGTCCTATGCGAGCAAGACAATCACTCTTGCCTCAAGTGGGAATACCCCCGTCCAAACCCATGCAAGCGTGGAACACGGACGTTAAACGTTGATGATGATGATGATGACGATTCTCCTCTCAGATTCACACACGTATTGCAGCAGTCTTACTTCCCCTGTACTGATAACAGCGGTACCTTTTCATGATACCCTTAAAGCCAGGAGCTTTTCAGCACCTCCTCGTATACCATAGCTCTGAACTCTACTCTGGCTGAGTAGCCAAAGTAGGCCATATATATATATAGTCACTTCAGCCACACACCCTGGTATTGCAGCCCACTATGCAGAGGAAAGGAAGATAAACAAATAGTGAGGATTGTCCAGCCACTTCCTCTTCGCACCGATCGCCGTCAAGACCTCAGGTATACTTGGGCCCTACACTGCCGAGCTCCTCCACAAGATCAGAATACTAGTGGCCCATCTGAGAAAGGAGCCCTGTGAGGTGGGGTGGCTGTTGCAGCGGGTGTCACTGGTCATAGTCTGTGAGAATGCTTTTGTGGTCATGTCCATTGAGCACAACCCCATTACCACCGTACCCTAGGCCCAGAGTCCAATCACCCTTCCCCTGTCCCATTCTTCTGTGACGCTAGAGCTCTTGCCTTTCCCTTCCCTTTTTTTAAAATATCTTAGACCACGAAAAACAGGCAGAGGTGGTGAGAGCAGACCTCAGATATCTGAAACTCACGGAGGAGATGACAAAGGACTGTGACAAGTGGAGAGATGCTGTATTGAATAGGACCTGTCCAACTCTTGCAAGCAGGAAAAAGTGGACGTATGATGATGATGATGATCTTATATATATATATATCATGTTTAATATAGAAATGGCTTCTACAGGACTAGACCTGTTCTATTCAAAGGAAATCATCAGAAAATGTGTATATATTAAATATATATATATAAATTTGGTGATAGGAAGAGCACCCAGCCATCTAAAAGTTGTCAAAGTTGTGTTGGGAGACTTACCAGTTGTGTCAAAGACTTGTCAACCTTCTCAGTGATGGTGTATGATAAATTGCACTCAGTACACTCTGTAGAGTACAGAAACATATGTAAGTGAGATGCAGGTCGCTGGCCCATCTGAGAAGTCAGTAGCACTGATTTAGTGTTGACTTGGTCTGTGATAATCCATCCAACCCTCTTGTTAACAGAGGAAACAGTTGTTAAATGGTGATGATGATGAGGATATAGTTTTATATGCTTTGTTGAAAATATATATCTCTTCTCTTGCCAGATTTCATGACATCTCTGCCACATGAAATAAGTTGACAGAGTCCTTAGACAGTCATTAGGCAGTCATTAAAGAGTCAGGTAGAATACCTTGTGGTAATTGTTCCCTCTCTCTGTGATTTTCATACCCTACAGAGGTCAACATAAACTTTCATCCTTTTGAAGTCAATAAAATAATACACCAAGTCTCTGATGGTAGATGGTGGATTGGTAAAATTGTTAGAACTTCAGATGATATATCTTATGGTAGTATCTGTTCCAGCATTTTGTATTCTATGTTGAAATTCCACCTCTGAATTTAAATCTGAATTTAAATACCCAGGGCTAGTCACCTGACCACAGGATCACAACTGATTATGAAAAATGCAATTGGTGGAGCGATAACATGGATGTCTGCTAATGTAACCAGATGATGACAATGATAAGATGGAAAAGAATGATGATAACAAGGATGACAATGGTGGTGGTGATGATGATGATGATGATGATGATGATGATGATGATGATGATGACAGTGGTGATAGCAATGGTGGCGAGGATCATGATGATGATGATGATGATGATGGTGGCATGCTGGTGGCAATAATGAAGATAATGATGGTGATGATGATGATGATGATGATGATGACAGTAGTGGCAGCAATGGTGACGAGGACGATGATGATAGTGTAGTGCTGGTGGTGATGATGATGATATCAATGACAGTAGTGGCAGCAATGGTGACAATGACAGTAGTGACAGCAATGATAGTGGAGTACTAGTGATGATGATGATGATGATGATGATGATAATGACAGTGGTGACAGCAATGGAGCTGAGCACGATAATGATGGTGAAGAGTGCTGGTGGTGATGGTGATGGTGATGATAGTGCTGATGATGCCATCTGAATGAAATATTGAGCAGAATTGTCTGCAGGTTTTCAAATAGTGAAAGAAATAGTTTACTTTCAGACCAATTCAGAACATTAAATATTCATTTACATTTTCTTAACAAAAATAAGGTGAAAGGGGAAAAATACATTTTATCTTGATCAAGGTTATGGTTGTATGCA
>OZ024742.1:189928610-189951110 GCA_964016885.1 Eledone cirrhosa
GAACCTTACTTGCCTTTTGAAATATATATATACCATCAACCATACTGTTATATATATATAGTAATGACAATGATTACAATAGTGATGATGATAGTAATGATGATGTTGTTACTTATATTTCTGTCAGCATTCACCCAGGATAAGTTGAGCCTACTCTAACCAGTGCAGCAACAACATTAACCCTTTAGTTACCAACCCAGCCAAAACTGGATTTGGTTCCATCAAATAAAACCACCCATTTTAGAGGTTTCCAAATTAAATCAAAATCTTCCAACATAAATTTATATAAGAATATTACATTAATTTACTATCATAGTAATGATTAATAATTTCAGTAAATCCCTTGAAATTCTTCATTAATTAATTAAAGTAATGAAGAATTTCAAAGGATTTACTGAAATTAACTCTGCCTTTTATCCTTACGGGGTCGATAAAATAAAGTACCAGTAATGCACTGGGTAATTGCTGGCCTTGTGCCTAAAGTAGAAACAATTAATTAATTAAAGTAATGTGTACTTCATTAGAAATGCAGTCATGAAATTACAGATATTGTCACAGATGTCAATCACAGATATTGTCACAGCCATCAATCACAGACATTGTCACAACTGTCAATCACAGATATTGTCACAGACATTGTCACAACTGTCAATCACAGATTGTCACAACCGTCAATCATAGACATTGTTACAACCGTCAATCACAGACATTGTCACAACTGTCTATCACAGACATTGTCACAGCCATCAATCACAGACATTGTCACAACCGTCAATTACAGATTGTCACAGCCATCAATGACAGACATTGTCACAACCGTCAATCACAGACATTATCACAACCATCAATTACAGATTGTCACAACCGTCAATCACAGACATTGTCACAACTGTCAATCACAGACATTGTCACAAGTGTCAATCACAGACATTGTCACAAGTGTCAATCACAGACATTGTCACAAGTGTCAATCACAGACATTGTCACAACTGTCAATCACACATTGTCACAACTGTCAATCATACATTGTCACAGCTGTCACTCGCACATTGTCACAACCGTCAATCACACAGATTGTCACAACTGTCAATCGCAAACATTGTCACAACCGTCAATCACAGATTGTCACTAACAGTCAATCACTGATATTGTTTCTACTTTAGGCACAAGGCCAGCAATTACCCAGTGCGTTACTGGTACTTTATTTCATCGACCCCGTAAGGATGAAAGGCAAAGTCAACCTCGGCGTGTCAGCCAGTTACAATTCCAATGACAGCCACCATATATGCAAGGACCAGATGTTAGCTCAAAATCCGACAGGATCATGCCAATCCACAATTTCAACTGTTTATACCATCTCTGGAGATTTGACAGCATAAGATGAGTTAATATTTAGGGCAATAGAGGGCATGACTAAACCAACAGAGGTTCCTTTTGAATAGAAACTTTTGGAGGACATTAACCGGCTGTAACCAGTCACTCATACTGATGTTAAGGTATTGTACTCAAAATAAATAATATCAAAATCTTGTAGATTCAATATTATGTGAGATAATTATGTGAGATAAAGCCTTTACAATGTGAATGCTAAAAGGTTAATCCAATAGAGACTATGAATTCCAAAATTGGCACAATGTATGATGATGATGATGATGATGATTAGGAGGAGGAGGAGGAGGAGGACAACAACAACAACAATAATGATGATGATGAGGTCGACAACAACAACAACAACAAAAACAACAATGATCACCGCGATTATGATGATGATGATGCTGAGGTTGACAACAACAACAACAATGACAACCATGATTATGATGACCATGATGATGACGAGACAACAATGACCACGACATTATGATGATGATGATGATGATGATGATGATGATGATAATGATGATGTTGATGATGATGATAATGATGTTTCTTATTGACCACAGAGCTAAGGACATTATGATGATGATGATGTTGATGATGATGATGATGATGATGATAATGATGATGAGCTTGACAACAACAACAATAACAATGACCACGACGATTATGATGATAATGATGATGATGATGATGATGATGATGAGGTTGACAACAACAACAACAACATTGACCACCACGATGATGATGATGATGATGATGACAAGGTTGACAACAACAACAACAACAACAATGACAACTACGATTATGATGATGATGATGATGATGATGATGATGATGATGGTGATGATGGTGATGATGGTGATGATGATGATGATGATGATGATGGTGATGATGGTGATGATGATGATGACAATGACGATGAGGGTGATGATGGTGATGATGATGATGACAATGACTATGACAATGACTATGATGATGACAATGATGATGATGATAATGATGATGATGATGATGATGATGAATAAGTAGGAAAAAAACAAAAGCCTGTAAAAAGAACTAATTCATTGCCATAAACAAATATAGTGGAGTCTGTGTAAACAGAGAAGATAAAAAGCTCAACGATAAAATATCAGCAACAATAAATAATAGAAAAGTAATTTATCATAAAGACACAGTGAAAACAATTAATCTATCTTGTAGCTATATTAGTTATAGAGGAAAGTGGGTGAACATCTCTCAACACACTGGATCATTATATAGGAACAGTTAAACATATAAACAACAGACTTTGAAACTATAATATATATATATATATCTATAATATATATATCTATATATCTATCTATAATATATATATATATCTATATATATATCTATCTATATATATATATATATATATATAGCTCTTTCAATTGCGCAGAGGGTTCTATAGAAATAGTGGACAGCTTCCGTTACCTGGGCGATAAAATCAGCAGTGGGGGAGGGTGCTCTGAAAGTACTGTAGCTAGAGTCAGAACTGGTTGGAAAAAGTTCAGAGAGCTTATACCACTATTAGCTGCTAAAGGGTTCTCACTAAAAATGAAAGGCAGGTTGTACGATGCCTGCATACGAACAGCAATGCTGCATGGCAGTGAGACCTGGGCATTGTGTGCAGAGGATATACGCAGACTAGAGAGGAACGAAGCTTGCATGCTCCGCTGGATGTGTAACAGTAATATACGTGAACGGCAAAGCATAAACGAACTAAGGAAAAAATTAGAGATAAGAGGGATCAGATGTTGTTTACTCGAGAGAAGGCTACGTTGGTATGGACACGTGATGCGCATGAAAGTCGATAGCTGTATAACAAAGTGCAGGGCAATAAAGATAGACGGTAGTCACGGAATAGGCAGACCTAGAAAAACCTGGGACGAGCTGATAAACTCCGACATCACACACTTACACCTCTCCAAGACAATGTCACTGGACCGAGACCTTTGGCGGTACTCAGTAACAGAGAAGACCCGCCTTACCTAAATACAAAGTAAAACCTACTACAGTCAGTAGGCATCTCTAACAAAATACACCCCCGTCCCACCACCCCCACCCCATCCACACCGCCCCTTTCAATGTAAAGTTATGTTGGTGCCACAAAATCCAGGCCGAAACAAATGAGATCGTGTAGGTGTCACGACAAAAAAACACACAGTCCACGCTGTAATGTGGCCGTGTAGGCAACACGGTAAAAACCTCCCAGACCCACACTGTAAATGTGGTTGGTGTTAGGAAGGGCATCCAACTGTAGAAAACCTGCCAGACAGTCCTATGCGAGCAAGACAATCACTCTTGCCTCAAGTGGGACTACCCCCGTCCAAACCCATGCAAGCGTGGAACACGGACGTTAAACGTTGATGATGATGATGATGATATGTTCAGAAGAGATTATATATATATATATATGAACGTATGTATGTATGTATGTATGTATGTATATGTAGGTACATATGTATGTACGTATGAATATAAATGTATGCATATAAATGTTTTGTATATATATATACATATATATATACATATATATATATACATATATATATATATATATATATATATATATATATATATATATATATATATATATACATACATCATCATCATCATCATCATCATCATCGTTTAACGTCCGTGTTCCACGCTTGCATGGGTTTGGACGGGAGTTTTCCCACTTGAGGCAAGAGTGGTTGTCTTGCTCGCATAGGACTGTCTGGCGGGTTTTCTACAGTTGGATGCCCTTCCTAACACCAACCACATTTACAGTGTGGGGCTGGGAGGTTTTTACCGTGTTGCCTACACGGCCGCATTACAGCGTGGACTGTGTGTTTTTTTGTCGTGACACCTACACGATCTCATTTGTTTCGGCCTGGATTTTGTGGCACCAACATAACTTTACATTGAAAGGGGCGGTGTGGATGGGGTGGGGGTGGTGGGACGGGGGTGTATTTTGTTAGAGATGCCTACTGACTGTAGTAGGTTTTACTTTGTATTTAGGTAAGACGGGTCTTCTCTATTACTGAGTACCGCCAAAGGTCTCGGTCCAGTGACATTGTCTTGGAGAGGTGTAAGTGTGTGAGGTCGGAATTTATCAGCTCATCCCAGGTTTTTCTGGGTCTGCCTACATATATATGTATATAAATGTATACATGTATGTATGTGTGAATATATATCTCTATATCTATGTATGTATGTATGTGTATATTTATATATATATATATATATATACACATAGATACACTCACACTGGGGTCCTGACTGTTTTCCTATATATATACAGGGTGCGGACGATATTTGTTCGCAATTTTCAACTGGTAATTTTATGCAAATTTTTTTTTTCCATTGTCACTCTTGTCTTCATAAAAACAGTGACTATATTTCCATTATTTATTTTCAGAATAATTGATTATGAATAATTTTGAACCTCCAAAATTGTAGAAGAGACACGGAATTCTTCTTGGAATCCGCGCCGGGAGGACAAATAAGGAAATTTCAGACTTTCTCAGTGTCACCAGGAGAATGGTGGAAAAGGTCAGAAAGGAATTGGAAGATTCAGAATTCAACTACGAAGCAACATCAGAGAGGAAAACACATGATCGATGATCTGACGCCTTCAGAACGCCCGAGTTCGTCGCTGAAGTTCAGGATATCATCAACAATGAACTTAGCAAGTCGATGCATGCCATTGCAAGGGATGAAAAGGCGTGGATGAAAAGCTCATTAGGCTGGTGGTACATGAAGACATTCTCTACGTTTCATACAAGATGAGGAAATGACAATTTCTGTCAAAGGCAATGCAAGAAAAGTGACTGAAGCACACAAAGAAGCTGATCAACAAGTTGAAACACCCACTGGAGCCAGACATGCTGTAGTTTTTCTCCGATGAGAAAAACTTCTGCCAAGACCAGAAGATCAACTCCCAGAACAACAGGTGGTTCGCTGTCTCATCCAAAGACATGCCCAGAGTCATGCAGACAAAGTTTCCAGCGACAACATTGGTCTTAGGTGTCGTCAGCAGTCAAGGTGACGTCATGCCTCCTCATTTCTTCCCTGAGGGCCTCAAGCTGAATACCGATGGCTACATCCGCGTTCTGAGCGAGATAGTAAAGCCCTGGATCGACCAGGTAGCTGCAGGTTGGCCGTACGTGTGGCAGCAAGACTCAGCACCCTGCCATACCAGCTGAAAGACTCAAGCCTGGCTGTCAGAGAACTTCGTCGACCACATTTCACCTGACATCTGGCCTCCCTCGACTTCTTTGTGTGGGACACAGTGGAACAAGACACTAACAGATCTAGCTGCAATACAAAAGACGATCTGAAGGCCAGGATCACAAGTGCCTTTCGGGGCCTAAGTCGGGGGACAGTGACAAAGGCCTGTAGCCAGTTCTGAGGCAGCCTTGAGGCCGTCATCAAAGCCAATGGCAGGTTTATCAATTAAGATCGAAAGAACAAGTCATGAAGATAAACTGACTTAAGTTTGATAAATAAATCTTAAAAGATAAAACTACTGTGTTATTTTTTCCTAGACAGTAATCTTGCAAACAAATATCGTTCGCACCCTGAATATACATATATATATATATATATATATATATATAAATGTATACATGTATGTATGAGTGAATATATATCTATATATGTGTGTCTGTATTTAACAGTGGTAGAAATAGAATAGAAAAATGAAACAACAAAAAAATATCTAAAAATCAGATAATGTTAAAAACAACAATGATCCTTCCTAAATCATAAAGAATCTGCCAATATGAGTAATGGACATTTTGTTTTTAACAAACCACACTGTCTACATTTTAAAATATTACACAAACTTAGCTAAAAATAAAGTAAAAATAACCTGTCTCACCAAAACTAGGATAGGGTGTTTAATATAATCAAAATAAATAAAATGTATAACGAATTTGACTCTACTACCAATATTGAGCACACCCATCGATAAATGTTTGTTATAATTCTATTAGTAAAACATGGGCTGTGACTACAGAGGATGTGCAGAGACTGGTGAGAAATAAAGCAATTACGTTCCATTGGATGTGCAATGTAAGTGTGAGAGAAAGGCAGAGCGCTTGAATGGGATGAATAAGAAGCTGGGTTTAAGAGGAATCCTATGTGGTGTGCAAGATAGAAGACCTGGACAGAGGTTATGAGAGCTGACCTCAAATCACTTAGATTCACAGAGGTGATGACAAAGGTCCACAATGTGTGGAGAGATGCCATGATGAGAAGAACCCCCCACCCCCCACCCCCCACACCCGTGTACGTTCCATGCAAGCTTGGAAAAATAGAACATGATGTGATGATGATGATGATGATGAATGTACCATTCTTAATATTTGCATGCATCATAATCATCTTCATTATCCTTATTATTATTTTATGTTAAGCCGGTGGATTGGCAGTATCAGTAGAGGGTCGGACGTCATGCTTTGCAGCACAGTTACGTCCCTTTACGGACTGAGTTCAAATCCCGCCGAGGTTAACTTTGCCTTTCATCCTTACGGGGGTCGATAAAATAAAGTACCAGTAATACACTGGGATAATTGCTGGCCTTGTGCCAAAGTAGAAACAATTATTTTATCTGTCACCTCCTCAGAGGTTTACTCTTTTGAAACTGGCTCTAATCCTCTCTCATCAGGTTTTCCTCAGTTTTTTTCTCTAGTGCGACTTCTTTTCCTTCACATTTCCTGCCACTTTCCAACCAGTGGCTATCATCCATATTCATCACATGTCTAAACCTGAGAAATTAATTTTAACAGCATAGTTACGTCCCTTTACGATCTGAGTTCAAATCCCGCCGAGGTTGACTTTGCCTTTCATCCTTACGGGTTCGATAAAATAAAGTACCAGTAATGCACTGGGTAATTGCGGCCTTGTGCCTAAAGTAGAAACAATTAATTTTAACATCATTGGTTGTGTTAGTCATTATATTTCGACAGAGGTTTTCTGGCTGGATGTCCTTCCTATCACCAACCACATTACAGGATGGACTAGGTGCATTTTATCATGTCATTAACATTAGAGGGGATGTCTTACTGGACTTAGGTGTCTTCTCTGCTCTGTATCAGTTTTAATTATGTGAAGACACATGGCTTTGTGCGTAAGGTATTTGGCTCACAATCGTAAAGTCATGAGTTTGAATCCTGGCGGTGTGCACTGTCCTTGAGCAAGACACTTTATTTTCACGTTGCTCCAGTCCACTCAGCTGGCTAAAATGAGTTGTACCTGTAATTAGAAGAGCCAGCTTTGTCACATGCTGTGTCACACTGAATCTCCCTGAGAACTACAGTGAAGGCACGCATGTTTGTGAAATGCTCAGCCACTTGTACGTTAATTTCACAAGCAGGCTGTTCTGTTGATTGTATCAACAAGAATACTTATTGTTGTAACCAATGGAGTGCTAATATGCTTAGTTTTAATTCAGAGTTACTGCTTTCCTAGACAGGTTGTCTTCACTACATATGTGTATTTGTGTGTGTATACAACAAGAAGCTGAGGTTAGTCTTGTAACCCCTAGATCAGGCTTCATATTCATCAAGTAGTCCTATTTGAGACAATATTTTTCAACCAAATGCTCTTCCTGGTGTCAACCAATCTAGATATATTTCTTATGACATGGTGTATCTATTATAAACCAGATACACACAATGTATTTGTGTGCGAGTATGTACTGATAACTTTATAGAGAAGTTGGGCAAGTAAACAAATTTGAAATTTATTTGATTTTATAATGAAACTGCCCCCATGCATATATTAACTATAAAAAGAAGGAAGCTGCAGTAGAGATAGACCCAGAAAGACCTGGGCAGAAGTGATGAGAGCTGACCTCAAATTGCTGAGACTCACAGAGGAGATGGTGAAGAAATGCAGCTAGTGGAGAGTTGATATGCTGAGAAGGACCTGTCCAACCCATGCAAGTGTGGAAGAACGGACATAAAAATGATGGTGAGGATGAAGAATAGTTAAATACAGCAAGCAAATTACTCTTGGAGGTGGAAATAGGTGGACTAAGATACCTATGGACCCTGAACTATATATCTGCTGAATAGCAGACAGCTGCATATTCAACTAGTTTATAATTTACATATGGACTGTGTGGCAGCTTTTCACTATAAAAGTAAATATATCAAAATTTTCAAACTTACCCAATTCCTTCATAAACATATCAGTTAATTTATATTTCAAGTCAACTGTTATAAGTTTCAATTTAGCAGTGTTGGGTTATATATGGATTGTGGCAGTTTTTCACTATAAAAGCAAATATATTACAATTTTCAAACTTACCCAATTTCTTTGTCATCGTTTAACGTCCAATTTCCACGTTAGCATGGGTTAGACAGGTTGTCCCATTAGAGGCAAGTTTGGTCAGGTGACCGTGTCTTGCTCATATAGAACTATTTCTGGCTAGGTTTCTATCGCTGGACACCCTTCCTAAATGCCAGCCACATTTACAGTTTGTCATGACACCAACACAACCACTTTACAGAGTGGACTGGGTGCTTTTTGTCGTGACACCTACATGACCACTTTACAGTGTGATATTTCAAGTCAACTGTTACAAGTTCAAATTTGGTAGTGTTGTGCTGGTTAGTTTTCTTTAGTAGAATGGCTATGATGATGATGATGGGTTAGCTAGTTTGTATTAGTATGATGGTTATGATGATGATGGTGGGTTAGCTAGTTAGCTTTAGTGTATTGGTTATGATGATGATGATTAATTAGTAAAATTAATTCTATTCACGTTAAACAGACCAGTCAATTAATGAAAATAGTTTTTAATAAATGAAATTTTTTTTTTAAATTTAAAAATATATAACAAATATCATAGTGATGGCAGTGGTTGAGAAATTGGAGGTGGTGGTGGTGGTTGTGAAGGTGGTAGTGGTGGCAATAGTTGTGTAGGTGATGGTGCCTGTGGTGGTGGTTGTGAAGGTGGTAGTGGTGGCAATAGTTGTGTAGGTGATGGTGCTTGTGGTGGTGGTTGTGAAGGTGGTAGTCGCAGGGGTTGTACTGGTGGTGGTGGTGGTGGTGGTGGTGGTGGCAGTGGTGTTTGTGAAGGTGGTGGTGTGGTGATAGTAGTAATGTTTGTGAAGGTGTGGTGGTGATGGCAGTGATCGTGGTAGTTAGTCATATTTCTGAAATTGTATCCTCATTTGTTAATGTAATATATCTCTGCTATGATATGTTGAAATATAGCGTCTGTTTATTTATTTATCAAATGATATTAAGCAATAATACTGCTGTTTTGTAGTATAGTATAGTATCTATGGCAGCAGACGATATCTGGCATGTTCGCTTATTATCTATATAATATCTGGTCTGATTCACATGGCAAAACATGTTTCTATGTGTGTGTCTTCTTCATAAAACAAAATTAGAAGCCTCTCAGTATTTTGTTCATAGATAAAAATCTATAACTGTATAATAATCATTGCCTACAGTCATATATATAACTAGCTACCCCCTTGGTCATTCTCTCTCTCTCTCTCTCTATATATATATATATATATATATTTACATACATATATATATATATATATATATATACGCATACATATATACATACATATATATATACACATACATATATACATACGTATATATACATACATATATACATACATACATATATACATAAATATATACATACATATACACATATATATACATATATATACATATATACATATATATATACACATATATATATATGTATATATATATATATATATACATGTATATACACACATATGTATATACATATATATATATATATATATATATATATATATATATATATATATATATATATATATATATATATATACACATATATATATATGTGTATATATATATATATATATATATATATATATATATATATATATATATATATGTATATATATATATATATATATACACATATATATATATGTATGTATTATATCATCATTTTACATCTGATTTCCACACAACCATGGGCTGGAAAGGTTGTCATATTCTGAGACTAGACAGGTTAAAAGATCATACCATTCTCATACGTTCCATTTTGACATATTTTCTGACTGGATGTGCTTCTTCTCTCCACATACAGACTCATATATATATATATATATGTGTGTGTGTGTACACATATATACACATATACGCACACATATATACATGCGCACACACATATATAAACACACCCATTATATATATATATAAATATATATTATATATATATAATATATATATATGATACACGCGCACACATATATATACAAACCCATTATATATATATATATATATATATATATATTATATATATATATATATATAATATATATATGTATATACTCCGCTGTAGAAATGAGATGATAGGGACTGGGGTCCCTATCATTCCACTGCAAAGTGGTCGTGTAGGTGCCACGGCAAAAAAGCACCCAGCACTCACTGTAAATGAGGTTGGTGTTAGGAAGGGCATCCAGCTGTAGAAATCAAGCCAGAATCAGTTCCCGTCCCACCCTTGCAAGCAGGGAAAAGCGGACGTAAAATGAAATGATGATGATATATATGATAAATTCAGGCTATGGAAACAGCAGTTGGAATTAAGAGGACTGAGAGTGAACCTAGCTAAAACAAAAGTGTTGATGAGTAGAAAAGAGGACAAAACTCTGATTCCGTCAGGGAAATGGCCATGTTCAATTTGCAGAAAAGGAACTGCCATAAATTCTATAAAATGTACACAATGCAAATCTTGGGTACACAAGAGATGTAGTGGGATAGAAGGCAAACTAACAGGTAGGGAGAAATACGTATGCAGTAGATGTACAGGGAAATTTGACAGTAGTAATCACAGTGATAGACACATTTTTCAAATGCAGGTGGGTTCTATAGAAGTGGTTGATAGCTTCCGGTACCTAGGTGATCAGATTAGCATGGGAGGGGGGGTGTTCCGAGGCCATAGTATCTAGAATAAGGATGGGTTGGAAGAAGTTTAGGGAGCTGCTTCCTCTGCTGATAAAGAAGGGTTTCTCTCTGTGTATGAAAGGCCAGTTATATGATGCCTGTGTGAGGTGCGCGATGCTGCATGGTAGTGAGACATGGGCAGCAACTGCAGAGGATATACGACGGCTGGAGAGAAATGAGGCAAGCATGCTCCGTTGGATGTGCAATGTCAATGTGCATGAACGACCGAGCATGGATGTGTTGAGAGAGAAACTGTGTTTGAGAGGGATAAATTGTAGTGTGTGGGAAAGGAGATTGCAATGGTACGGACAGGTGATGCGCATGGAGGATGACCGATGGGGGAAGAAGTGCCAAGGAAGATGTAGTAGAGGAAGACCACAAAAAACATGGGAGGAGGTGGTGAGAGCAGACCTCAGATCGCTGAAACTCACAGTGAAGATGACAAAGGACCGTGACAAGTGGAGAGATGTTGTGCTGAATAAGACCCGTCCCACCTTTGCAGATGCAAAAGGGAAAAGCAGATGCAAAATGATGATGAGGATGATGATATATAATATATATATATATATATAATAAAATAACAGGAGGCTGGACTTGTGTAAATCTTTGAAAGGTTTATTATACTATGATCATTTCAATGACCGGGTTCCGTATGAATCCGGTGATATCATCAGGTATTCGAAATATAATAAATGAATGTAACAGATAAAATCCATGGGGCTGAAAATCATAGACCCGAGGCACGCTGTGAATTATCTCTACCACGTGTGGCTGGACGGTCGCTCTAGATTCTTTTAGTGTTGTTTGAAATGTATAGCCTTACACACGCTGATGAACCATAGGCTAATCATTTCTGTCAACAAATTAGTTGGTGAAACAGATCCTTTCGGATTTGTACATGTGTGTTAGATAGTTATCAAGGTACGTATTTGCACTATGATTTATACTTTTAATTATTGTGTGTCTACTTTGCCTTCCATGGGCTATAGATTCCATACACTGGTGGTTTTTCCCTGTTTGACTGATGGCACACTATCTCTCTCTCTCTGGTATGTTGTCTTTTTTACATATTGTATATATATATATATATATATATATATATATATAATATATATATAAATATTGTATTTATTTGGCAAAATTCTTGATGTGAAATCATGTGTTAAAACAGTATTGTTATACTATGGGAGGTCATGCTATCAATAAAAACACAACATTGGCTGAGTTTCACTTCAGATTTATTACTAGCCAGGTAAAAGGTGGTGGATTGGCAGTATTGGTAGGGCATCAAGCAAAATGCCTTACAGTATTTAATAATAATAATGAAATTATTGCATACAGTGCTCAGGTACACTACAACTCATCAAAGGTGCATGCATAGTACATAGAATAATGTACAAATGTCAGGAAAGTGAACAGTTTATGAGTCATGATATATACATGTGTGCATGTGTATGGAGGGGAGATATCAGGTGTTATGTTGGCAAATTTCAGGAAGTATGGAGGTTTTAAAGGATGCAGTGTCTCTGTAGCTAACAACTGATGCAGGTAGTTTGTTAAATCCTTTCTTTCATTCTTCCTAGGTCATTAAGATAAAGCACCAATAAAGAACTGGGATTGATATAATCGATATAATTCAAAAAGATTACTAGACATGTATCTAAATTAGAAATCGTTATTAGCCTGGTAAATAATCCATTCCTTGGTTAGTTTAACAACCAGATGTCTATTTAATTGTCAAGCTCTTTCATCACACATTTTGTGATCTCCTCAATAACTATTCTTGCTCCTCCATGTTTCCTCTTCATTTTGATTTCGTTCTTTTATATATATATATATATATATATAGATAACGAAGGAAATGTGGTAAGGAACCAGGTGGACCATAACGCACCAAAGTACTCAATACTTAGGGTAGTAGAGTGGGTAATAGGAACGAGTAGGACCCCAACGACTGAGCTCAAGCCGTTTCGATGGCTAATTCTGGACGGCTAATTCAGTCCAGAATTAGCCGTCGAAACGGCTTGAGCTCAGCCGTCGGGGTCCTACTCGTTCCTATATATATAGATATATATATATATATATATCATCATCATCATTTAACATCTAATATATATATATATACATACAGTCTGAAGCTAGTAGTTGAAATGGCAAGAGCACAGTTGTTAGGCCCCGACTCTTTCTAATAAACTCTACTGACCTTGGAATGGGGCCTACATTTCACATCTAGCCTAGGTCTACTACCAGTTTGGAGTGCCCTACATTTTACATCTGGCCTAGGCAGATGTATATTTTCCTTCTAGCCTGGATTTATTACCAAATTTGGGGCCTACATTTCCCTCTGTCCTGGTCTTGATTAAGGTTGATGTGTGATGATGAAGTAGGTAATTTTCACCAACTGGATGTAACTCTTGCTCAATATCACTTAAACTAAACTATTATGTCAATCTATGTTTTTACTTCTCTAATCTACAACAGACAGTGAATATCCAGTATAGTGGATACTATAAAATATGTAAAACCATTTAATGTCAGTAGTGCGTTACATCCACCGCCAATCGCTTCCAGTCGCGATCCACCGGGAGGCTTCCCATTTCGTGCACACCCGGGATGGGATCAATGGACTGACATCGGATGCAACCTCTAACCACACTTTGAACACTGTCTGTTAACGTCCGAGTCGATTCTCCTGGCTAGGAACAGGGTCCTATCCACTCCCATGAGGTGCATGTCATGCAACCCTTTCAGATCCGACTCGGTCAGCTGACACACGGCAGCTATCTCCTCTTCTACCTCCTCCGGCGCTTCCATCCAGGCTTTCTTCACCCTGGTTAAGACGTCCACCCTATTTTTCTCTGAGGGCATGAAAACTATGCTCAGCCTCAGGTCGAACTCGGTGGCCAGCTCTCCTAAAGTTCCCAGGCGGCGTTTTATCAGCATCTCCGCCGCCCCTCTCGTTCACACTCTCTTCTCACTGGTGAGCACTGATCTCACCCATCCGAGTACAGTAACCGAGTTGGTGCGTATCTCGATGGTGTGCAGTCCCCACCTCAGGGCGAGGTTCACCCCTCTCAACACCGCATCCAGTTCGGCCACATTGATGTGGTTGCAGTCGTCCTTCTTCCTAAGTCAGGCTGCATCCTCGACCTCAACACCTCCTATCTCCAATGTGACACCCAGCACTATGCTGCTGGCATCGCACCATACGATCCCGCTCTGCGATTTGGGAACATACCAGCATCCCCGCACTGGGTCGTCGGCCTTCACCTTCTCCACGATCTCCTGCATCATGGCCACCATCCTCTCTTCCACTCTGTCATTCCAAGTCACCCCTCCCGCTTGTCTCTTGACATAGCTGCATCCCATCCGGAGCCACCCACCAACTTTCCACACACCGAGAAAAGCTCCCGCCTACTCATACTTGGGCCCAGTTCTGGAACTTCATTTCCCCTCTGGAATACCAAGACGCCCGTCCTGTCTCGCCGTAGCCTAAGTCCCAGCGCGGCTCCTCCCTCCAATGCTTCTGATGGCTTCGCAGCCAGTCCATCCCCATGTAAATGGCTCGTGACCTCCGCCGCCGACACTACAGACTCGTCCACTAGGATGTCGTCAATGTAGGAATTAGTGGCCCTCTTCATCTTGTCGGCCTTTGCCAGAATGGTCTTGAGGACCGCCGCCATGATCTTCGGTGCAGAGCTCAGCCCCAAACCGAGCCTGGTCAGGCAATATGTCTGGCCCTTATACCTGACCAGCTGATACTGCCAGAGCTTCTCATCTATATGAAATTGCAAGTATGCCGACTTTAGATCTATGATTGCGGAACCCCCCCCCCTCCCGTCATGCGTCTCCACTCACGCAGGGTTTCCCCACAGACATCCGTGACCTCACTACCCGTGTGGCATGACACATGCTCGTTCAGCTCCCAAAAGTCCAGTACTGGCCTCACCTTGTTCTTCGTGGGTTGTGCCACCGCCATTAACGGCAATACTCCGCACTTCACCTCCTCTTTCCAGGGAAGCAGAATGCCCTCCTCAATCCATCTCTCTACCTCTCGCTCAAATTCGCTCCTAATGTCTCCCTTCAATGTGTGTTGATAGCAGCCCACTTTGTTCTTCAGTGTTGGTGGTTCTCCCCTCCAGTACCACTCAACAACCCATCGTTGCCCATCGAACACGGCCTTGAAGTCTTTGTCCTGCACAGTGTAAGCGGGGTATTTCTCCTCATGGGCCTTCTGGTTCTCCTGTCGCGTACTCACAGCGCATACCGATGCTGCACCGTTAAACGACACACCGACGTTGTTCACTGTGATGCATCCTAGACAGCCAATTGCGTCCATGCCCATAACCACGCCAATCCCATCCACCACGTTGTCAACTACGATGGCAGAAAGCCTTATTTTCCTTCCCTGTACCGCCATCTCCAGCTCGCTGCGACCTCGGCATTCAATTTTCCTGCCGTCGACTGCCCTTATGTTGCTCTTCCCTCTCCACCTCTGCGCCACCCCTGCAGTCACCAGTGTTGTCGTACAGCCCGTGTCCACGAGGGCTCGCTGTGGCTTTCCCCTCACGAAGACTTCCACCACGGGCAGCGCCTCTACTCGTAGGCAACTACCGGCGCAGTAGTTCCCCTTGGATCGTTTCCCTGGTCGCAGTTAGTAGCGCTGTGGCCTGGTCACTTACACCGGTAGCATATTATTTCCAGCCTTGACTCTATACAGTCTCTCGCCATGTGCGGGCCCTGGCACCTAAAACAGCGACCTCTAAACGTTTGCGGGCGACCGCGTGCCGTGGTTGCCTCCCTTTCCCCATTTCGCTGCCAGCTGTCTTGAGCCTCTGTAGTTGCTATCGCCACGACACTCTTCTTGGCATCTTCTGCTATGATGCAGGCTTGCTCCACCAGTGAACGCATCTCCATTTCTTTGTAACCCGGGAATTGCTGCAGTTTCACCGCTATGTCGTCTGGAAATCCATTTATGAATGCTAACCGCACCGTGCGTTCGCATTCTGCCTGATATCCAGCCAACATGGCCAATCGCCGTATTTCCGCTGCGAAAATGTCAACGCATTCACCGTTCCATCTAATCCAGCTTAGCAAAGCGGCTAACGGTCCCTCTACGAACGCTTCCATCATGCGCCTCTCAATCTTTTGCGGATCCCTTTGGCTGTGTTCATCCAACTCAAGGAAGAGTACCAATGCGTCCCCCTTGAGGTACAGTGCCATGAGGCCAGCCACATCTATCTTCTGTAAGCTTTAGACCAGCCGGACTTCTCGCAGCCAAGCGATAACATCGCCTTCACCGGTGAATGCCTTAATCGCATCGCTCATTCGTAGTCTCGTCGCCATGTCCTAATTTGTCTTGCGGTATGTAATAAAAAAAAAACGGCAGACTCCTCTCTGTTTTTCCAGTAGCTTTGTTTTCGAGAAAGTTTTTTTTTTTTTTTTTTTTTTTTTCAATCAGATCTCAGTTTCCAGTGCCGAAATAGCTTGTGGTTAGAAAAAGCTATCTCACTTACCGCTTTTCATAGGCGCCGCTAAATCCCATGGCTGGTTTCTCCTCTTCCACGTGCATCCAACTCATTAACACCAGGAGCTGCCAAACTCGCGTCCACCACGTTCCTGATCACCACTAGAGAGAGACCGACCTGCTGGCCCTTCCGGTCGAGCACCCTTCCGGCCAAGCACCCTTCCGGTCAAGCACTCTTCCGGTCGAGCACTCCCCAGCTTCCGGCCACCGCACACCACACCATACCCACACTTTTGAGTATCAGTAATGTAAATATATCAGGACAAATGTTCTTACTTACTACTGGAAGCCTGTACATGGTCCATTGATCTTCTAGAAACAGTAACCAAATCTTCTTCAAACCAATCTTTAATCAGAAAAGAAAAAGAAAACAGCTGACATAATGTGGTCTTTGAGAAATGACAGATTGGGTGAACAAAGCTGGGATACGTTTAAATACAAGTGGCTCAATCAAAGCTGGCCTGGGGTTAAACAATAAGAAAAGTAAAAACTTTAACTCTTAACATGCTGTAATGATTTAGCAGAAAACATTTAAAAACTGGTTTGTTAATTAAAATGTTTATAGTATCTGTACAAGTGGACATAAAATTGCTCTAGAAATTTGCAGTATTAAAGTATTAATGTATTAAAAAAGTATTAAAAATTTGCAGTATTAATGTTTTGTAGTCACATTATAGTTTCATATATTTTAAGAATGTCTTGCTAATGTGGTGTCATATGGTACAGGACATTAAGAGTTAAGTTAAATCATTTCCTCCACTGTAAAGGACTAATTTCACTCTTTCCATTTTCTCTTCCACCTACCAGCTATGGTGTTGGGATTTGTTTTATTTTATACAGTTTACATGAAATCAGGCTAACATGTTGCTAAAACTGCAGCAAGATGCTTCTCCCAAGATGCTAACTGAATTAATAAAAGGTCAAAATTAAGCTATTTACATTCCAAACCATCTCAAGCAGAGATTTTTGATACGAGTTATGCATCATAATTCTGCTGTATTCATCATCAATAATATCTTCATTATCACTGGGATTTTTTCTCTTTATATCCACATTGCGTTTCTTTACTACCATGTGTAATATAGACAGTTATGATGTATCTAATTCCTGTAGAATCCTCCACTGTTTAGTTTTCTAACAGTAGAGCTAATCAATAATGCATATCAGAGTGCCTCACAGTGGTTTTTCAAGAAAAGTTGAAGCTTTATTGAGAAACAGTGTCTCTTTCGCATCAGAGAAATTGGTTTTCTTCTTATGTGGAGCAAAGAATTTGGTAAATAAATCAATAAACTTTCTTATATCACATACGCACATAGATATTTAACTACACATGAACACACACATATATTTAACTATGTATACACACAGAGATATTTAACTATGTACAAACACAGAGATATTTAACTATGTACAAACACAGAGAGATGTTTAACAATGCACACACAGATATTTGACTATACATACACAGATATTTACACAAACATACACACAGATATTTAAGCACAAGAATTTAGAAAGATAGGTAATAAGTACTTTGCTTTAACTGGATTTATGAAAGCAATTAATTGAGATTCAGTAAGAAGTTTAGATATATTTATATCCCAAACTTAATTCTCTTAATCTTTCCCTGGCTGAATTAATTTTACCAGTTATTCAATGGAATGGAATGGACTAGCATTGGTCTTGATGATGAGTGCTCCAGTTGTTGGATCAATGGATTGCACTGCTTGTGAAATTAATGTACAAGTCCCTGAGAATTCTACAGAATGTAATCCTCAGGGAGATTCAGCATTACAACATTTGCGACAGGTCTGGATCTTTGAATTACAGATACACTATCTACTAGGATTCTAAACAGTTTCTACCAATGATGATTCCAACTGCCAATGCGAGTAATTACAAACTATCTACCACCTTCTAGTTTGCCCCAATCTTGAAGATTCATGTACACTTATCGCCCTTGAAACCTTAACACCCCAGGCAAGGCTCTGTGTGCAACACTGGATGGGTGTGGTGTAGCAACTTGATAAGAAGAAGTTTTTATCGACTCAATTTTACTTGCAAAGCTTCTGTTGAGTTGAGGCTATGGTACATAATTGTTTCTACTTTTGGCACAAGGCCAGCAAATTACCCAGTGTATTACTGGTACTTTATTTTATCGACCCCGTAAGGATGAAAGGCAAAGTTAACCTCGGCGGGATTTGAACTCATAATGGAAAAGGCCATAACTCTTTGCGTCAAAGCATGGCATCCGACCCTCTACCGATACTGCCAATCCACCGCCTTAGGTGCATAATACTTGCTTAATATGCCACACAGTGGGATCAAACATAGTATCCATTGTAGGGCAAATATTTTAACCATTCAGCCATGCCACCTCCACGTTATTCAATATCTACTAACAAACAATACCACCAAGAGCCAATATTGGGGTAACTGAAATAAAATCTGATCACAGGTTGAATATCATGAAAAGAAATGTCAACAGCCAGTCAGTAGAAGAGGCACCACTAGGTGGGGTGGCTGTTGCAGCAGGTGTTGCTGGCCATTGTCCGTGGAAATGCCTTTGCAGGTTTGTCTGCATGGCACAACCAAAATACAGCCCCACCCTAGGCGTTGAGCCTGTCACCCTCTCCCCTTCCCCCTTTCTTTCTTCTGTGGTCTAATAGTCCTTGCTCTTTCCTTCCCTTTTTTCTCATTTATGGCATTTATAGTCCTTTTCTCTACTTTCCTATACAGCCAAATCTGCCCTTCTTTACCACTTTCCTTCTTTTTATTCATTACTTAATTTTTTTTTAATCTTTTTTTTTTTTTATATTTCCATCATTGTATAACTTCTGTCTGTAAAATATAGTTGACATAATATGTTTATGTATAACATATAACAAAATATAATTAATTTCCCTTCCCATTTTATGGTTTGATGAGTGAGCAGTGTATTACCAAAAGAAAGAAAGACAGACAATGAATTGCAGAGTATGATGGATGTTATTTAAAAAATGGAATGAGATGTCTGGGTTATGTGCTGAGGAAAATTGAAAATAACAGTGCATGGAATAGAGCTAGTAATGAATGTTATGAAGAGAAATGGAATGACATGGCTAGATCATGTATTGAGAAAGTATGAAAGTGGGGGTGGAATAAGAGTGTGTGGGGGGGGGGGCTGAAAAACTAATAAGAAGCAGATGGGGGACAATCATTTGAGAGATGAAGGCCTTGCCCCATCTAAGGCATAAGTGGATCTGATTAACTACTGATTTGTCCAACCCTTGCTAGCAGGGAAAATGGATGTTAAATTATGATGATGATAATGATATTCATTGGCAAATTGACAGAAATGTTAATGTATTGATCTAAATACCTTGTGATATTTATACTAGTTCCTTTTATTCTGAGTTCAAATCTTTGTCCACCTGGGGTTCATAAATAAATACAAGTCTATGGTGTTGGTCTGGCAGATTCTTTAACCCTTTGTCATTTACATTACTCTATATTTACTATTATATTTTCATGGTAAAGGCTTTATCTAACATAATTATCTCACATGATATCGAATCTATGAGAATTTTATATTATTTATTTTGAGAATAATTCCTGAACATCAGCATGAGTGGCAGAAAAGGGTGAGAGATTTCTGGCTGGATACGACTGGTTTAAAAGCTAAAGGGTTAAACCATCACATGGGATGTCTTGTAGTATATGTTCTGGCTCTTTGACTTCTGAATTCAAATGATACCAAGATCAACTTTGTCTTTCATCCTCCTGAAGTCAATAAATAAAGTACCACCCAAGGTCTCATGCTTATGAAAAATGTCAGAATTGGTTAGATGGAATGTGTTTAGATGTCCATCAGATGACATGTATATGTAATTCCAGTCCATACTGTAAAGTCACAAAAAGTCCGCTAAACTAGTTAAACTTTTAAAAAATAAGTACGGGGGTTGATATGATCGATTAAATCCCTTAAATGCGATACTCCGGTATGGCCAGTCTGAAAACATAGTTTAGAAACCTACCAGAAATAAACAAGGGCGGTAACTCAATGTATTTCTTTTTTTGTAATGAAAAATACCACATACCACCTTTTTTTTTAAATAATTAGTAAACATCGTGTTTGACAAAATTTACTTCACATTTTTTTCTTCATTCTCGTCACTGTTCTTATTTTAATTATTCTTTTGTAGTAAATAATAGAGTTTTCAAAAAACATTACTTTTATGTTATATACATCGTTTTCTAATTTAGGAGTAAGACCGGCAATATTTCATTGGTGCTAGGCACAAGTACTTGGCCGGGTGTTTTTTTTACTGACTCCAAAATTATGAATGGGCTAATATAACTCCTGGTTCTGGGTTCAATCTCCCTGCCTTGCACCTTAGGCAAATGTCTTCTCCTATAGTTACAGGTTGACCAATGGCTTCTAAGTGGGTTTTGGTAGGCGGAAACTGTAGAACCTTGTGTGTGTGTGTATATATATATATATATATATATATGTATATATATATATGTATATATATATATATATATATATATAAATATATATATATATGTATATATATATATATATATATATATATATATATAAATATATATATATATGTATATATATATGTATATATATATATATATAAATATATATATATATGTATATATATATATATATATATATATATATATATATATATATATATATATATATAAATATATATATATATGTATATATATATATATATATATATATATATATATATATATATAATATAAGATCAAAAGATGGTTAAAAGAGTTCCAAGTATTTTATTATGCGCATTTCAAAAACAAATATCATCATGGGGTGATATCTGCGTTCTCATCAGATAAAATAGGGAGACATGATATAAAGCTTAAAAACACTTGTGAATAGTGAAGTTTTAAATCAATATGTTGATTTAAAACATATTGATTTAAAACTTCACTATTCACAAGTGTTTTTTAATCTTCATATCATGTCTCCAAAAACAATGATCAGGTAAGAAAAATGGTCGCACATGCAATAGGGGCTAGTATAAAAACTACCCTAAAGGGCCACATATTCAAATTCAACGAGAAGATCTACACCCAAAATGAGGGAGCAGCCATTGGCGTCAGCATAGCTGGTGACGTTGCCAACCTTTTTATGGTATGGTGGGAAAGGAGACTCAAAGATCTCCTTGATGAGAGCTCCATAGACCTCATCATGTACTCTCGTTACGTAGACGACATCAATATAGTAATAAGGATATCCCCACAAGAGAGCACTAACAAGTTTAATTTAGAACGTAGCACAATGGAAAGCATCCAGCAGATAGCTAATTCCATACACCAGAGTATAACTGTAACTATCGACTACCGTTCCAAACACCCTAACAATAGACTACCTGTATTAGCCACGGAACTCTGGATTAACACTATAGACGAGAGAGCCCAAATTCTCCACTCACACTATGCTAAACCCATGGCCTCCAAATACCTCATACTCAAAAACTCAGCAATGTCCAGTAGTGCTAAGTTTAATATTCTGATCGCAGACTTGGTACGAGTGATGAAGTACGTGTCCCGCATGTGCGACACAACAGAAATGGAAA
>OZ024742.1:189956110-189958610 GCA_964016885.1 Eledone cirrhosa
ATTTTAATTAAATTAAATTTATAGGTTAACTAACATTTAAATTAAATTATATATTAATTTCTAAAATAATGTTATTAATTAGGTTTATAATATTTAAATGTTTTTTTTAGTTTATGATTACACGATATAATTAATTCCTGTCGTTTATTTAATAGGATATCCTTAGATTTCATTATTTCAAATAGTTCTTGGGAACATAATCTACATTCATTTCTATTATTTTGATAAGGGGTGGCTCTTTTGAGCACACTCCAGGTCAAATCATATTCTATATTCTTATTTTTATAACTATTGATTTTTTCTGCTAGAGATGTTGTATTAGCCAGTGCGGCATTTTTAAAACTATGCTTGTGGGTATTAAACCTTGTCTTAAAATTGTTAGAAGTAGCTCCTATATATGAGCAAATAGAATCTTTAGTTTTAACATTACATTTATAGACTATGTTGTTAACAAGACAATTCCCTTTTAATGGGCAGTTTGCTTTGTTTCTACAGTTACAACCTTTCGTTAATTCTGTATTTGAGGAGATATTATGGTTAGTTTGGTGTATTGGTGGTATACTTATGGTTTTCTTACATTTATATGCATTATAGGCACTTATATTTTGTTTTATGTTATTTGTTGTTGAGTATGAGAATTTAACTGTAGACCTATTTAAGATTTGATGGTATTTGTGGTTTGGCGGGAAGTTTTTCTCTAGGATATAAAAAAATTTTTTAGCAATATTATCCTTAATTTGTAAATTAAATGGAGCATTATACCAAGTAACCCGTCTATTACGGTTTCTATGTTGTTTATTATTTTTATTATTTTTATAGGTTGTATCGTGATGTTTACTAGGAGGATGTGTGTGTGTGTATGTATGTTCGTAATTATGTGTATGTTTATGCATATACGCGCGTGTGTGTGTGAGTGTACGGATATGTGTGAGTATGTGAATATGTGTATACACTTATTTCATATTTATGTGTCTATACGCATTTTATCTGTGGATTATAAACTTACAAAGACATTAGCCTTGAATTTTTGTATTTGCATACATCTTTTTGGCATGCGTATGCATGTTGAGCATATATCTTTGTATAAATATGTGTACGAAGTTAATTACATGTATATACACACACCAAACTGCATAAAATTGTTTGTATTTTCATTGGTCAATTTGAACTCCGTTCCCAAACGGACCGGAAATTTTGAATTGTTGTTATTATCAATAAATATATTTCATTATTTCTGAAGACGGCATATATGTGTGTTTGGTATGTATATTTAATCTTGATAGTTTGTATAATTTTGTATAATTTTGTACATAGATCTGTTGAATATGCATGCCAATTCTAACACATATATATCCTAGAAACGATCGTTAAATAATGAACTTTTTTTGTTTAATATAAGGAACTGTTTCATTGTTTTATTCATTATTTGTTTAATATTTTATCTTGACTCTGAATTCCGTTTATCTTTCACCGAAAGTGATTTTTCATTGCATCTCTTCTTTCCATGATATCCGGAATACATTGAGTTCTTCATACGGATTGGACACTACCGTAAACTCTTGGTAGATTTATCTACATAATTATATATATATACATATATATATATACATATATATATATATATATATATATATATATATACATATATATATACACATATATATATATATGTATATATATATGTATATATATATATATACATATATATATACACATATATATATATATGTATGTATATATATATATATTAAGACAGGAGGGAAGAAAAAATGGCTTCACTTGTGCTTTCAACAAATTTATTTTCTTCACAAAATCCCAAAAGAATTTTTCTTAAAAAAATTATTTCATAAATTAAGTTGTTGGTTGTTGGTGAGGTATTGTTTCGTTTTTAGAAAGACCTTTCACGCTGAGGTGCGCTTGTCAAACTGATGTGTATGTGGTGTGTTGTTCTATATATAGGGATTTAACATGTCTGTGGTGTGGTAGGGGTTTCTTTTCTCCCCCTTTAATAAGTGCATGGGTGTAGGTGTGTTGAAAAAGTGTTCATAGCAGTAATGAGTTGAGACGGTGAGTAGGGTTGGGTGGGGAGAAACTTAGAAAGTGCGGCCTGCCCCGGTCATTCTCGAAAAATTCCTTTATTCAGGGGAAAAAGCTTTTAGCATCGCTTTTGTGTTGAGAATGGTCACAGGCAAATCGCACCTGTCAAGCTTGTGAATAATTATTTTTTCTTTTTTTCCTGAAGAATTTGGGGAGAAAAGAAACCCCTACCACACCACAGACATGTTAAATCCCTATATATAGAACAACACACCACATACACATCAGTTTGACAAGCGCACTTCAGCGTGAAAGGTCTTTCTAAAAACGAAACAATACCTCACCAACAACCAACAACTTAATTTATAAAATAATTTTTTTTAAGAAAAATTCTTTTGGGATTTTGTGAAGAAAATAAATTTGTTGAAAGCACAAGTGAAGCCATTTTTTCTTCCCCCCTGTC
>OZ024742.1:189963610-189966110 GCA_964016885.1 Eledone cirrhosa
TTTGAAAAGGGGATGTATTGTTAATAAGTGTTTTTTATGGAGGTACCTGGTCTTTCTACTATCTTAATATTGAGATTATGTTTACCTAGGGCCCTTCTAAATTTGTAACCTAATTCACCTTTAGGGGTTGTATCGATGAACATTACACTCTGGTATGTATTGCTATCATACCATGAGTTTATTCTATTAACCTTATTCCTAGTTCTTTCTATTCTATTCCAAAATATGCTCCTATACAAGGGGCAGGTCCCATTTGTGTCATTATTTACCATTTCTACCCATTTGTAAGCTAATTTAGAAGGGCCCTAAATAAACATAAACTCAATATTAAGATAGTAGAAAGACCAGGTACCTCCGTAAAAACACTTATTAGCAAGACATACCCTTTTCAAAGACTCTCATGTATAGATAAGAAATGTATAACCTGTAAAATAAGCCCCCATATTAACTGTAAAACTAGAAATGTAGTGTATAGCATAAAATGTACTGAAGGACAATGTAGAGACAAAAATATAGTGTACATAGGTGAGACAGCTCGTAGTGTAGGGGAACGGATAAATGAACACGGGCGAGACCTTCAAGATAGTAAAGAATCATCTGTACTCTACCAACATGCTTAAATAGAACACAAGGGTAAATTAGAGAACATAGAAATAAAAATAGAATCTACACACAGAAAAGACGCAATGTTTAGACAAATTACAGAGGCAATAAACATAAAAGAATTACAACCAAAATTAAATAGAAAATATGAGTGGAACAGCAACATCACAACTTACAATTAAGGACAAAATGAAAACACACACACACATAGAACAAACAACCAACCAGTAACATGTAAATAAACAAATAAATAAATGAACATAAACACACACAGACACCCGGATGTGGCGCATGCGCAGACTGAGCACACAACACTCACACAGAAACAAAATGGCGTAGGACAGAACAAAGGAGAGGCACAGAAACAAAGAAAGGAATCCCCAGTCACTGAAGAGGTCACAGAGTGTGTGACGAAAGAACTATGACTATATATAAACAACTATCTGGTTGTGGAACCAACCAACCAACCAACCAGAAATTTATAAATTTATAAATTTATTATAAATTTATTATAATAAATTGAAGTGAAAGCAACTGGTGCGTGTGTTTCTTATTGGCAACATGACCCTCCCAAAGTATAACAATATATATTATAGATATATATTATATATATTATATATATATTATATATATATTACATATATATATATTATATATATATATTATATATATATATACTATATATATGTATATATATTATATCTATATATTATATATATATTATATATATATATATTATATATATATATATATATTATATTATATTATATAATATATATAATATATATATATATAATATATATATATATAATATATATACATATATATAATATATATATATATAATATATATATATATTCCGACCTTACGGATGCTGAAATTAAAATTATTATGGAAGCGAGGAAAACTATTGTTAAATTTGATGATAGCTACTGGGTTCGCAAAGATAGACCTTCTTATTTTGATGTTACTATGGGTTCCAATGATTCGGCGGAAGTAACAGATCTTGTGGGAATTTATATCACCCACAGACTACAAGGAAAATTCAAGGATCTCCACGGTGGAATCTACCGTGACGATGCGCTCCTATTAGTTAAGCATATGAATAACGAGAATTTAGAATGTATGCGTAAAAAAATCAGAAAGCTTTTTAAGGAACCAGGATTAAATATTACATTTGAATATAACCTCAAAGAGGTCAATTTCCTTGATGTTACTTTGAATCTCAATACAGAAACGATTAAACCGTTCCATAAACTAAATGAGAACCTTAAATATGTAAATACGAGTTCTAACCATCCACTCTCTATAATTAAATCCATCCCTAGAAATGTTTCTCATAGAATCTCCCGCCTGTCGTCCAACCAACAAACCTTCAAAGACATGCCGAATATTATGATGATGCACTTAGGAAGGCCGGACACCTAGATAATATAGAGTATATAGTCGAAGATCACCAAAACACCCAAAATAAATCCCATAGGGGTAGAAATAGCACAGAATCACCACCATACATACACTACCGCAATAGACACAATAATAGTCGCACACCACCAAACAGAAGGCGATGTAAAGAGTATATATGGTACAACCCGGTCTATAACAACTCTATTAAAACCAATCTACCCTCACAATTCTTTCGATTAGTTAAAAAACACTTTCAAACATCACATAAATATAATAAAATCTTAAACCCTAACACTATTCGACTTTCATATTCAACCGCCCCTAATATTGAACAACATATAAAAAAGCTAACGCAAAACGGTTGTATAAACGCCTTCCAACACATTACAATACACGTAAAACATTAGCTATAACATCACAAAACAACAAACAACATCCCGTCCTACCTAAGCAACCTCATCAACCCATCCATGCCAATACAACAACGCAA
>OZ024742.1:189976110-189981110 GCA_964016885.1 Eledone cirrhosa
TATATATAAATATATATATATATAAATATATATATATAAATATATATATATATATATAAATATATATATATATATATAAATATATATATATAAATATATATATATATATATAAATATATATATATATATATAAATATATATATATATAAATATATATATATAAATATATATATATAAATATATATATATATAAATATATATATATATATATAAATATATATATATATAAATATATATATATATATATAAATATATATATATATAAATATATATATATATATAAATATATATATATATATATATATATAAATATATATATATATATAAATATATATATATATATATAAATATATATATATATATATAAATATATATATATATATATAAATATATATATATATATATAAATATATATATATATAAATATATATTAAGAGAGTAAAACAAAGAAGCCTTTAATACATCAAAAGTTTTTATTAGCCGACAATGTTTCGTCCTATTAAGGACTCATCAGGGCAATTAAAACAACAAGAAGTAATATCGGCTGATACAAGTCACTGCTCCCGACCGGTCGAGCTTACTCACATATATACTGGTATTTTGGCCTTTATATATATTTATCTGACAGTATGCTAACAAAGAGTTACCTGCCTTTATCTTTGAAGAATATTCCCACCCCCTCTAAGAATACTTACGAAAAACTATTGATAGCTAGTGTTAACTCCTTTGTAAAAAGGATTAGATGGCGTGCTTTCCACTACGATAATAATAAGAATAGGAAGGACCCCAGCAATAGAATAAATTTTAATAACTACGGCTTCAAAACTTATAAGAGCCCACCACACAATATTCTATTAGATAGTATTGAAAGTGACTTACTCTCTCTGGTCAAAAATATTAGGTATAGGCCAAATAATAGACATAGAAATTATAATAACTTTGATAAGTTCCAGTCCAGACTTAAAAATATTGTTAAGGGTTTCGGTGAGAATAAGTCCATTCTTGTCCCGGCAGATAAGACTAAGAATCTATACTCCATGGACTATAGTGCTTACCGCGACTTTATTTATAAGGAGTTATATAGAAACTATAAAAAAACTACACTTGAGAATTTGAACCACATCAATAGTGAGGGCCTTAGAATAGTCTCTGACCTCGGCCTCGATAAGTATACCCAGCCATATTACCCTCGAGAACCGAGACTCACACTTAAGGATCATAAGGTTGATTTTATTAGTAACCCCTCTGTTAGACTCATCTGTCCTTCTAAGTCTGATATAGACATTATCAGTAAAAAAATCCTTGACCTTATTATACCAGATGTTAGGGATAAGGTGAATTTTAACCTATGGGGGAACACTAGGGAAGTTATAGATTGGTTCTCTGGGATTAATAGACTTGAATCTAATAAGTTTATCCAATTCGATATTGATGCCTACTACACATCAATTTCACCCATCCTCCTCAATAAAGCTTTAATGTTGGCCATGAGAGTGTCCAGCCTTACACGATCACAGGTAGATATTATACTAGCAGCCCGTAAAACTATTATTAAATTTGAGGACACATTTTGGACCCGCAAAAACACGCCCAATAATTTCGACGTTACAATGGGTTCGAGTGATTCGGCCCAGGTTACTGATCTTGTTGGGTTGTTCCTCCTTAATGAACTATACGCTACCTTCCCGCACCTTATAGGCGGACTATATCGTGATGATGCATTGTTTGTAATTAACTCTAGCACCAACAATGTAGAACATAATAAGAAGAAGCTTTATAAGTTTTTTAAAAGCTACAACCTTTCGATCACGATAGATAGAAATGATAGAGCGGTTAACTTTTTAGATGTGACTTTGGACTTGGTCACTAATAGTTTTAAACCCTTCCATAAGCCTAATGAAATTCTTTCTTATGTTAGCCCCAATTCTAACCACCCTAAGTCTATGATAAGCTCTATAATTAAGGGTGTATCTAATAGGATTTCCACACTCTCTAAGGACATAGGAACATTTAATGAACATGCGGAGTACTACAATAATGCCCTAGCAAATTCAGGTTACTCTAGTAAAATACATTATAATAATAGTAACCTTAGAAAGTCTCCGCTTACTTTTAACAATAATAACATAATATCACATAACATGGCCATGAATGGGAGTAGCAAATATAGTAACCGTAAAAATGATATAGGTGTATCCGAACCCATCCATAAGTTAACCCACCGGACTCGTAATAGCAAATATAATACCTCTAGGAAACAAGTTGAACCCCCTGTGCGCTCACACATTGGTGATGGTTTTGCTGGATCTTATTCTAATAATGTTGCTCCTACTAATCCTATCATTGGCCCTAATCCTTTTGAAGGGATTCCGGACAGCAACAGATCTACTGGAGGTAGAAACTATAATAGACATAACGAAATTATGGCTGATTTTATGAATGTGGCTTTAACTAATCCTTGTAGTAACCCTAGTCTCGATGGTGGGACATTTGATAAAGGTAGGGTCGGTAAGAATAAAAATAGAAGGCGATTAAATACTTATTTTAACCCGCCATATAATCAGGATGTATCAACTAATATCCCTAGGTCTTTCTTCACTATCTTAGAGAAAAATTTCCCCCTTCTCATAAATACCATAGTATTTTTAATAAAAATGTTATTAAACTCTCATTCTCTACCACCCCTAATATTAGTTCTCATTTAGCTAGCACTAATAATAGGAAAATTAGGCATGGATTCTCCTCTCTACATACTACTAGTCTGAACAGATCTGACAATGCTTTACCACCAGAACAGTCCTTATCTAATAGCAATCCTACGTGTAATACATCACCACTCGTGCCAACCAATAACACCCGGAAGTGCAATTGTAGAGTGAGTGTTAACTGCCCTTTAAACGGTAACTGCCTTTCTAAGAACATTGTCTACGCTTGCGAAGTTATAACTAATTCCTCTAATAGAACTTATATAGGATCTACATCAAACACTTTTAAGACTAGGTTTAACTCTCATATCTCTAACTTCAAACATGTTAAGTTTAAGAATTCTACTTCTTTAGCACATTATATATGGGATCTTAAGGGAGCTTATATACCATATAGCCTTAACTGGCGTTTAGTAGCACGCTCTAACCACCTTTCTACACATACTAAGTTTTGTAATCTCTGTATCCTTGAGACACACTCTATAATTTTCTCTAGCGTATCCTTACTTAATAGAAAGTCTGAGATATTCTCTTCTTGCCCCCACGCTATTTCTAATTCTTACTTTTATTATAAACCCAAACCTTCTAGTAGTACAAATTGTACCCATTAGCAGATATATTCCATTACTTATTTTTTAGTTTAGGTTCTTTTGTTTGCCAACATTATTATTATCATCATTATTATCATTGGTTTTTGATGACTCTTTATTCTAGCTCTCATAATCATTTGGCTACTGTACCATATCTGTCTTCTTACGCATTAAATTTTCACTATTACACCTTGTGAATATATATAAGATTACATACTTTACGCTATTTACTTTATTTTATTATTATCTTCATTTTTATTTTTATTTTTATTTTTTATTTTATTTTTAATTTTATTTTTAATTTTATTTTTATTCAGATTCATCTTTGGATACCCACCTCCCCCCCCCCCATGCGCACATAAACTTATTGTCAACCCCTCCATATTGACTATGATTATATTTAAACCCCCCCCCCCTCTTTTACGCTCCGTTCTATTATTTATTATAGTATATCGACTATATTTTATGCCCCTTTGCATCCTCCATATATTTCTTCAATTCTGTCCCCATTAGCCTACCTTAATTCTACTTAAGTCAGTTTTTTAGATATCGTTATGTATATGATAGTAAAAAATTTCATTCCTTTTTGTAAACATTTGTAACGAAATATTAACGTTTATAAACTTTAATGACTTAAACTATAGCTAATATTATACTACCTTATTGGATAGTTTAAATATTTTTAATATTAATTTATCAAATAGGGTTTTCAAGTCATTTACAGGGATTGTTTTCCTTAGTTTTTACTTAACTACTTAACTGCATGTGAGACCTAAATGTATATGTTTGTTTTTGTTTTGTAATTTACGGTTGATTATATTTATTTATTTATTTTATTCTATATTTTATATTCTATATTTTATTTGAAATACTACTGGGCATTATATTTACTATTTACTATTCACTGTCTGGCACTTACTTACACATCTACATATGTCTGTCTACTAACCTTGTAATTATAAGTAATTATATATTATATTATGTCAATTTATTTTATATAATATATTATATTATATTGTATTGTAATATTGATCCTTGTTACTTACTGTTCATTATATGTAACATTATGATATTTAAACTTTATATATCATGTAAGATGTTTGTATTTTTCTGTACCATCACAATGTTTTTTGAGTATTGTATAATTTATTTTTCCTCATTTACTCTGTAACCCAGTATGAATCGATTTGTTAATATATTATTATTATATTATTATTGTGACATCTATATTGTTTGTGTAAATTAACCGGGGATCATCTATTATATTGAATTATATAATTGTATTGTTTATTATTTATTATATGTGTTTCTTGTAATTATATCATATTATTACCTCATGTATATTGGGTAGATGTATTGGTATTATTATTATTATTATTATTTTCACTCTTATCATGCTTATTTTTATATTCAAACTCCTAATAAGGTTTAATTTGTGTAGTTGAAGATAGATGTGCGTATTGTTGTATGTGTGTGTGTGTGTGCGTGTGCGCACATATATACATGTGCATATTGTACCTTTTGATTTTTATTGTAATTTTAATGTTGGTAAAGGTATATTATTATAATGTATTATGTTATATTACATTGTGTTATATATAATTCCTGCTCTATATAACCACCTTCGTTTAGCTCTAGGTTATTTGCTTTGGACTATATTTGTAATATGGTTCTTAATGTTATATACATCCTTAGTTATTCTTAT
>OZ024742.1:190016303-190018803 GCA_964016885.1 Eledone cirrhosa
CTACATATCCAGTGCTTTTATCGAGAATGACACAGCTAGAGACTTATAGAATACTTAGCTGTGTACAGGAACTGGTTTGAAAGAGCGGTTGCCGGTCCGGCAGAAATTAGAAATTGGAATAAATGCTCTGAAATAGCGATATATATGTGAATATAGATATAGAATATTCGAAAATATTCTGTATGTTTATAATAAACATTTTGAAGACCTAATCGCTATAGAATAGAATACGTCACGTATTACAATTAGATTCTCGATAAAAGCAAGGGAAGTAATCTACGCGTTTCATTCTTGTTAGAATTCATCAGGACTACATATCCAGTGCTTTTATCGAGAATGACACAGCTAGAGACTTATAGAATACTTAGCTGTGTACAGGAACTGGTTTGAAAGAGCGGTTGCCGGTCCGGCAGAAATTAGAAATTGGAATAAATGCTCTGAAATAGCGATATATATGTGAATATAGATATAGAATATTCGAAAATATTCTGTATGTTTATAATAAACATTTTGAAGACCTAATCGCTATAGAATAGAATACGTCACGTATTACAATTAGATTCTCGATAAAAGCAAGGGAAGTAATCTACGCGTTTCATTCTTGTTAGAATTCATCAGGACTACATATCCAGTGCTTTTATCGAGAATGACACAGCTAGAGACTTATAGAATACTTAGCTGTGTACAGGAACTGGTTTGAAAGAGCGGTTGCCGGTCCGGCAGAAATTAGAAATTGGAATAAATGCTCTGAAATAGCGATATATATGTGAATATAGATATAGAATATTCGAAAATATTCTGTATGTTTATAATAAACATTTTGAAGACCTAATCGCTATAGAATAGAATACGTCACGTATTACAATTAGATTCTCGATAAAAGCAAGGGAAGTAATCTACGCGTTTCATTCTTGTTAGAATTCATCAGGACTACATATCCAGTGCTTTTATCGAGAATGACACAGCTAGAGACTTATAGAATACTTAGCTGTGTACAGGAACTGGTTTGAAAGAGCGGTTGCCGGTCCGGCAGAAATTAGAAATTGGAATAAATGCTCTGAAATAGCGATATATATGTGAATATAGATATAGAATATTCGAAAATATTCTGTATGTTTATAATAAACATTTTGAAGACCTAATCGCTATAGAATAGAATACGTCACGTATTACAATTAGATTCTCGATAAAAGCAAGGGAAGTAATCTACGCGTTTCATTCTTGTTAGAATTCATCAGGACTACATATCCAGTGCTTTTATCGAGAATGACACAGCTAGAGACTTATAGAATACTTAGCTGTGTACAGGAACTGGTTTGAAAGAGCGGTTGCCGGTCCGGCAGAAATTAGAAATTGGAATAAATGCTCTGAAATAGCGATATATATGTGAATATAGATATAGAATATTCGAAAATATTCTGTATGTTTATAATAAACATTTTGAAGACCTAATCGCTATAGAATAGAATACGTCACGTATTACAATTAGATTCTCGATAAAAGCAAGGGAAGTAATCTACGCGTTTCATTCTTGTTAGAATTCATCAGGACTACATATCCAGTGCTTTTATCGAGAATGACACAGCTAGAGACTTATAGAATACTTAGCTGTGTACAGGAACTGGTTTGAAAGAGCGGTTGCCGGTCCGGCAGAAATTAGAAATTGGAATAAATGCTCTGAAATAGCGATATATATGTGAATATAGATATAGAATATTCGAAAATATTCTGTATGTTTATAATAAACATTTTGAAGACCTAATCGCTATAGAATAGAATACGTCACGTATTACAATTAGATTCTCGATAAAAGCAAGGGAAGTAATCTACGCGTTTCATTCTTGTTAGAATTCATCAGGACTACATATCCAGTGCTTTTATCGAGAATGACACAGCTAGAGACTTATAGAATACTTAGCTGTGTACAGGAACTGGTTTGAAAGAGCGGTTGCCGGTCCGGCAGAAATTAGAAATTGGAATAAATGCTCTGAAATAGCGATATATATGTGAATATAGATATAGAATATTCGAAAATATTCTGTATGTTTATAATAAACATTTTGAAGACCTAATCGCTATAGAATAGAATACGTCACGTATTACAATTAGATTCTCGATAAAAGCAAGGGAAGTAATCTACGCGTTTCATTCTTGTTAGAATTCATCAGGACTACATATCCAGTGCTTTTATCGAGAATGACACAGCTAGAGACTTATAGAATACTTAGCTGTGTACAGGAACTGGTTTGAAAGAGCGGTTGCCGGTCCGGCAGAAATTAGAAATTGGAATAAATGCTCTGAAATAGCGATATATATGTGAATATAGATATAGAATATTCGAAAATATTCTGTATGTTTATAATAAACATTTTGAAGACCTAATCGCTATAGAATAGAATACGTCACGTATTACAATTAGATTCTCGATAAAAGCAAGGGAAGTAATCTACGCGTTTCATTCTTGTTAGAATTCATCAGGACTACATATCCAGTGCTTTTA
>OZ024742.1:190026303-190103803 GCA_964016885.1 Eledone cirrhosa
GGGACTGGGAGAAGATTTGTACACTCAATCACACTACAGAAGGCGCTTGAGTTTCTAATAAGGTTTGAGATGATAGCGAGGCTAATAAGCTGAAATAACCAAGCACTCTTGCGGACATCATTCGATACGTTGGTGAAGTGGATGCCCAAAATGACAATAACCTCGTCGTTAGAGATCCAACTCACCCAAACCTCTCAAACACTACTGACTGAAAAAAAAAATGTTCCTGATATTTTAGAATTATATTCCGTTCGGTAACGGATGTCGGGAACCTCCACTTTGCTGCAGCTTTCTGGATAAAGGAAGAACAAATTCAACAAATCGAAAAGAAACAAATTATATTAATAATAGTTTCTGATTTAGGCAGAAGGCCAACGATTTTGCGGGGAAAGGCGGAATGTCGATTTAATCAACCCAAATATGTTACTGGTACTTTATTTTATCGATGCCGTAAGGATGAAAGGCAAAGCTAACCTAAGCTGGATTTGAGATCAAAACGTAACTATTCCACGAAGCATGATGTCCGGCGCTCTACCGATACTGTTGATCCACCACCCTAAATCAAATAAATAATAGACTTTGATTTAGGCACAAGGCCAGCAATTTAGGAGAAGGAGAATGTCGATTAAATCAACCCCAGTGCGTTACTGGTGCTTTAATATATCGACGCTGTAAGGATTTGAAATCAAAATATGAAGGGTTGTAACTCAAGTCTATGAAGCATGGTGGCCGCAGGGGTGTGCAACATATTCCATTGGTGGGCCACTTTAGAACATTGGAACAACTATTAGGACCATTAATATTTACTAAGCACTATTCCAAAGATTCACCACAACTTCTTTCCATAACATGGAAGTGGTAAATTATAATACACAGAACCCTATCAGTGAAGCCCTTTAGCAGGGACCTCGTTTGCCTTAAAAGTGTGAGGGGGACAAACCAACATTTGTTGGTTCTTAAAGGAGCATAAATTGCTTATGGTGCCTTTCCCGGACCCTATCACATAAGTAACATTTTACGCTAATTAAATTTTATATATTCAAATGAAGTTCAGATATAAAAAAAAAATAAGCTTAAAAGAATTTATTATATCAAATAAACAAAAAATAAAATATAGACGTTTGGAAAAGTGGGGTGGGGGCGTGTGCCCTGGTACCCCACTGAAATAAGGACCTTGCCCTTTAGTATAGGTCAACTAACAGAAAATTGTATAACGGTTACGAAAAAAATTCTAAATAAGTATACAAGGTAAAAATTAAAAACAGTCAACGCGGACCACTTTGACTGGTCTGGTGGGCCGGATTGTGGCCCCCGGGCCGCCCGTTGCACGCCCCTGCTTTATCGATACTGCCAATCTATCGCCCTACATTAAATAAATAATAACTTTTGATTTAGGCATAAGGTAAACAATGAAATCGACTCCACTGCGTTACTGGTACTTTATTTGATCGACCCCGTAAGTATAGAAGGCAAAGCTAACTTCGGTGGAGTTTGAAATCAGAACGCAAAGGGCCGTAACTCTATTCCGCAAAGCATGGTGTCCGACGTTCTACTGATACTGCCAACCCACCGCCCTAAATTAAATAAATAATAAAATAAAAACAAAAATAAATACAACAAAGCAGAAAAAAATGTAAGAAAAACAGATTTAAATCGATATTGTTTTACTGGAAGGCCTTAGAACATTGTTATTAGTTTAATTAATATTTCAGGTGACAAATTGAGATACAGTAACAAGAAATTATAAATGACCAATGAGATTTTGACATGGCTTTTCTCTCATTGACGGCGTATCTCTCATGCGTGCGTATCGGATTTAGTCATAATTTATTTCACATAGAAATTACTTCTACTAAACTAGAACTGTTATATTCGTTTGAAATTATCAGGATGAATTAAATAGTTCTATTCACACCTCTTTAACTGTGCTCTCTTTGGAAAACCTTTCTCTCTCTCTCTCATATATATATATATATATATATATAGATAGATAGATAGATAGATAGATAGATAGATAGATAAATCTACCAAAATATACGGTAGTGTCCAATCCGTATGAAGAACTCAATGTAATCCAAATATCATGAAAAGAGAAGATGCATTCAAAAATTTTCGATGAAAATCACAGGAAAACAGAGTCAAGATAAATTAATAAAAACAATGAATAAAAACAAAGAACAAGTTACTTATATTAAAAAATTCATCATTTTACGATCGTTTCTAGGATATATATGTGTGTTGGTATGTATATCATATAGATCTATGTAAAAATATTACAAACTATCAGAGGAAATATACATACCTTCACATATGTATGCTGTCTTCAGAAATAATGAGATTTGTTTATTGAAAAAAAAAACAACAAAGATTTAATATAATATATCTGTTTGGGAACCTATTATATTAAATCTTTGTTGGTTTTTTTCAATAAACAAATCTCATTATTTCTGAAGACAGCATACATATGTCAGAAAGGCCCTTGCCATTCTGAGTTCAAATCCCGCCGAGGTTAACTTTGCCTTTCATCCTTACGGGGTCGATAAAATAAAGTACCAGTAATTGCTGGCCTTGTGCCTAACGTAGAAACAATTATTTCTGAAGACAGCATATATATGTGAAGGTATGTATATTTCCTCTGATAGTTTGTAATATTTTTACATAGATCTATATGATATACATACCAACACACATATATATCCTAGAAACGATCGTAAAATGATGAATTTTTTAATATATGGAACGTGTTCTTTGTTTTTATTAATGTGTGTGTGAGTGTGTGAGTGTGAGTGTGTGTGTGTTTTGGTTTTTTTTACAGAGTAAAATGACTGGAGGCCGGGCAGGTTGAATTTCCTCAATTATTTATTTCTGCAAACACCATGCGCATTTCAGTAGCCAGGTTACGATATATATATATATATATATATATTATATATATATATATATATATATAAAATAAAATTTGATGCTTTCTCCGTATTTTTTACTAAATAAATTTTAGCCTGATAATGGGGTTTAGAACCCTCTAAGAAATGGAAAATGTATATAAAGTTGAAAATAAAATAAAATAAAACCGTGAATGCAAAAATGCAAAGTCTTATTACGTTCACGCTTAGAGGAAATGGAGGAGGGCTCTACGTTTTGGATGGAAGTCCTTTATCAGGAAAGTTTGGATATGGAGAGAACAGGTAGGTGCATTAAAGGTGTTACGTGAAAGTTAGGAAATGTTTGTTAGGCTAGTGGTCCGGCATTCGTGAGTAGGGGCCGAAGTGCCAGGCCCAGGTGTGTCATGTGTGTGGTTGTGTGTATGTCGATGGGATGAAATTGGTAGGTGTGCATTATTGCTTCAGTTTGTGTGAGTGTGTGTGGGGGGGTGAATACATGGGTGTCTCTGAATCTTATAGGGTCTGTGTAGGGTCGGCTGAAGATACTCTTATGGACTGACCAGATGAGGTTTATTTTTTAACATAGTCTCCGGAAAGAAACAATGAAAATATTAATAATTGTTTCTACTTTAGGCACAAGGCCAGCAATAACCAGTACATTACTGGTACTTTATTTTATCGACCCCGTAAGGATGAAAGGCAAAGTTAACCTCGGCGGGATTTGAACTCAGAATGGCAAGGGCCATAACTCAATGCGTCAAAGCATTGCGTCCGACCCTCTACCGATACTGCCAATCCTTGAAATTAATATATGTTAGATTTCCAAGCTGTAGCATCAATTCTTCATAGTCAACTTGTGAATTTTTCAGCCGACACTCGTATATCGTTGATTCCTGATCTAGATCGACCATTTTGATACTAAACTGTCTAAAACTGCCGCTGATCTTACGATACTAAGCTGTTGATTTTAAAATATTTACATTTAACTAAAAAATTATTCTGAGTTCGCAGTATCGGTAGAGGGTCTGACATGCTAAAAAAATATTCTAAGTTGGCAGTATCGGTAGAGGGTCTGACATGCTAAAAAAATATTCTAAGTTGGCAGTATCGGTAGAGGGTCTGACATGCTAAAAAAATATTCTAAGTTGGCAGTATCGGTAGAGGGTCTGACATGCTAATAAAATATTCTAAGTTGGCAGTATCGGTAGAGGGTCTGACATGCTAAAAAAATATTCTAAGTTGGCAGTATCGGTAGAGGGTCTGACATGCTAATAAAATATTCTAAGTTGGCAGGATCGGTAGAGGGTCTGACATGCTAAAAAAGTATTCTAAGTTGGCAGTATCGGTAGAGGGTCTGACATGCTAATAAAATATTCTAAGTTGGCAGGATCGGTAGAGGGTCTGACATGCTAAAAAAATATTCTAAGTTGGCAGTATCGGTAGAGGGTCTGACATGCTAAAAAAATATTCTAAGTTGGCAGTATCGGTAGAGGGTCTGACATGCTAAAAAAATATTCTAAGTTGGCAGTATCGGTAGAGGGTCTGACATGCTAAAAAAATATTCTAAGTTGGCAGTATCGGTAGAGGGTCTGACATGCTAAAAAAATATTCTAAGTTGGCAGTATCGGTAGAGGGTCTGACATGCTTTCCAGCATAGCCACGTCCCTTTACAATCTGAGTTCAAATCCCGCCGAGGTTAACTTTGCCTTTCATCCTTACGGAGTCGATAAAATAAAGTACCAGTAATGTACTGGGATAATTGCTGGCGTTGTGCCAAAAGAAGAAAACAATTATTATTTTAAGTTATAAGGTCGGTGGATTGGCAGTATTGGTAGAGAGTCGGACACAATGCTTTACAGCAGAGTTACGTCCCTTTACGGTCTGAGTTCAAATCCTGCCGAGGTTAACTTTGCCTTTCATCCTTACGGGGTCGATAAAATCAAGCACCAGTAACGTAATGGGGTCAATTTAATCGACTTTCCCCTTCCCCCAAATTACTGGCCTTGTGCATATACTAGAAATCATTATAATTCTAAGCACAAGGTCAATAATTTTGGGTGAAGGGAAAGTCGATTACATCGACCCAGTACGTGACTGGTACTTTATTTTATCGACCCCAAAAAGATGAAAGGTAAAGCTAGCCGTGACACGATTTGAACTCAGAATGTAAAGGGACGTAATTTTAAGTAGGTTGTCCGACGCTCTTATTATATTTGTTTCTACTTTAGGCACAAGGCCAGCACTTACCCAGTTCATTACTTGCTAATCCATCAGAATGGTAGTTGCATTATTAAATCCCTCCAGAGCAGCGGATTGGTAGTATTGGTAGAGCGTCGGACAAGATGCTTCGCAGCATAGAGTTACGAGCCTTTACTTTCTGAGATCAAATCCTGCCGAGGTTAGCTTTGCCTTTAATCCTTACGGGGTCGATAAAATAAAGCACCAATAATACACTGGGGTTGATTTAATCGACCCCCCCCCCCTCCCTCAAATTTCTGGCCTTGTGCCTAAAGTAGAAACAATTAAACTCCTCCAAAATATTCGTTTTAAATTTTATTTGAAACACAGACAGTGAGGTTCCTAGCAATAATCCATCGTATTTATTATATATGTTTATATTTGTGTTTATATTTTCATTCTGTAAGAATTATAAACAATTTGTAATGTTATTTATTTAATAAAAATTATTGTAAACAGTGTATTTCATTTGAAATATGGTGATGAAAGCATTTAGAAGTTTACGTTTATGTAACAACTTTGCATAATGAAAATCTTGATAATGAGAAAATTAGTTATATCATTAAATTTTTCTAAATACTTGATTATTTTCAAAATGATTTGAAAATCAAATGCATTGTATTTCATTAGAAATATGGCAACCACTGGATTAAACTCACCATGTCTGATTTAGAGATGCAAACTGATATGAGGTGTAAAACTCCTCAGATATGAAATATTTCCATACCTAGAGCCTCCTGTATATTACAGCAGCTTGTACCCCAATACTTCTGAAATATTACCCCACCATTAGAAATGAAAGACTTGATTTTGTATGTTTGTTTTATTATAAATACAGTTAATTATTGGTAGGAACCTCGCAAATGTAATGCATAAGAATGTATGATCAAAGCGAGAGGAAAAGAAAAGGAAGGTAGAAAAAAACAAACAAAAACAACCACTAATTCACCACCAAGTGCGACATCGGTCGCACACTACACTACATGGGTGAACGGAAATTTTTTAGGCAAGCCAATACGCTCGCAGCATTATCGCGGGTGATGGCGAGGCTAAGGCTGTGAAACCGGGCACACTCACGGGCATCACCTGTTTTATTAATTCACTTTTTTTTTTAAATTAGGTACTTTATTTTTGAATGTGCATATACTATTATATTGATTTAAAGTTGGGTCCTTTATTTCTAAACTAACTAAATAATTGTTTCTACTTTTGGCACAAGGCCAGCAATTATCCAGTGCATTACTGGTACTTTATTTTATCGATCCTATAAGGATGAAAGGCAAAGTTAATTAAATGATAATTGTTTCTACTTTTGGCACAAGGCCAGCAATTATCCAGTGCATTACTGGTACTTTATTTTATCGATCCTATAAGGATGAAAGGCAAAGTTAATTAAATGATAATTGTTTCTACTTTTGGCACAAGGCCAGCAATTATCCAGTGCATTACTGGTACTTTATTTTATCGATCCTATAAGGATGAAAGGCAAAGTTAATTAAATGATAATTGTTTCTACTTTTGGCACAAGGCCAGCAATTATCCCAGTGCATTACTGGTACTTTATTTTATCGATCCTATAAGGATGAAAGGCAAAGTTAATTAAATGATAATTGTTTCTACTTTTGGCACAAGGCCAGCAATTATCCCAGTGTATTACTGGTACTTTATTTTATTGACCCCGTAAGGATGAAAGGCAAAGTGAACCTCGGCGGGATTTGAACTCAGACCATAAAGGGCTGTAACTCTTTGCTGCAAAGCATGGCGTCCGACACTCTACCGATACTATAATGCCAGTGGCCTAGCAGATAAAACCCTTACTATCGATAGTTTAAGCAGATATAGATTTATATACTCTCGGGTCTCGTAGAAACGTCCCCCCACCCCACTTATTAATTTTTCAGATTTTTTCCAACCCCTCCCACTTTTGCTACTCTATCTCTGGCGAAATTTCATTTTAAGTGGTAGCATTCCTGCGATATTTAATTTTCGTTATACATTAAAAACACATTGTGTATGACAAAAAGAGAACTTTGCTAGAAATCCCATACATTATAAAATAAGTAGGATGTTTTTTTTTTTAAATCAACGGCGACAACCTAGAAAAATTACCGATTTCCCGCCCTTCTATTATTTGGGACCTGAGAGTACACAGATTGTTGAAATTATATAGATTTGAACAAAACAAATATTTCGACAACAATTTGGCACCTCTGGATTCTTGTCCAAAGTTACGTGAAAGAATTTGTTTGACCCAACCTAATACAAAACAAACTTAATCCATTTTGTTATTCTATTTTAACGATTCCTAACATTTGACTTGTAAAGGTGTATTTCACGTTGGTTTGAATACAAATCAAATGAGTTGCTTCCCCTTATATTTCTTTCGTAGCTAAAATGTTTGTGACATGGAAAGAAAGGAACAACAATGTTTTCCTTACAACTAGCTACACCAAGTAAAAGTGCAAGGCACAGTGGTTAGTGTATTGTAGTCACAAAGGTTGTGAGTTCGATATTCAGGTGAAGGGTTGGGTGCTTGGTAGAACCTGATTAAGAACTTTCTGGGCTCTAAATACTGAAAAGATTATGGTACACGCATATATAGTTTAAGTAAAAAAAAAAAAATACTGTACAGGAAATTAAAAAGTAACAGGGGCTCCAAAGCACGTAGTTATTTTGTTTAATCGTTAATCTGTGGTTGGTCTGTGCGTAAAGAACTTCATATGTTGTTCCGAACAAAACAATACATTCAACGTAAGAGTGTTAATAAAAGGGGAAGCAACTCGTCGGCTTTTCCCGTTTGATATTTTACCGAATATTTTACAGAACCCGCTGTGTTCAGAGAACGTGAGACCGCCTGTGAGACGTGGGACCGTCTGGGACTTAGCCCAGTAGACGTTCCTCCTCCTTATCCCCCTGTTGACATCAAGTCCCCCAACGCACTTGGGATGCCATCCAGTGCAGCCAGGCTCACGCGCCAGCTCATCCAGCACTGCCTTGCTTGTTTTCGTGCGGCCTCCAAACCCCACAGTGGTGCCTGGCTCCATGCTCTGCCCTCCTTCTCCACAGGCACGCAGCTAGACAACCATAGCTTGCGATCGGCTTTCCTGAGGCTCGGCCTCCGGATCTGCCAGCCACACCAATGTCGCTGCAGTTCCACTGTGGACACTTTCGGCCTCCATCCGCTTTCCTGTCGCCACAGTGCCGGCCGAATTCCACGAGGTCATTAAGCATGGCTTGGACGCTGCAGGCTTCCCTTCCCAGCTCGAGCCGGTGGGGCTGGATCGAGGGGATGGTAAAAGGCCAGATGGCATGACCATCTTCCCGTTCCGCGGTGGCAAACCCCTCGTCTGGTATGCCACTTGCACCGACACTTTCTGCATCCGCAACCTGGTGCAGTCTGCGACTGACCCAGGTTCTGCTGCACGTCGGGCTGAGGGGGCCAAACTCCTCAAATACCGGTCGCTCTCCGACAGGTTTGCGGTGCGTTCCCCTGGCAGTGGAAACTTCCGGTGTCCTAGGCCCCAGGGCTACCTCCTTACTCACCACCATTGGCGCTGAGCTGGCCAGCCGTAGGTGTGAGCCCCGCGAGTTGGAGTGGCTTTTCCAGCGCGTCTCTCTTGCCGTCCTCCGGGGAAACGCTTTCTCCATTCTGTCCGCCGGGGCTGTGGGTGGGCCCCATCGCGTACCATTACATTAGTTAAATACCATTCTTTCACACTGCTACACTTAAACGGAATGTAAATGGTACAAATAGATAAGAACTTTTTCTAAACAACGACATTTTTATTTTGTTATTTGTTATACATAAACAAATATCAACTATATTTTCAAAGGGAAGTTATACAATGATGGAAATAGGAAAAGAAAAATTAAACACAAAATTAAGTAATGAAATAAAAGTGGGGAAGAGTTAATGAAGGACAGATCTGGGTGTATAGAAAAGTAGGGGAAAGGACTATAAATACCCAAACTTCCGAGCCAGTGTTGATCAGGTTGTGATTTGCTTCCTAGCAGCAGTCAACCCCTTTTATCCAAATCCACCTGGTTGTTTTCTCTGCGAACGAAGCAAGAGACGAATGGCTCTTCCCGTCTCTATTCCTGTAAAGCCCAATTGGCTGAAACCTTGCTGGGTGAGCGCCCCGCAAAACGTTTACATATAATAATATAATTGTTTCTACTTTTGGCACAAGGCCAGCAATTACCCAGTGCACTACTGGTACTTTATTTTATCAACCCCGTAAGGATGAAAGGCAAAGTCAACCTCGGCGGGATTTGAACTCAGATCGTAAAGGGACGTAACTATGCTGGAAAGATGATTCTTCTTCACCTACATATTCCAGCGAGTCCTGTCAGAAGCAACCGTCGTCATCTGATCCAACAGGAACCCCACGAGACCAGCCAAGCTCATGGTTGTTATCCAATCATCATGCTCGGGGGGTCTACAACTGGATCTCCTGCCAGTTGATCTTGCTTACAAAATCTGTCCAGCGATTCTTTCCTCATATTTAAACCACATGCCCATAGTATCGGAGAAGTAGCAACTCTACCTGGAGCGATTTTCTGATCTCCGAGCTACGCGCTCTATCGAGTAACGTTACTCCAAAGACGCTTCGGACGAATCCCGTTTCGGCCACTTGTATTCGCGATCGTATTCTTTCGGTCGTTATTCATGACAATGGGTAAGTGTTGGCACGACTAGCAAACTGAAGATAATTCCTAAAATATATACATCGCAAAAAAAAAAAAAAAAATAAAGTAGCAAGTAAAAATAACTATAATTTCTTGCATACAAATTTCGTAGGCTTGGATAGTTCAAGCAATCGCGAACAACGTTATAAAGTAAAGTAGCCCAAATAGCTGTAACTGCGAGATAGAATTTGATATATTGTAAATTAATTGGAAATTGCTTTTGAAAAATGGCAAACAGGGGAGACAACTGTACCATTATCTTTTTTCAACAATTCGTTTTGCTACTGTTCTTTAGCTATTGCTGACATTTACATTTACTTTGGGGTTTCGAATAATTGTCACCACCCCAAATTAATCATTTTTAAGACCTCTCTTTGTCTCTTACCCCCCCCCCCCCCCACTACTGCTTATTAAATTTTGCTGAATTATCTCCGGTGAAATTTTATTTTAAGTGGTAGCATTCCTGCGACAATTTTCGTTATACATTAAAAGAAATATTATGTATGACAAAAAAGTACATTATTAGAAATCCCATACGTTATAAAATATACAGGATCGGTAGGGGTTTTAATATGTAAACTAAACGACTAGTTCCGGCTTAAAAAAACAATGGAGACAACTTAGAAAAATTACCGATTCCACCCCTGTTATTTGAGACCCGAGAGTAAAAGTCCTTTTATTATTTTATTTTCGTGTTATAAAAAAAAAATATTTCATTTCACGTTGCTCCTGTATACCCAACTGAAAATGAAAATGAGTATCAGTAATAGCTGGGGGATTTAACCCTGTGATGGACTGACATCCTGTCCGGGGGGGGGGCATGAAGTCTCAGTAGCTTAACGCCATGAAACCGGGATAAACATCAACCTGACTTTTGAGAGACTTTGGAATAGACAAATAGATCATGATTGTGTGAAAGAAAATAACTTAAATGTGAGGAAATAAGAAAGCTAAGACAGTATATTAAAAAAACAAGCTCGACAAAAATGTGTACAAATTATTTTTTTTGTATTTAGACCAGGTATGTGAAACTGAGCATCCCTCGAGGGCTACACTCGACAACTAATTGCACGCATTACAACTAATTATACGAAGATAAAACATGCTCGCGTGGTAAAAACTTTTGTGCGGGCCGCAGGTGTGCTTGTAAAGGGCCGCGAGCCACATGTTTGACATGACTGATTTAGACTACACATGGTCACCTTAACATTACTATGTAGAAATACACAATAACTCGAATATTTTTTACAATACAAAAAAAAAAAAAAAAAATTTAAATGAAGAAGGGATTTTAAGTCGCATACAGTCATACTTTTGTACGTAGAGAGAAGTCTTTTGTAGTTAACCGTATATATTTACTACTGGGATGATGTAATTGATCTTCCCCTCCAAATTGATGACCTGTGCTTAAATTATAAACCATTATATTACTCCAATATAATTTCAGTGATATATAGGTATAGGTTTAATATATGTAAACCTTATGATCAGGCTTAAACCACGTGTGTTGTAGATATAAGAATATCAACAAACATTTAATGTGGTGTGCAGGGATTTTAAGTCCCGAAATATTAGGACGAAAAAAGAAAACAGGTAAACCTTTTCTTTGTCTTCATTTTACCGTCCATTTCGCAATGTCTTAGCCTTCTTAAACATCATTTTCTACATTATATATAATAAATCAATTCAGTTGTCATCGTTACGTCGCTTTACGGTCTGAGTTCAAATCCCGCCGAGGTTAACTTTGCCTTTCATCCTTACGGGGTCGATAAAATAAAGTACCAGTAACGTACTGGGTAATTGCTGGCCTTGTGCCAAAAGTAGAAACAATTATTTAACGTCTATTTTCCACGCTAGCATGGATTAGACGGGTTTGTCCCTCTCGAGGCAAGTTGGGTCGGGTGACCGTGTCTTGCTCATATAGGACAGTGTTTTGATAGATTTCTACGGCTGGATGCCTTTCCTAACACCAACCACATTTACAGTATGTGCTGGGTAATTTTTGCCGCGTCTCCTACACGACCACTTTACAGTGTACACTGGGTGGCTTTTATCATGGCACCTACATAACATTACAAATATTGATGGAAATATGAAAGAAAAAGAAAAAGAGGATGCAACAGCGAACATAAGGGAAGGGGTAAAGAAGGGCAGATCTGACTTTATAGGAAAGTAAGAGACAAGGCTATAAATGCCAAAAAATGAGAGGAAAAGGTGGCCACAGAAGAAAGAGTGAGGGAAAGGTGATAGGCTCTATGCCTAGAGCGGAGAGGTGTTTGGGCTGCGCCCTGCGGATGAGACTGCAAAGGCATTTAAACGTACAATTGGCCAGCGACACCCGCTGCAACAGCCACCCCACCTTGCGGGGTTCCTTCCTCAGGCGATGCTCAATGCTTCAAGCAAACTACAAAATTATATTTTAAAAATAATTTACTATATGTCTTTGTTTTGCTGCGAGTTCTAATGAATGTTAGTTAAATGATAAATACCTGATAAATGTCTAATTCTTTTGTTTTAAATGAAGACTCAAAACGTGTCTTGAGTGAGTTGTTAGCTTGGCTGATTAACTTATATACAGGATGAATTTTAAAGATTTTTCGAAGAGTTGAAATTTTCATTGAGCTTATTACATGCTGTCACATGACCGAACATTTCTACATTTTCTGGAAAAAAACCAAAGTGGGGTTGGACATATAATTTTGATTTGGGAGATGAAGGCGTCAATCAGGATATCAGAAAAGATTGCATGGGTCAGGAAATGACAATGGAAGGCGTCAATCAGGATTACAGATGTTCAATAGGCCAGGCGAATCTACTTCCTTAATATGTCCAAAGGTAGGGTGAGTCTATTCTTCAAATATCAATTCTCGGGACTGGTGTCTTACAAGTTACAATTTACAAGTTACGCTCATGGCTGATTCGCAGGTGTTTTGCGTAACAATTAATCGAAGGGAGATAACTATAGAATTATTTCAAGTGAAATTTTCATTCACATGTCATCATCATCATCACCGTTTTACGTCCGTTCTTCCATGCTAGCATGGGTTAGACGGGTTGTCCTGTTGTGGGCAGTGTCTGGTCGGCTGACCATGCCTTGCTCATACAGGAACTGATTTGGCTTGATTTCTACAGCTGGATGACCTTCCTAAGACCAACCTCATTTACAGTGAGTGCTGGGTGCTTTTTTCCGTGGCGCCTACACGTCCACTTTACAGTGTGGGCTGGGTGCTTTTTTGCCGTGGCACCTCCACGACCACTTTGCAGTGGGAGGGTGTGGGGGCATATTGTCTATATGCTTCAGCTTGTACCCATGGGAGGTTGGGTACTCTGTATTACTGAGTGACGTCAGAGGTCACGGTCGTGTCATCGCCTTTGAGAGGTGCAACTGGGTAAGGTTGGCCCCTATCACCTCATCCCAGGTCTTCTTGGGTCTCCCCACTCCGCGGTTTCCATCGACTTCTACTGCTCTGCACTTTGTTATGCAGCTGTCATCCTTCCTACGCATCACATGTCCAAACCAACGCAACCACCTCTCCTGCACACAGCATTTGATTCCTCTTATGCTCAGTCTCTCTCTCAATTCATTTATGCTTTGCCGTTCGCGTATATTACTATTACACATCCATCGGAGCATGCAGGCTTCGTTTCTATCTAATCTACGTAAGTCTTCCACCTTCAGCGCCCAGGTCTCACTACCATGTAACACATTATATATTTGTATTTTGTGTTCATAATTTGACATTAATAATATACTGGTTGCATGCCATTACTATCAGCAGCATTATATATAGAATATTTTAAAATATTAATCAAGACAGCATGCAAGGAGTTTCCCCATTAATAAATCATCATCATTTGTTTACGTCTGTTTTTCCACGCATGTATGGGTTGAACGGGTCCTTCTCAACACAGCATCTCCCCATCTGCTGTGTTTCGTCTCAGGGATTTAAGGTCAGTTCTCACCACCTCTGCCCAGGTCTTTCTGGGTCTCCCTCTACTGCGGCTTCCTTCCATTGTCATTTCCTGACCCATGCAATCTTCTCTGATATCCTGATTGATGCCTTCATATCCCAAATCAAAATTATATTTCCAACCCCACTTTGGTTTTTTTCTAGAAAATGTAGAAATGTTCGATCATGTGACAGCATGTAATAAGCTCAATGAAAATTTCAACTCTTCGAAAAATCTTTAAAATTCATCCTGTATATAAGTTAGTCAGCCAAGCTAACAACTCACTCAAGACACGTTTTGAGTCTTCATTTAAAACAAAAGAATTAGACATTTAGCAGGTATTTATCATTTAACTAACATTCATTAGAACTCACAGCAAAACAAAGAGACATAGTAAATTATTTTAAAATTATAATTTTGTAGTTTTCTTGAAGCATTGAGCATCGCCTGAGGAAGGAACCCCGCAAGGCGGGGTGGCTGTTGCAGCGGGTGTCGCTGGCCAATTGTACGTTTAAATGCCTTTGCAGTCTCATCCGCAGGGCACAGCCCAAACACCTCTCTGCTCTAGGCATAGAGCCTATCACCTTTCCCTCACTCTTTCTTCTGTGGCCTCATAGTCCCCCATTTTCCTCTCATTTTTTGGCATTTATAGCCTTGTCTCTTACTTTCCTATAAAGTCAGATCTGCCCTTCTTTACCCCTTCCCTGATGTTCGGTGTATTTTTTTTGTATCCCTTTTCTTTTTCATTCATATTTCCATCAATATTTGATATGTTATGTAGGTGCCATGACAAAAACCACCCAGTGTACACTGTAAAGTGGTCGTGTAGGAGACACGGCAAAAATTACCCAGCACATACTGTAAATGTGGTTGGTGTTAGGAAAGGCATCCAGCCGTAGAAATCTATCAAAACACTGTCCTATATGAGCAAGACACGGTCACCCGACCCAACTTGCCTCGAGTGGGACAAACCCGTCTCACCCATGCTAGCGTGGAAAATAGACGTTAAATGATAATTGTTTCTACTTTTGGCACAAGGCCAGCAATTATCCAATACATTACTGGTACTTTATTTTATCGACCCCGTAAGGATGAAAGGCAAAGTTAACCTCGGCGGGATTTGAACTCAGACCGTAAAGGGACGTAACATGATGACAACTGTGAATTGATTTATTATATATAATGTAGAAAATGATGTTTAAGAAGGCTAAGACATTGCGAAATGGACGGTAAAATGAAGACAAAGAAAAAGTTTACCTATTTTCTTTTTTCGTCCTAATATTTCGGGACTTAGAATCCCTGCACACCACTTTAAATGTTTGTTAATATTCTTATATCTACAACACACGTGGTTTAAGCCTGATCATAAGGTTTACATATATTATACCTATATATCACTGAAATTATATTAGAGTAATATAATTGTTTCTACTTTAGGCACAAGGCCAGCAATTACTGGTACTTTATTTTATCGACCCCGTAAGGATGAAAGGCAAAATCAACCTCGGCGGGATTTGAACTCAGATCGTAAAGGGACGTAACTATGCTGGAAAGCATGGCGTCCGACCCTCTACCGATACTGCCAATTAATATAATGGTTTATAATTTAAGCACAGGTCATCAATTTGGAGGGGAAGATCAATTACATCACCCCAGTACTAAATATATACGGTTAACTACAAAATGCTTCTCCCTACGTACAAAAGTAAGACTGTATGTGATGTTGCATGGTAGTAAAACATGGGCTGTGACTGCAGGGAACTGTGTAGATTGGAGAGAAATGAAGCAATCATGTTCCGTTGGTTAGGACATGTGATTCGCATGGACAATGATCGTTGGGTTGAAAAGTGCCAGTGGAAGGAAGTCACAGTAGAAGTAGATCAAGATCTGACTTCAAATCAATGAAACTCACAGAGGCAAAGATAAAGGATCTGCAATGTGTGGAGAGATGCCCTTCTGTGGACCCACTTAATCTTTCCAAGCACAGAAAAGCGGATATAAAAATGGTGATGATGATGATAACAGAACAGATTTCAGTCTACTGCATTCACTCACGAAAAATTGGTCAGCAGGTTAGTCGTCACACAATGGGACTGGGCCCATAATCAATTTTTTAGTGGAACAGCTATTTTAAGGATTTGGCATCAACCACTTCTACAATTATCTTTCCACATCTCTTACCAATGCTAATATAACTCTTTCAATACTAAGCCAACGTGGATCCCATGATATAAAACTGATTTTATTAGTAAAAAGTCATAATTTCACATGAGCCTTTTATTTATGTTGTAAACACCAATGTAATGAAAAAGCAACATTGCTGAATCCTCTCAATCTTGATTGCTAAGTGGTTGTTGTTAGGAAAGACATCCAGCTGTAGAAACCAAGCTGAAAAGGAAACATGAGGCATGGTCACAGAATACATACAACCCATGCAAACACGGAAAATAGACTTTCGCGATTATATCTCAAGAATTGTTAGAGGTTTAGTGGAATAATCCAACTATTGAAATCTAATGCCAAGTCATCATCATCGCCGTTTAACGTCAATTTTTCCACGCTAGCACGGGTTAGACGCGTTATCCTGTTGTGAGCAATGCTAGGCCAGGTGATCCGGTCATGCTTATGCAGAACCGGCTTTGGCTCGATGCTCTTCCTAGGGCCAACCTCATTTAGAGGTGAGTACTGGGTGCTTTTGCCGCGTCCACTTTACAATGTGGGGTGGTGCATATTATACGTATCCTTCATCTTCAGCCTATGCCTATGGGAAGTCGGATCTTCTGTATTACTGCAGAACGCTAGAGATCCCGGTGCTGTGTCATCGCCTTTGAGAGGTGCAATTGGGCAAGGTTAGCTTTTATCACCTCATCCCGTCTTCCTGGGTGTCCCCACTCCACTAAACAGCTATCACATGTCCATACCAGTGCAATCTCCTCTCCTGCACCTAATTCCTTTTGTGCTTACTTTCTCAGTACGCTTATGCTTTGCCGTTCACATATATTACACATCCAATCTACGCAAGTCTTCTGCAATGCCAGGGTTAGCTACCATGCAACATTGCTGTTTGTATGCAAGCATCATTCTGCCTTTCCTTTTGTAGCTAGTGGTAGTAGCTTACTCTGGCTACTATACTTTCAGAACACACACCTCTGCTGTTTATTTGGTCACCTAGGTAGCAGCTGACTACTGAGCCTTCCCAGAATTTGAGTGTTTGATTCCTGTGGTTGTCTGGCTGCCTAGTCCCAATACAACCACTACATTTCATGTACCCATAGTTTGCATTTGGGACAGAGAATGAATTTCTACTACATACCAAGCAAGGTCATTTACCTGATGGGATCAGGGTTGTTTTCTACTTATTAGGACCTGCTTCCATGTTTCGACTTTCCTCTCCAGTCACACCATAGATTCTGTTGAGTGTGAGATCATCTGCATACAGGAGTTCCCATGGGCAGCTGGTCTTAAAAAACTCCTGTAACTGCCTCACCAGGAAGTCTGTGGTTGTTTTGCCTGGTACAAATCTAAACTGCATCACATTTAGATTTATCTGGTCTCTTAATCAGCCGTGCTCGAACTCTTTCTGTTACTTTCATGACCAGGTCCATCAGCTTGATGCCGCTATAGTTTCCACATTTGGCACAAGGCCAGCAATTACCCAGTTCATTACTGGTACTTTATTTTATCGACCCCGTAAGAACGAAAGGCAAAGTTAACCTCGACGGGATTTGAACTCAGACCGTAACTATGCTGGAAAGCATGGCGTCTGACCCTCCACCAATACTGTGCAATATCAGTAAAGGAATTGTATGAAAACTTGAACTCTAACGGTTCCCTGTAATGATTTAGCAGAAAATGTCTAAAATTTGCAGTGAACTAAAGGAGAGTTTTCCACTTGATGCAGTCGGTTTTGTATTTTTTAAAGAATGTCTTGCCAATGAGGTTTGACAGTTTCAGGTGAGTTAATTATAAATAAACCTAAGCAGTAACATAAAAAAAAAACAATATCTTATTTAAACATTTATTTGCAGCTATGAAACACAAACTTATGCTTTGACAGCAAACTTTCTGATTTTCCACAACATACGTCTCTTAGTTTGCCTATGTGTCATCAAAGATTTCTCTTTTGGTGTCAGCTCTCTTCGCATGGCACGTGTCTTTTTTGGGCGCAGATCTTTAGGCTTGAATTTCTTGTTGCGGTAAAATTTGCGCAAATTCTCTTTCTGGGTCTGGTTGATGACTGTCAATACTCGGGCAATCGATTTACGTACAACACGACTGAAAGGTGAAAAGAAATACATTTAAAAAGCAACTTTACAAAACCCAATAAGGATCATTATCGTTTAACATATATTTTTCCATACTAGCATAGCTTAGACGAATTATCCCACTTGAGGCAAGTCATGTGTCTTGCTCATACTGAACTGTTTCTAGCTTGGTTTCTATGGCTAAATGCCCTTCTTAACACCAACCATATTTACAGTGGGTGCTTTTTGTTGCGAATACTTTGTATTTATAACCAAGCTAGTTACCTTTTCTTTTAACATATAATTATAACAAAAATGCCTTTGGGTCTGGGAATAAAGTTACACATGCCAAAAACAAAAATGACAGGCCACCTTGCAATTGCACTCGTCCTTATAAAGCATTCCATTGGTTTTTTTATATTTCTGCCATAAAAATGTTTACAATTGTTATTCACTTTGCAGCATATTGTGTTCTTATGCAAGCTGTTTTGTGATAAGACTATGTCCCTTAACAGGAAACCTATCAGATGCAACCTCGTAGTAGACCAGGTAAACTTGCCTAGTGTAAAGCTATAAATTTATTTCATTTACACAGAAAAACAAATTGTCTGATCCACAGCTCTTGTGAACAATGAACAACAGAATGGTCACATATTTAAATTATAAAATGTAGTTATACCTACAATAAATATTCTCACAATTTAAAACACTAAACATTTTAAACTGTTTTTTTTTTTGCTAAATCACGACAGCATATCTGAGTTATGATTATAATGATGATGAATAAAGTCAAAATATCATCACCACCATTGTCGTTTGAACGGATCCATATAGACCAAGTCAGTACTGAAGCAGAGCCACAGAATTCCCAAGCAGACCAGGGACCTGTGTTTTTACGTACTCTCCTATGTATATTACAAGCTCATTTATTCAGACTAGTGTCCCGTTGGTTGTTATAACCACATTTCAACCAGTTTCTCCCGGACATGCTTGTATGCTATGATTTCAGAGGTAGGGACACCAGTCCATCATCACCGTTTAACGTCCATTTTCCACACTAGCAGTCCTGTTGCGGGACAAGCCAGGTTGGATGACTGTGTCTTGCTCATACAGAACTGATTTTGGTTTGGCTTCTATGGCTGGATGCCTTTCCTAACGCTAACCACACTTACTGTATTCAATTTACAATAGACAAGATATTCCAATGAGATATTTAAGAAACTATAATATACTTACATTTTAGATAACTTTGAAGCTTGTCCACCAGTCACTTTAGCAACTCGAAGATGAGCAAGTTCCTGGAATAATCACAAGATATCTATCAATGGTGAGATTTAATCATGTATGAAACATTAAAAAAAGCAAAGAGAAAGCATTATAACAAATATGTCAGTATGAGAGAAATGAAGTACTAGTAGAATCAATAATACTTTAGACACGGAGCCTTTCAGTATTCATTCTAGCTCTACCACATTCTCAGCTGAAAACCCAATGTGGCCTACATGGATACCACCAGCAAAATCACTCTGATGTTAGCATGCGGTTAAGATCATAAGCAGTTGACCACAGTAATGTCAATAGCTAGCACACTTTTTTCTAGATATGCCCCTCTATGAAATCCCTGGCATTGAGGCATGCCCCAACCACCATGAGAGGCCAGAAGCGCTGGCATAGCTAGTGATAACCCACCCATCCAGCCCTTGCTAACAAGGAAAACCATGTTAGATAACGACTTAACTGGATGAGATTTTAGACAATGCTGGCTACTTGAAAACCTACTGAAAATTCCTAATCCTCTTTGCACCAACTTGCCTGTTTCTTTGAAACAAAACCACCCAGTTTAATTAGTTCATTGCCTCCAGAGAGTCATGGACACCACCACTCCAATCAAAAATTTCTTTTTTAACCACTTATTCCTGGGAGAGTCAGAGGTAAAATCCTTAAACACACCTTCCAGCAGATCCTATCAGAAGCAAGACTAACCAGACTCATGGATGTTATCCAACTATCTGAGTTAAGAGTCAACCCTGGGTCTCCTGCCTGTTGGTTTTGTCCCTAAGTTTGCTCAGCGATTCCTTCCTGGGACACTCTAACTACATGTCTGCAGTATCAAAACTGTAATTTCTCAATTTGGAGAATTAGCAGCTCTACCTCGAGCGACTCTGGCCTGTGGGCTATGCACTATCAAATAATGTTAATCCAAAAACCCTTCGACGAACCCCATTTCGGCCACTTGTATTCCTATGATCATGACCAATGACCACAGGTTGGCTAGGAAATAGTGAGTTTGGCTTCTACACCTATTTCTGATGAGTGAATGCTGAAGCTGGCCCATTACTACGCCAGGTTATGTAATTCTTGCACTTAACTGCTGCATTCCATCACTCATAAACATGGTGATTAGCCAAATTAAAATGAAGAATAAATAACCCAAGTAGTATGTCAGGCGTTTGGTATTGGAAAAGCTTCTCAACAGTAGAAACTATGTAAAAATGGAATGAGAAGACCCTTCAGCCACAACACTGGTGGCATGAAAAATGTACACAGTACCTACTGTGAGGTGTTTAAAGACAAGACATCTAGCATTAGGAAATTCGCCAAAGAAGGAGAAGCCTTTAATTGTATCAAAGATATGACGACCTTCCTAAAGCCAAACAAGATGCAATGCCCAGCCCATCTAAGAGTTTAACGACCCCAATAAAATGCTGATATGGTCTGTGTCCAACACTTGATAACAGGGAAAACTGAGAATAAAGTGACAATATTGTGAAAAATACTTACATTTTTAAGCTCCTTGACTTGTGTCAACAACTCCTCCTTCCTCTTGCCTCGGAGATCCTTAGCTTTCACTTTAGTCTGCAACAATAAAATTAAACATTTTTACTTGTAAATAAATCGCACCCCAGATATATATTGATTGCATGGAAAAGACTGCACAAAACTTTCATATAAAAAAATGTATAGAGAATGAGACAAGTGAGTTTTATGCAAACTTAGTTATGTTCGATTATTTTATAACCTTGTGTTGTATGTCGCATTCTGTGGAAAAAAAGTGTAAGGTATTTGACTCAAGTCGAAGTAATGAGGTCAGGTCTTGAGCAAAGGACTATTTCACATGACTCTTGTCCACTCAACTGGCAAAAAATAAGTTATACCTGTAATCCAAAGGACCAGTCCTGCCACACTATCTCTTTGAGAATTTATATTATGGATACACATGCACGAGGAAAGCTAAGCAACTTGTACGAATAGGCTGTTCTGATGTTCGAATAACTGGAGCTCATCAGCAATGAGTCCAATGCAGATATAACTCACCCCAAACTCTTCTATTAAGCTCGTTATATTGAATTATAAATTTCCCAATTATGAACACAACTTAGAGACCTGTAGGCATTTAAACTTTGCTTGTATTGTGAAAACAATCCTTTAATGTACGTTTACCAAGTAATGGTTGGGAGAGTGCATTTATCATAGCATTAGCACAAGGGAGGCAGGTTGAAGAATCCCACCTACCTTTCGTCTCATAAGTCCCTTTACAGGATGTACTGGGTCTATCTGTGGCACTAGCACTAAAAAGGCTGTGTCATTAATGAAGGGACCTCTTTATCGTACATAAAGGGGAATATGATGGTGAGGTAATCAGTAACTTCATTTGTGTTATTACAAAGCATACAATTCATTAGTGTGCCAACACAGCAACACCACAGTCCTAATGAGCAGGTTTTTGAATGGCCACAAAATATTGTGGCAAAGCATATGTAATAACTTTGATGGTAATTGGCAGTATAAAGGTGAAGTGAAGTGCAGAGCAATTACAAATTATACTTAACACCCTGCAATGATTTAGCAGAAAATATCTAAAAACGGTTTCTTTACAAGGGGACAGATCAACTGATTACTCTAATACGTGTTCCAAGCCGTCATGAACATTCGCAATATCACAGAAATAGGTTTTAATGTGTCGTGATGCAGTCATTGTGCTGTTTAGTACTTTTCAAGAATGTCTTCCTAATATACACGACCACCCCAAAATTATTTTTAAAATGTTCTTGACACGAAATCTACACACCAAGTATTCTCAGTAAATAATCGACCCCTTTATAATTAACGAATTTCTCAAGGGAATACATTTTCAGCCTGTAAGACCACTACACCAAAAAGTAACAATACGGTTTCACACGTAAGATTTAACAAGTTAATGTACCGTACCATAACTGCATCACGTTAAAGTTTTCACAAGGTATGCATATATACACACATATGGTCCAGTTTAAAATAGGGTATCCCTGTAAAACATTTGCCTGAACAAATCAGCATGGAAAAGACGACGTAAAAATTGTTTTGTATAAGGGAGGCATGAGACATAACTCGGGGTGAATCGGATGTGATATTAAGATATCATTTTAAAATTCTACTGTTAACAATAACCTATAAATTCAGTTCTTTAATTACAAACAGATTAAAATTAATATTTTCTGTTTCACTCATTCCGCTTCGCGAATTTAAACAATTCGTATTTCGAAAATGTGGGAGCATCTACATAATAGGTGGACTTGCTAGAAATGACAACCAAATCCTGCCCATAGCACAGCACAGGGATTAAATGTCGGAGATACCAATACTCTTATATTCCACACGTTAGATAGATTTGCGGCGTAGTAATTTAATTGCCGAAACGAAAAAATGCTTTTTCACGCACACCTCACAGTTTAATATACCTATTCGAGTTGTAATTAAATTTTCGTCTTTGCAAACTGCTTCATCTAAGTATATATAGAGAGCATTCTTTAAAAAAAAGCACGTGTATTTAAAAGCAGTTAGCTTATAAGTATAAAATTAGAAATGAAACTACTATAATTTGTGTATAAGAAAGTGTATATTAGATTTAAGATGCATTTAGTAGACATTCAGCTTCAGATTTTTTATTAGAAACCTCCCTATGAAACCACAAAACAACTGAAGATGAATACAGTAGTTTATTCCGCACAGCAATTGCCCATTTTAATTTAATGTTTAACTACACCATAAATCACTTTTACCTGTACATTTAACATCTTTCTCTATAAATGATTAACAAAACAAACACGAATCTATATTATAGGAGTATTATATTTATAGAACCAGTAATCAGCGAAAAATCTGAAGACTCAGAGTAATATGTAATGGAGTGCATAAAATTATAGTAAATTAAAATTGTGAAAATTATTAAACCTAAACAACTTTATATTATAACAAAAGAAAAAAAATCTAAATTTAATTGTTTTTAAGAATCTATTCATACATTATTTATTATCATACTGATAAATTTTATTAAATGAAGATTTGATCAGAATACAACTAACGTGGTTGATACATGAAAATATTGATGTAAAAAAACTGTATAAAATATCCTTATTTATTAGTAAAATGTAGATAAACAATATCACTGATAACGTAGGAATAGATATAACAGAAATATGTTAGTGAAATTGCAGAATTAGTATCAAGATTGATTGAGATAATTTTTTAGAAGAAATTTTAACTTACCATCTTTGTGAAGGTCTAATCCCTAAAAGGAAGTAACAATATCTGTTACTGCGAACCTAACTGTACATCCGGTTTTAGTAACTGAAGTACTTCAAAAACATCAAATATGTTTGTATTCTAATTAATTCTAATATCGATAAATACATAAATGAGAAGTTGATTCTTCGACAAAAAATAAAATAGTAATTTTTAAAAATTATGTCTTTGAATAATTTTTCTTAATCCTTTACCGGAACTAGTATGAGGAATGTTATATAATCTTATTTTTATATCGTATTTCCCCGTACTAAAGTTGCTATAACTCAGTAGAAAAACGTTAAAATATAAACTAACGTTTAAATATATTTATCTCAAATAAAACAAATTAATTTAAAAAAAAATGTATAATATTAGAATTTTAAAAATATTTTTATCATTTTTTTTTTATTTTTAATCGAATTCGAAACTAAGTTATTTCAAAAGTAAGTCATTTCCGGGGCGTGGAGCAGACATAATAATATCGTAACCGGTGGATTGGCTTAATTCTACCTCGTTTTATTAACTAAATTCTCTGGAATTTTTATATATTATATCTATATATAACTTTTTAAAAAAGACCATGTCAAAAAACACAGGTGCCAGTCTATTTCGTAGTTTCAATGTCGATGATTATGACGAGGACAAATACCAAGACGATCTAAAAGAAGACCAGAAAGAACAAGGACTGAATTACAGCGAAGTGGTGAATTTTCTCAACGCGTATCCTCATATATAAATATGTTTGTGAGTGTGAAAACGTCTGTGTTAGTGTATTTATTTATTTATTTATTTATTTATATATATATATATATAAATAAAGAGAGAGAGAGAAAGACATGTAATGTGTTTATGTATGTGTGTAATGTGTTAGTGTCAACCACACCTTTTTTTTCTCAGACCTAATTTCTGACTGTTTGTGGACTCTTATAATTACAAATCTTAACTTTTCTGTTGTCTTTACATACACACTCACACACAAATCGTATCTTGATTAAAGCACTAACGTATATATATATATATATATATATATATATATATATATAATTTCTCCCGAATGAAACAGATATATATAGTTATAAAATATTTCTTCTTTTAAATTACTATGTTGTTAAGCCTTGTTTTACTGAAATAACAGTTTTAATTATATAAAATGACAATATAAAGTTCCGAGTTCTTTTATTAGTTATATCTCCCAATCTACCGCCACCCCGTTCATATTCCACCGAAGTTGACTTTGCCTTTCATCATCACGGGGTCGATAAAATTAAGTACCAGTAACACACGGGTCAATATAACTTATTTTCCCCTCCCTAAAAATTGCTGGCCTTGTGCTTAAAAATGTATATTATTATAGGCTATTATTTATATTGTATCGGTAGAGGGTCGGACGCCATGCTTTCCAGCATAGTTACGTCCCTTTATGATCTGAGTTCAAATCCCGCCGAGGTTGACTTTGCCTTTCATCCTTACGGGGTCGATAAAATAAAGTACCAGTAATGCACTGGGTAATTGCTGGCCTTGTGCCTAAAGTAGAAACAATTATTTATATTGATCGACTATTATTTTGCTCATTTGTATTGGCACGAATAGTTTTCAATCTTTATAAGGCTGTGTAACATGTTATGAAGTATCTTAACTACATTCTAAAGTTAAGTTCTCTCCGGCACATCCCGACAAGGTTAACTTTGCCTTTTATCCTTACGGGGTCGATAAAATAAAGTACCAGTAATGCACTGGGTAATTATTTAGCTTTGTGTTAAAAGTAGAAACAATTATTGTATTATTATACTGAACTGCTTTCATAAGAAATATCTCAACATGCATGTCACACACACACACACACACACACACACATTTATCTGTCAATCCGTCTGTCGGTCTCTCTCTCTCGTTCTCTTTCTATATATATATAACCCCCCCCCCCCCCCTCACTCTCAAGCGTGAAACTAATATTAACATTTTGTACTGCCTCTTCGCTTCCTCGTTGTTGTTTTTTTGTTCCAACTATTATATATATAATATATATATAAAACCCTTTTTGTACAGCCGACAATGTTAATCTTCACTCTTTCACTATATATATATATACATATATATATATATATATATATATATCCGTATGTGGTTGGCGGGGCTGAGAGAAAAGAATATTCAATAGAGTTTTAATATTCATTTTATTATGGCTAAATAGTGAGTCTTATTACTCTGGAGTTTCGCCCGTTTATCACGGCCATCAGACAAGAACTGTGTGCATGATTACATATATACAAGCGAAAGAAAGGAGCACTAATACTTTTTTTACAATATATATATATATTTATATATAAATAGTTGAAAATGAACAAACAAAACACAGGAGGCAATATTATACAGTTATATTAGATTCACGCCTGGAAGAGATTTCGATATATATAATGTGTGTGTGTTTGTGTAAACTTAAACATTGAGGTACTTAAAGTTTAACCGGTGTGAGAAAAACCCATTTCTGTGAAACTATTTATACAAATGTACATATCACAGCATCTCTTGTCGAGTTAGAATTGGTATTCAACTGACATTAAGTTTGTGATGACACTCTTTATAAACTTTGTAGGGCTTAGTAGAGATTCTTATCACATTGGTGGACAAGTTCTGTTATAATTCCCTTAGCATATTGGATGCCTTGTTTTAAATGATAGCTGTTTTGTGTGTGACTCTTCTTAGCCACACTTATTTAACTCTCATGTTTTCAGTTGTTTGTGGGATGGGACTCATTGACGTATGCCAAGAGTTAAAGGTCTCCAGTTTTAGTTTTGTTGCAAGTTAGTTTTGGGTTGAATTCCTTGCTCTTTTGTATCTTTCATTACTAAGCGGAATGAATAATTACATATATATATATATATATATATATATATATATATGAAAAGATTCGACCTGGTCGACCGGCCTGAGCTCAGCCGTCGGAGTCCTGAATCTTTTCATATTACCCACTCTAGTACCCCAAGTATCGAGTACTCTTGTGCGTTATGGTCCACTTTATATCTTACCACACCCTGTATATTTAACAATATACAGGATGTTTATGAAATACAAATTATATATATCTTTGACTAAGCTGTAGTAATCAGGATGTTTGTGTGTATATATTTATATAAACATCCTGGTTACAGCAGCTTTACCAAAGAATCTGTTATTTCTTCAATAACTATTATAAAGAATTATGTATGCTTTTTTTTTTCTAGTTTTCCACGATTTCTTGACCATTTAAACACGTTGTCATCCACATTCATTCTTCCTCTCTTTCTCTCTCTCATTCTCTCTTCACGTTCCATCCCTGTCAAACACCTGACGTAGTGTCAACGAGACTGACTCATTGATAGTACATTACTCAATTAGTTGACGGCGACAGCTCATTATCTAGGCAACCATCTCTCAACTACCTTTGTATATATATCATCTGCTAAAAACCTTCGGCCATTTTTTTTTCTCTCCTTTTATATAACGAGTTCAACGCCCTCCTTTTCTCATCTCATCGATTTTATCACGTATCGATTTCTGAAGTGGTTAATGACAGTTGTGAATTTGAAACCTTAATGTGTGGATATAAGTGTATGCTATTTATCTATCATCATCATTTATCGTCCGTTTTCCAAGCTTGCAAGGATGGGTGGGTGCTATATATATATATATATATATATATATATATATATATATATATATATTTATTTATTAAAATAATAGATTAAAGTTTAAGCAAAGAATCGCTGCTTTCACCCTTAAGATCCCGTTAAGGGTGAAAGCAGCGATTCTTTGCTTAAACTTTAATCTGTTATTTTAATAAATTTTTGCTCTACGGTTCTTATATATTTGATATATATTTATCCTTATCGAGCCCTCTTTGGATTTTAGTCTTCAAATTTATTATTATTACTATATATATATATATATATAGTAAAAATAACGGAGAAAAAGACTCGCGTATAATCCTGTAATTAAATAGTTTTCCTGGGCACTTTAAAATACAATATATAGAGGGGAAAGACAGAAGAGTGTGTTTTTTTCATTCCTGTAATGAAAAACACACTCTTCTGTGTCTTTCCCCTTTACATATATATATATATATATATCATCATCACGTCCGCTTTTCCATGTTTGCATGGGTTGGACTATATATATAAACAAGTATATCGATGGAAAAATCAACTTCTATCATTTAAAGAAACATTTATTTCCTTACTCATGTTTCGATGAACATCCAATTATTTGAAATGTTATATGAAACATTGCGCATAATAAATAAATAAATATATTATGGAATACTGTTGGCTTCTTGCTACAATAATTTCTATACTTTTCATTTATATATATATATATATATATATTCGTTCTTGTCCTTGACACGAGGATTTGTGTCAGTAGTGCATGTGATCAATACATTCTGTTATCTCTCAACTTCTAGTGCACGTAATAGTGAATAGTAGTTTAGTTTTGTTAATTGGTAATTAATCTCTTTAGGTCAGCCTTGATTGGGCTGACCTATGATGAAAAGCATTCTAACCGTAACCATCATGTTTTTTCCCCTCTGTGTAGAGAGAATCCAGGACTATATTATCGACATTATAATTGGTGGATTGGCAGTATCGGTAGAGGGTCGGGCGCCATGCTTTGAAGCATAGTTACCTCCCTTTATGACCAGAGTTCAAATCCCGCCGAGGTTAACTTTGCCTTTCATCCTTACGGGGTCGATAAAATAAAGTACCAGTAATGCACTGGGATAATTGCTGGCCTTGTGCCAAAAGTAGAAATAATTATAATCAATTTCTAAAACAGTAGGGTGTGATTTCAGGGCGATATAGCTGCTATTTCTAGCAAACTTAGTGACCACGATGAACTCCTACTTTGACAGGACGACAATGAATGTTTCTTGTAGATAGCTTGTTATTGCTATTGTTTAGCCCCCAGGTCAGACTTAAGTAAGCTGACCTATGATCAAAGGTATTCGTACCATGATCATCATGTAGTTTTCTCATGTGTAGGAATCCGAGACTACATTATCCACAATGTGTTCATTTGTAAGACCGTAGGGGGTGATTTGAGGGAGACTTGGCTGCTAATTTCTATCAGCATATTTAAATGAAGTTGTTTAGTCCCACTCAGGTTAGCCATGATTTCTATCAGCTCCTGTGACCATGAAGAGGTTCCCACATTGACAAGGCATTACATTTGTTATTGTTTAGACCTAGGTAAGCCTTGACTTTGAACCCAGAATACTGAGAGCCTGAACATATGCCACAAAACATTTAATAGGAATTAGAGAGAGAGAAACAATGCAACACGTACTCTCATTGATACAACGATAGACTATGAGGTGTTTATGCGTGAGTGTGTCCCCGTGAAACATATATGTATATACCCCGGGTCTGAACACTAGAGAACAAAACTCTCACTGCCTCTGTCTCTCCCACTCTCCTCATCTCTCAATATTATGAGCAAATGGGGGCCCACAGGCTTGTTGCCCCGCAGTCCCAGTGGACAGAATGGAAAAGGCGTTTCTTCGGAGGATGTTGAGGGAGACGCGCTAGAAGAGCTATTTCAGCTCATGACGCTAAACATTTAACCAGACCCTAATGACTCTACTAATTTGCAGCCTTTTTGCTATAATACATAACTTTTATTCCTCATCTTTAAAATGCTGTAACAGCTAGCAAGTATTTAGCTTTTATATCATTAATTATTTATCTTTTAATTATAACCTAATTAGATGAGCTAATTAGGTCATAGCAGTGACTCTTTTACATTTCATGCTGTTTTTCAATACATCCCCTCTTTAAGAGGATTCTTCAGTTGTGTCAAGTACAAGGCAACCTCCCTAGTGTTGATACCATGTAAAATGCGCCCAGTACACTCTGTAAAAGAAAGGAAAAAAGGGGGTAGGGGAGAAGGTGACAGACTGTACAGCTAGCTAGCAATCAGCGACTGTAGGATTGATAAGCTGTGGCATAACTAAAGTGTGTGCTGCCCTTGAATTTGCCTACCACCCCTCAAATATATACAACAGACCCAAAAGTATCACCTTGGCTGGACTGTCACTCTTTCATCCTTCTTTAGCTACACTACTGTTCATGGGACCCTTTAGTCCTGCTGAGAACATGACAACTTCTTTAGTGCTGGTGCCATATTAAATGGGGTCTTTTAGGAACAGCATCCAGCCATAAAAAACACATTCCAAAATATGAATGTAAGTCTTGGTCGTCTGTTCTGTCTTGGAGGTCTGTAATGACTTGTATAACCCATACTGGTAATGTAAAACAAATGCAAAGTTTGGTGATGATAATGATGATAGTGGTAGTAAAAAACTGATGGTGGTGGTAAAAAAACTGATGGTGGTAGTAAAAAAACTGATGCTGTTCAAAACTATTAATGTTCTTAATGCCAAACTTTCTGAAACTATTCTTGGTTCTACTATACAAAACTGTTTGTTTTAAAGAGTTTATATAAAACCTCCCTTCATAATTTCATGTAAAAATCTTTGTTCCAGACACTAGGTAAAAAATGAGAAAATGAGTTATATTAGTAAACCCTTCTGAATTCTTTTTTATTTGCAAGATTATTTGAAAATTACAAGTATTTTTTTCATTTAGAAATGCCTCACAAAAAGTTATTTATATAAAATCTTCCCACAATTTAATGTAGGCTTCAAGTTCTGTTCCAAACACCAAGTAAAAAATGAGAGAAGTAGTTATATTACTAAATCTTTCCAAATTCTTGTTTATTTTCAAAATATAACAAGTATTATTTATTTATGGAATATATCATGTAAATATAGTTTAATAGAAAAAGAAAGGAAGAAAATTTAGATTGAGAAGAAAGAATGGAATGAAAATCATAGGCATTGTCTTTCATTAGGTATATGGTAACAAAAGAGCTAAAATGTTTATATTTATATAAAAACCTCCCATAATTTTATGTAAGAAGCTTTGTTATGTTTCAAACATTAGATAAATAATCAGAATGTTTGTAACTTTTATTAAATCCTTCTAAATACTTAATTACTTCAAATATTATTTGAGAATCACAGGTAGTGTATTTTCATTAGAAATATAGTAAAGAAAGAATTAATAGTGGTTGCAAAATATGTATATATTTAATAATTGTTTCTACTTTTGGCACAAGGCCAGCAATTATCCAGTACATTACTGGTACTTTATTTTATCGACGCCGTAAGGGTGAAAGGCAAAGTTAACCTCTGCGGGATTTGAACTCAGATCATAAAGGGACGTAACTCTATGCTTCAAAGCATGGTGTCCGACTCTCTACCAATACTGCCAATCCTCTATTTAATGATATTAGCTGCAAATGTTGCAATAAAGAGAAGTAGGAGGAGAATGGAAGGATGAGGAAGAGATTTAATTAGATGTTTATTTTCTTTTAGATAAGTTTGTTTAGATGATGAATTACACCCACTCACATTCTGCACAATGGGGGTTTGTTTTGCCAGTAATTTGGTCTACTTCCTACCCTTCTATTTTGGTTGGAGTTACTGTCAGTCTGTATAGTTTTCTTTCCACATCTATTTACACTGATTATTAACCCCTTTGGTTATTTCTTTTAAAAAAATGCTGCCTAATATTTTCAAATCAATTTGAAAATAATAAAAAATTTGGAGGTATTTAGTAATATAATTAACTTTTTCGCTATTTAGCTGGTGTTTGGAACATAACTTAATCCTTTAGCATTTAAACTGTTCAGACCAACTGTTCAGACTGGCTGCTCACACTGATGTATTGTTCTTAAAATAAATAATATAAAAATCTCATTGATTCAATATTATGTGAGATAAAAAATACAATAGTATATATAATGTAAATGTTAAACGGTTAACAAAGGTTCATACATAAAATTATGATTGAAGGTATTTAGATAAATATTTAAACCCTTCATTAACATAATTTTGATTATTAGCTGGTGTTGGGAACATAATTTAAAAAAAATTCTTACATAAAATTATAATGGAATATTTTTAGAAAAATTTTTAAACAGTTTTGTATCTTAGAACCAGGTTTTAGATGATTTGGTATAAAAAAAAGATTTAAAAGATGTGTGTATGATGGAGAAATGTCAGAATCGTTAGAGCATCAACTGGACCTTGTATTCTGAGTTCAAATCCCACTGAGGTCAACATTACCTTTCATTCTTCCAATGTTGTACCACTGTCTAACCCATGCTAGCATGGAAAATAGACGTTAAACGATTCTGATGATGGTGAAATCATTAGAGCCTCAGACAGGATACCTTGCAGTATTTGTTCTGAGATCAAATCCTGCTATGCCATGTTTGGGTTACCTAATCCATCGCTCAGTTTAATGCTACCAACTGACCCTTGGGTGCCTTTAGTAAACTCTATACTGTTGCAAGCCTTCAAATCAGGTCTCTAGTTTGACTATATCTTCTTCTGTTCCTCTCATCTGTCTTCCTAATTAAAGGTCATGGCCCTTGCTCTTCCTCCTAATTGTTATTGCTACTGCCCTTTATCCTAAATGTTATGGCCTCTGTCCTTTGCCCTAATGGTCATGGTCTCTGCTCTTTGTTTTAACTAAGGCTCATGGACTCTAACTAACCAATACTTAGGTAATTCCCACTTTCTTCTGATAAGTCATTCATATGAGTCAGTGTTTCCCAACGTTGGTTCCAACGTGCCACAGTGTTCTGCCAAAAATGTTGAGGTTTTGTGAGATAAAGTGTCTTTTAATGAAATTTAATTTAAAAAAAAATATGAGATAATTCTTTTCCTTTTCGCTCACTTATTCCTGGGAGTATCATGGAAGCAGAGTCCTCAAACATGTCTTCCAGCAGGTCCTGTCAGAAGCTACTGTCTCCAATTGATCTGGCTGGATCCCTAAGTGAGACCATCCAAACTCTTGGATGTTATCCAGCCATCTTGCTCAGTGCCTACCTTTTGTCTCTTGCCAGTTGGTTTTGCCCATAAAATCTCTCCAGTATTTCTTTCCTGAGACATTTTAACCACATGCCCATAGTATTGGAACTGTGATCTCCCAATTTGGAGAAGTAGTGGCTCTACCTGGAGTGACTCTGATCTGTGCTAAGCACTCTATTGAGTAACATTACTCCAAAGACCCTTTGGAAGAACCCCATTTTGGCTGCTTGTATTCATGATCGTATTCTTTCGGTCATTACCCACGACTCATTACCACAGGTTGGGGTTTGCATGAATACAAAATTGAAGCTAGCGAGTTTAGCTTATATATCTTCCCCAATTCTGATGGCTGAATACTGAAGCTGACACATTACTGCACTAGATCCTGCAATTCTTGCACTTAATTTAGCCTCTTGCTGTCCATCACTTGTGAAAAAAATAACACAATTCAAATTTCAAATTTTCTCGATGCTTCTGAAACCAACCCCTTTGTTTACACTTCTAATAAAAATTTATATTCTTTATATATGAATAAATTTTCTGCACAATTGTGTATCTGTAGGAAGTAGAAAACCTTGCCACCTACACCATATCTGCTATCCTAACCATATGATACTGCTAATGTTTTAATATGTCAAACAATGGCAGGTATATAATATAATATATATATCATCATCATTTAACGTCTATCTTCCATGCTAGCATGGGTTAGACGAGAATTGTCCCATTTGAAGTGACCGTGTCTTGCTCGTATAGGACTGTATATATAATATAATATATATATTTGTATAATATATATAACATATATACATATATACATATATATATTGTTTATCCTATTTGCATTCACCCCATTATATATATATATATATATATATATATATATACCCATGCTAGCGTGGAAGATAGACGTTAAACGATGATGATTATAAGATGAATATAAAGCTAATAATTTTCCCCCTGAGTCAGCCTCTTTCTAAAGCGTGTCACACATTGTTGTGTCAGTTACTAGGTTTCTGTTGTCTATTCTTTATTTTACCCTCTGTTCATCTAGGTGACATCCATTATATATTATAAACTGACATCATATATTCAGTTAATTACTATGCCCAACCCATCTACGTATAGACGCTTAACAACATAGCCAAATCCCAATTACAGATATAGAATGGTTAAGTAGTGCATGTATCAGAAGTGTGAGACTGTCTGGTAGTCAATAATAAACACTGGTCAAATGTATAGTTTAGGCCTCTAGAAATGGTAAGTCTCATGTCAGTTGTAAAATATACGTCTTCAAAACTGGTATTGTATCCAGATATAATGTAAACTGTAACCTCGCCCTCAAAAACAAAACAAAAATGCTGTTTATATATGGAGACCAATTTAAAATGTAGGTCTCCAATGCTGGTAATGTAAAATGTAGCCCTCCAGTTCTGGTAATAGGTCCAGGCCAGATGTAAAATGTATGTCCCCAAATGCTAGTAATAGATTCAGGCAAAATGTAAAATGTTGGGTCTCCAAAGCTGGTAATAGACCCAGGCTAGATGTAAAATGTAAGTAGAGGTCCAAGATAATTTCGTTAAATTAATAGAACATAATTAGTAACAATGATATCAAGAGAATGCTGACAACATTCTGGCACTCCCCTTTTAATAAGTATGTCATATGGCTGCTGTTGATCCTGGAATGAAATATAACCATTCTTGTGTTCTCTTTTCTCTATCTCTCACTGTTCCATCTGATTTCTCCTTTGGAAAATCTATACTCTATTATTCTTTTTCATTCATTCTCACTTTCCTGACATTCCCACATTCTTTTATTCTCTCATCACTCTCTCTATAATATTTATGCGCTTACTCTGGCTGTTTAAGTGTTGGATAAAATACATGGTGATATTTGTTCTCGCTCTGGCTTTCTTTACTCTGAATTCAAATCCTATCAAGATCCACTTTGCCTTTCATCCTTTCAGGTTAGCAGAGGATGGGGATGGGCATGATTACTTACCATATATACTCAAATATAAGCCAAGGAATATGTGACCAAAAAAAATCGATGGTGAAATGGTTGGAGCCTTATATACGCCATCTAAACAGTGTGTTGATTAGCTGCCATTTTGGATTTTTGCTCATTTTTATCAAACATAAGATAGGGAGTCAGCTTCTATTCTGATTGGCTTATATTTGAGTATATATGGAAGTACTTGCATAATGCCGGTGTAGCTCTTTTTACCTCCAGCTGTCACATTCTGGAAATTCCACAGGATCAAGTGTCAGAGTTGAGAGGTCTGCATATGTGTCTGTCACCCTGGCTATATGTCTTCCACTATAGCCTCTTCCTAACCAATACTGTGAGGAAGCCTGTTATATAGTAGCTAGTTAACTAAGTGTAATCGTAACACAGCTTTCCAGCATATAGACAGATGTGAGTTCACTTCTCACAGGCAATTATCCACTTTTTTCCACCTCAAGGTCTTATATCTCTGTTTTATTCACAACTATTTTATAATGATAATCCATGTATTATGGTTCTTTGCTCAATAGCAAAAGCATATCATCATCATTATCATCATCTTTTTATGCTGTCATGGTTTGGCTGGGACGTTTTGAGGCAGTGTTTAACGGCCAGAAGACTCCCCTGACACTAACCCTTTTAGTCACTCCTTATGGCATGTTGGGATGTGAACTACCTATTCTAAATCAAATAAACACAATCATTGTGTATATATGTATATATATATATATATATATATAAGAGGGATCAGATGTTGTTTACTCGAGAGAAGGCTACGTTGGTATGGACACGTGATGCGCATGAAAGTCGATAGCTGTATAACAAAGTGCAGGGCAATAAAGATAGACGGTAGTCACGGAATAGGCAGACCTAGAAAAACCTGGGACGAGCTGATAAACTCCGACATCACACACTTACACCTCTCCAAGACAATGTCACTGGACCGAGACCTTTGGCGGTACTCAGTAACAGAGAAGACCCGCCTTACCTAAATATATAGTAAAACCTACTCCAGCCAGTAGGCATCTCTAACAAACTACACCCCGTCCCGCCACCACCCCCACCCGATCCACACCACCCCGTTCTATGTAAAGTTATGTTGGTGCCGCGCCATCGAGGCCGAAACAAATGAGATCGTGTAGGTGTCACGACAAAAAAACACACAGTCCACGCTGTAATGTGGCCGTGTAGGCAACACGGTAAAAACCTCCCAGACCCACACTGTAAATGTGGTTGGTGTTAGGAAGGGCATCCAACTGTAGAAAACCTGCCAGACAGTCCTATGCGAGCAAGACAATCACTCTTGCCTCAAGTGGGACTACCCCCGTCCAAACCCATGCAAGCGTGGAACACGGACGTTAAACGTTGATGATGATGATGATGATGATGATGATATACAAATGGAAGTACAGCATAATCGAAGCTCTGGCTGCAGCTAAGCTAACGAATGCAATCGGAATGTGCAGATATATATCATCATCATCGTTTAATGTCCATCTTCCATGCTAGCATGTGTTAGATGGTTTTGTTTCATTTGATGTGAGAATGGTCGGGAGACCATGTCTCACTCGTACGGAAGTGTCTCTGGCAGGATTTTTTACAGCTGGATGCCCTTCCTAACACCAACCACATTTACAGTGTGGACTGGGAGCCTTTTTACTGTGTCTCCTACATGGCCACCTTACAGTGTGGACTATTGTGTCATTGACACAGTGAATGGAACGGAAAAGGGAGGATGGGCGTGGGGTGTACATTGGCTTAAGAGGTGCCTACTGACTGTAGGTTTGTATGCAATGGCAGTCAGGTCTTCTGTACAACTGCATGGTGTCAAAGATCTTGATCCAGTATCATTGTATTAGGGAGGTGTAAGTGAGCAGTGTCAGGTTTTATCACCTCGTCTCAGGTTTTACTTGGTCTACCCATTCCGTAGCTTCCATCAATTTTCATTGTTCTGCACTTTTCTATACAGTTGTCGTCCTTCATACGCATCACATGGCCATACCAATGCAATCTCCTCTTCAGAACACAACATTTGATAGCGCTTATGCTTAGTCTCTCTCTCAATTCGTTTATGCTTCGCTGTTCACGCACATTATTATTACACATCCATTGGAGCATGCAAGCTTCATTTTCTTTCTAGTCTAACTATCTGTAATACAAACTTATAGTAACATGACAAAAGAACACCTAACCCTCACAGCAAAAGCATCCAGTCCACACTGTGTACAGGTCATTTTGGAACCGTGACAAAAATGCCCAGCCCACACTGTAAAGTGGTTGACGTTAGGAAGGGCCTCCAGCCATAGAAACCAAGCCAGAAACAGTTGTGTGAGCAAGACATGGTCTTCTGAATTGACTTGTCTTACAATGGGACAATTTGTCTAACCCATGCTAGCATGGAAAAATAGACATCAAATGGGGGTGATGATGATGGTATATATATATATGTGTGTGTTTGTCTCTTCTCTTTGCCTTAAACATTACAATCAATGATATTCATATATATTCTGCATAAAAAAGATTCTTCTCATTGGTTAGACATTTGAAGATCTGTACTGTATTTAAAAAATAAAATAATCATGTGGAGGGTTGCATGTTGACGTCAGGAAGGGAAAACAACCAGTGAGTTATGCTCAAAAATATTTCATCCAACCCACAACATGAGGCAAAGTGCAAATAAGAGCAGCAGCTACAAACTCCCCTTTGCATCAATGGCCAACCAGGGAAGGCTCGCTATAGAAAGTGTAGCATGAATGGCAGTGCCCCAGCATGGCCTCAGCCCTTTAGTTGGAACACGTAATAGAGTAATAGTCCAATCCAAGCCTGCATGGAAAATAAATGTAAAACTGATATTGATTATGCAGAGTATCTTCCTTAATATTGTTCTTTCAGGGGTAAGAATGCAGATGCCTTGATTCACATCCTTAATAACCCACTTGCTGACACAAAAACTTCCAGGGTAAGTAGTAGTAATATGTATTTATTTGTATTAACCCTTTAGCATTTACATTACTCTATATTTTCTATTGTATTTTCATAGCAAACACTTCATTTCACATAAATATCTCACATAATATCGAATCTATATGATTTCGAGATTATTTATTTTGAGAACAATACCTTAACATTAGTGTGAGCAGCCAGTTACGGCCAGTTTGAACAGAAAGAGGTGAGAGAATTATGGCTGGTTTAAATGCTAATGAGTTAAAGATTAAAGTAAATAGCACAGATTTGGACACTGTTGTTGATGTTGTTGTACATGCTTGATTTCTTAACACAGACAGTCCCCCCAAGTTAATTATAATCTTTCATTAGTATACAGCAGTCCATTCCTTCTTGCAAGGATAAGCTTATTGTAGGTGTTGAATAATGCAACTGACCAGTTAATGCTACCAAGCTAACATGATGCTCACTGACATTTTTATCAACTTGCCTTGCTTTAGGGGTTGGGAGTTTGTAAGTGGGCTCGATTCCTGGACTGGGTGGCATGTGTTCTTAAGTGAAATGCTTCATGTTACTCTAGTCCACTCAGCTGAAAATGAGGACCAACTGTGTGTCATCTTAGGCAAGTGTCTTCTGCTATAGCCTTGACTTAACCGATGCCTTATGAGTTGAAGTTGGTAGATGGAAAATGTGTAGTAATTCACTGTATGTATAAAGTAAATAAATTTACAACTTGGACCCTAGATAGGAGGGTACTTCTCATAGTTTAAATGGTTGGGTCTCCCAGTCATGTCATGAAAAGCAGTTTGAAATGAAGAATCATGCTCAAAAATACAGCCCAACACCCAGTCTGGAAATCAAAACCATAACATTATGCTGTGCTGAGAAAAACTTGTCCAATCCATGCAGGCATGGAAAAATGGACGTAAAAATGATGATGATGATATGATCATGAGCCTAAAACTAATTACTCAGCCACATGCCTTCACCCATATGTGTGTGTTTGTATCTCTTTTTACTGTTTATTTATGTCCCGTATCATAGCAATTCAACCATCAAAGATTCATGTAATAAGTACCACGCTTTTAAATAAACCATGCGGTTAATATCTTCGATTATATCCCTTGAAGATGGTGCTTCAGCATGGTCAAAGTCTAATGACAGAAACCAGTAAAAGAATAATTAAATATGGCCAATTAATTAACACTTCTGATTCTATGATACTAATCTGTTTATTTTATCCAAACTTCATCCATTATTCTATGTTAGAACTTCTATGTTAGGACGCCATGCTTTCTAGCATAGTTACGTCCCTTTACAGTCTGAGTTCAAATCCCGCCGAGGTTAACTTTGCCTTTCATCCTTACGGGGTTGATAAAATAAAGTACCAGTAATGTACTGGGTAATTGCTGGCCTTGTGCCTAAAGTAGAAACAATTATTCTATGTTAGAACTTTTATGATCCAAACATTAAATAAATAATGAGAAAATTAGTTACATTAAGAAGTCTTTCCAAATTCTTAATTATTTTTCAAAGAGATTTGAAAATCATAGGCAATGCCTTTAATTAGAAATATGTTAGGGAAATGGTTAACCAAAAGGTAAGGAGACTTATCATGTTAAAGGGCTGCTTTAAGTTACTTGTAATATAATAAGGCTGCATTCAAGAAACCATAATTATATATTCTTAAAATCTACATTATTTTGTAAGAATCTAATTACCTAAATTTTAAAGGTAACTACCTTTTAATGACTTTGTTGTGACTGCTTATTGGAGGAAAGCATTTTGATATTTGGTTGCAACATGGAGGTCTGAAATTTCAACTGAACTTCTAGATGAGCATTCACCATTTGTGATCTCAAAGGCATCTTGATTTTGGTTAGGTAGGAGAATGTAGATTCACAGCAATAAGTGGTTGAAAAGCATGAGAGTATTTTTCGTGCATGTTACCGAAGGTATGGGTATTCTATTGCATTTTTCAATATCTCAATTGGATCTTACTTAGCATCAAATAAAGCCACACAGAATGGCATTGAAGGCTGCATGCAGCCTTAAGGCCACAGGTTCCCCATCTCTGGGTTAACCTGAAGTCTGTAATATCTTTTCTTTATTTTTATTTTGATAGGACAAAACTTCCCAACTGACAACGAAAGTTCTCACATCATTCCGAGGCAATGATATAGACACGGCAGTGGATGGTCTGACTTCAGTACAGATTGACATGTTGATGAAATACATTTATATAGGTTTTGAGTTCTTCTCAGAAGGTAGCAGTGCCATATTGTTGACATGGCACGAAAAGGTAAGCAATTTGTCTCCCTTTTGTTTTATTGTTGTTGTTCTTTTTCTTCAGCCACTTATTCCTGTGAGGGTTGGTTGTGTGGGAGGAATCCTCAAACATTCCTTCCAGCGAGGCCTGTCAGAAGTAACTGTCTCAAACTGATCTGGCTGGATCCCCAAGTGAGGCATGCCAAGCTCATGGATGTTATCCAACCATCTTGCTTAGGGTCTATCGCTGAGTCTCCTTTCAGTTGGTTTTGCCCGTAAAATCTGTCCAGCGATTCTTTTCTGAGACATTCTAACCACATACCCATAATATCAGAGCTGTGATCTCTCAATTCAGAGAAGTAGCAGCTCTATCTGGAGTGACTCTCTGATCTCTGAGCACCACACGAGTAATGTTACTGCAAAGAGCTTTCAGAAGCGCCTCATTTTGGCCGCTTGTATTCACGATTGTATCTTTTCAGTCATTACCCAAGATTCATGACCATAGGTAAGGGTTGGCACAATACCGAATTGAAGATAGTGATTTTGGCTTTTACACCTACCTCCCTTCTTTTAATTACCGAATGCTGAAGCTAGCGCATAACTGCACTGGCTCTTGCAATTCTTGCACTTAATTCAGCCCTCTGTCTTCTATCACTTGTCAACACAGCCTTGAGATCTTGAGATACTTGAACTTCTCCACCTGCTTCAGAATGCACTGTGCTGCAAACTTCCTTGAGAGGACGAGTATCTCAGTTTTCGCAGCACTGGTTTTCATTCCAGCTTTTCAGCACTTGACATCAAATCTATCAAGTGCAAGTCGGAGATCATCTTCTGTTGAGTTAAGTAACACCATGTCATTTGCAAATTCCAGCTGACTGATTTTACACCCACCAGTCATGATACCACTTCCAGCTCGGTTGCGCATGTCAATCTTGTTCATAAAAATAATGAACAGGAAAGCTGATAGTACGCACCCTTGTCGGAGTCTAACTCCCACATTGAATGGTTTCGATCTAGTACCATTTATCCAAACACAAATACTAGGGCATTCACATAGAGACATCAGGCCAGCAAGAAACTGACCATCAATCCCATACTCCAGCACAAACCTCCACAGCAAGTCCCGAGGAAAACGGTCATAAGCCTTTTTGAGGTCTACAAAGCAAGAATATATCTCTTGGCAATACACCAATATCTCGAAGACCTGCTGTCCTGTCTCTGGGGTGAAAACCGTATTGTTCATCAACTTGCTTGGAATTGACAATCTCCCTGTATCTCTTTGCCAGACACTCAGCATAGACTCTCTAATTAGAACAATCTCCCTTGTCTCCCTTTTTGAAAATTGGGATTATCACTCCTGATTGCCATTGCTTAGGTCCCTTTCCAGAATGCCACATGAGTCGGCCAGAGAATGCCACACGAGTCGGCCAGAGAATGCCACACGAGTCGGCCAGAGAATGCCTTCTTTATTTAAGGCTTTTAACATCTTGGGCCGGATTTCATCTTGCACAATTGCCTAGCCATATTTGAGCTCTTTAACTACTTTTGTGACTTCAACCTCTGAAAGATTAGTCACCGCTCCAAGATGCACCTTGTGTACAGCAGCAAATGCTGTTGTTCTCTTTGAAATTCATCTGGTGTTAAATCCTAATGAAAAGTAAAGAAGAGCTGAGTGTCACTCATTGTCTGTGTAACGTGACGAATGTGTCCAGTATGTCTTGAAACTACACTTATAATCTACAAACTGGTCTAGTGAGTCTATAAACTAGACTGATGTATCTAAAAAATAGTCTAGCGAGTCTAGAAACGAGTCTAGCAAGTCTAGAAACTAGTCTAGCAAGCAGAAACTAGAATGGTGTATCTAAAAACTGGTCTAGCGAGTCTAGAAACTGGTCTAGCGAGTCTAGAAACTGGTCTAGCGAGTCTAGAAACTGGTCTAGCGAGTCTAGAAACTGGTCTAGCGAGTCTAGAAACTGGTCTAGCGAGTCTAGAAGCTGGTCTAGCGAGTCTAGAAGCTGGTCTAGTGAGTCTAGAAGCTGGTCTAGTGAGTCTAGAAGCTGGGCTAGTGAGTCTAGAAACTGGTCTAGCGAGACTAGAAACTAGTCTAGTGGGTCTAGAAACTAGTCTAGTAAGTAGAAACTAGACTGATGTATCTAGTCTAGCGAGCCTAGAAGCTAGTCTAGCGAGCCTAGAAGCTAGTCTAGCGAGCCTAGAAGCTAGTCTAGCGAGGCTAGTCTAGCGAGCCTAGAGGCTAGTCTAGCGAGCCTAGAGGCTAGTCTAGCGAGCCTAGAAGCTAGTCTAGCGAGCCAAGTAGCTAGTCTAGCGAGCCTAGAAGCTAGTCTAGCGAGCCTAGAAGCTAGTCTAGCGAGCCTAGAAGCTAGTCTAGCGAGCCTAGAAGCTAGTCTAGCGAGCCTAGAAGCTAGTCTAGCGAGCCTAGAAGCTAGTCTAGCGAGCCTAGTAGCTAGTCTAGCGAGCCTAGAAGCTAGTCTAGCGAGCCTAGAAGCTAGTCTAGCGAGCCTAGTAGCTAGTCTAGCGAGCCTAGTAGCTAGTCTAGCGAGCCTAGTAGCTAGTCTAGCGAGCCTAGTAGCTAGTCTAGCGAGCCTAGAAGCTAGTCTAGCGAGCCTAGAAGCTAGTCTAGCGAGCCTAGAAGCTAGTCTAGCGAGCCTAGTAGCTAGTCTAGCGAGCCAAGAAGCTAGTCTAGCGAGCCAAGAAGCTAGTCTAGCGAGCCAAGAAGCTAGTCTAGCGAGCCTAGAAGCTAGTCTAGCGAGCCTAGAAGCTAGTCTAGCGAGCCTAGAAGCTAGTCTAGCGAGCCTAGAAGCTAGTCTAGCGAGCCTAGAAGCTAGTCTAGCGAGCCTAGAAGCTAGTCTAGCGAGCCTAGAAGCTAGTCTAGCGAGCCTAGAAGCTAGTCTAGCGAGCCTAGAAGCTAGTCTAGCGAGCCTAGAAGCTAGTCTAGCGAGCCTAGAAGCTAGTCTAGCGAGCCTAGAAGCTAGTCTAGCGAGCCTAGAAGCTAGTCTAGCGAGCCTAGAAGCTAGTCTAGCGAGCCTAGAAGCTAGTCTAGCGAGCCTAGAAGCTAGTCTAGCGAGCCTAGAAGCTAGTCTAGCGAGCCTAGAAGCTAGTCTAGCGAGCCTAGAGGCTAGTCTGGCGAGCCTAGAGGCTAGTCTGGCGAGCCTAGAGGCTAGTCTAGCCCGCCTAGAGGCTAGTCTAGCCCGCCTAGAGGCTAGTCTAGCCCGCCTAGAGGCTAGTCTAGCCCGCCTAGAGGCTAGTCTAGCCCGCCTAGAGGCTAGTCTAGCCCGCCTAGAGGCTAGTCTAGCCCGCCTAGAGGCTAGTCTAGCCCGCCTAGAGGCTAGTCTAGCCCGCCTAGAGGCTAGTCTAGCCCGCCTAGAAGCTAGTCTAGCCCGCCTAGAAGCTAGTCTAGCCAGCCTAGAAGCTAGTCTAGCGAGCCTAGTAGCTAGTCTAGCGAGCCTAGTAGCTAGTCTAGCGGGCCTAGTAGCTAGTCTAGCGAGCCTAGTAGCTAGTCTAGCGAGCCTAGTAGCTAGTCTAGCGAGCCTAGTAGCTAGTCTAGCGAGCCTAGTAGCTAGTCTAGCGAGCCTAGTAGCTAGTCTAGCGAGCCTAGAAGCTAGTCTAGCGAGCCTAGAAGCTAGTCTAGCGAGCCTAGAAGCTAGTCTAGCGAGCCAAGAAGCTAGTCTAGCGAGCCTAGAAGCTAGTCTAGCGAGCCTAGAAGCTAGTCTAGCGAGCCTAGAAGCTAGTCTAGCGAGCCTAGAAGCTAGTCTAGCGAGCCTAGAAGCTAGTCTAGCGAGCCTAGAAGCTAGTCTAGCGAGCCTAGAAGCTAGCCTAGCGAGCCTAGAAGCTAGCCTAGAAGCTAGCCTAGCGAGCCTAGAAGCTAGCCTAGAAGCTAGTCTAGCGAGCCTAGAAGCTAGCCTAGCGAGCCTAGAAGCTAGTCTAGCGAGCCTAGAAGCTAGTCTAGCGAGCCTAGTAGCTAGTCTAGCGAGCCTAGAAGCTAGTCTAGCGAGCCTAGAAGCTAGTCTAGCGAGCCTAGAAGCTAGTCTAGCGAGCCTAGAAGCTAGTCTAGCGAGCCTAGAAGCTAGTCTAGCGAGCCTAGAAGCTAGTCTAGCGAGCCTAGTAGCTAGTCTAGCGAGCCTAGAAGCTAGTCTAGCGAGCCTAGAAGCTAGTCTAGCGAGCCTAGAAGCTAGTCTAGCGAGCCTAGAAGCTAGTCTAGCGAGCCTAGAAGCTAGTCTAGCGAGCCTAGCGAGCCTAGAAGCGAGCCTAGAAACTAGTCTAGCGAGCCTAGTAGCTAGTCTAGCGAGCCTAGTAGCGAGCCTAGAAGCTAGCCTAGCGAGCCTAGAAGCTAGCCTAGCGAACCTAGAAGCTAGCCTAGCGAGCCTAGAAGCTAGCGGAAGCGAGCCTAGAAGCTAGTCTAGCGAGCCTAGAAGCTAGTCTAGCGAGCCTAGAAGCTAGTCTAGCGAGCCTAGAAGCTAGTCTAGCGAGCCTAGAAGCTAGTCTAGCGAGCCTAGAAGCTAGTCTAGCGAGCCTAGAAGCTAGTCTAGCGAGCCTAGAAGCTAGTCTAGCGAGCCTAGAAGCTAGTCTAGCGAGCCTAGAAGCTAGTCTAGCGAGCCTAGTAGCTAGTCTAGCGAGCCTAGAAGCTAGTCTAGCGAGCTTAGTAGCTAGTCTAGCGAGCTTAGTAGCTAGTCTAGCGAGCTTAGTAGCTAGTCTGGCGAGCTTAGTAGCTAGTCTGGCGAGCCTAGTAGCTAGTCTAGCGAGCCTAGTAGCTAGTCTAGCGAGCCTAGTAGCTAGTCTAGCGAGCCTAGTAGCTAGTCTAGCGAGCCTAGTAGCTAGTCTAGCGAGCCTAGAAACTAGTCTAGCGAGCCTAGAAACTAGTCTAGCGAGCCTAGTAGCTAGTCTAGCGAGCCTAGTAGCTAGTCAAGCGAGCCTAGTAGCTAGTCTAGCGAGCCTAGAAGCTAGTCTAGCGAGCCTAGAAGCTAGTCTAGCGAGCCTAGAAGCTAGTCTAGCGAGCCTAGAAGCTAGTCTAGCGAGCCTAGAAGCTAGTCTAGCGAGCCTAGAAGCTAGTCTAGCGAGCCTAGAAGCTAGTCTAGCGAGCCTAGAAGCTAGTCTAGCGAGCCTAGAAGCTAGTCTAGCGAGCCTAGAAGCTAGTCTAGCGAGCCTAGAAGCTAGTCTAGCGAGCCTAGAAGCTAGTCTAGCGAGCCTAGAAGCTAGTCTAGCGAGCCTAGAAGCTAGTCTAGCGAGCCTAGAAGCTAGTCTAGCGAGCCTAGTAGCTAGTCTAGCGAGCCTAGTAGCTAGTCTAGCGAGCCTAGTAGCTAGTCTAGCGAGCCTAGAAGCTAGTCTAGCGAGCCTAGAGGCTAGTCTAGCGAGCCTAGAGGCTAGTCTAGCGAGCCTAGAGGCTAGTCTAGCGAGCCTAGAGGCTAGTCTAGCGAGCCTAGAGGCTAGTCTAGCGAGCCTAGAGGCTAGTCTAGCGAGCCTAGAGGCTAGTCTAGCGAGCCTAGTCTAGCGAGCCTAGAGGCTAGTCTAGCGAGCCTAGTCTAGCGAGCCTAGAGGCTAGTCTAGCGAGCCTAGAGGCTAGTCTAGCGAGCCTAGAGGCTAGTCTAGCGAGCCTAGTGGCTAGTCTAGCGAGCCTAGAGGCTAGTCTAGCGAGCCTAGAGGCTAGTCTAGCGAGCCTAGAAGCTAGTCTAGCGAGCCTAGAAGCTAGTCTAGCGAGCCTAGAAGCTAGTCTAGCGAGCCTAGAAGCTAGTCTAGCGAGCCTAGAAGCTAGTCTAGCGAGCCTAGTAGCTAGTCTAGCGAGCCTAGTAGCTAGTCTAGCGAGCCTAGAAGCTAGTCTAGCGAGCCTAGTAGCTAGTCTAGCGAGCCTAGTAGCTAGTCTAGCGAGCCTAGTAGCTAGTCTAGCGAGCCTAGTAGCTAGTCTAGCGAGCCTAGTAGCTAGTCTAGCGAGCCTAGAAGCTAGTCTAGCGAGCCTAGAAGCTAGTCTAGCGAGCCTAGAAGCTAGTCTAGCGAGCCTAGAGGCTAGTCTAGCGAGCCTAGAGGCTAGTCTAGCGAGCCTAGAGGCTAGTCTAGCGAGCCTAGAAGCTAGTCTAGCGAGCCTAGTAGCTAGTCTAGCGAGCCTAGTAGCTAGTCTAGCGAGCCTAGTAGCTAGTCTAGCGAGCCTAGAAGCTAGTCTAGCGAGCCTAGAAGCTAGTCTAGCGAGCCTAGAAGCTAGTCTAGCGAGCCTAGAAGCTAGTCTAGCGAGCCTAGAAGCTAGTCTAGCGAGCCTAGTAGCTAGTCTAGCGAGCCTAGAAGCTAGTCTGGCGAGCCTAGAAGCTAGTCTGGCGAGCCTAGAAGCTAGTCTGGCGAGCCTAGAAGCTAGTCTGGCGAGCCTCGTAGCTAGTCTGGCGAGCCTCGTAGCTAGTCTGGCGAGCCTCGTAGCTAGTCTGGCGAGCCTAGTAGCTAGTCTGGCGAGCCTAGTAGCTAGTCTGGCGAGCCTAGAAGCTAGTCTGGCGAGCCTAGAAGCTAGTCTGGCGTGCCTAGAAGCTAGTCTGGCGAGCCTAGAAGCTAGTCTGGCGAGCCTAAAAGCTAGTCTGGCGAGCCTAGAAGCTAGTCTGGCGAGCCTAGTAGCTAGTCTGGCGAGCCTAGTAGCTAGTCTAGCGAGCCTAGTAGCTAGTCTAGCGAGCCTAGAAACTAGTCTAGCGAGCCTAGTAGCTAGTCTAGCGAGCCTAGAAACTAGTCTAGCGAGCCTAGTAGCTAGTCTAGCGAGCCTAGTAGCTAGTCTAGCGAGCCTAGTAGCTAGTCTAGCGAGCCTAGTAGCTAGTCTAGCGAGCCTAGTAGCTAGTCTAGCGAGCCTAGAAGCTAGTCTAGCGAGCCTAGAAGCTAGTCTAGCGAGCCTAGAAGCTAGTCTAGCGAGCCTAGAGGCTAGTCTAGCGAGCCTAGAGGCTAGTCTAGCGAGCCTAGAAGCTAGTCTAGCGAGCCTAGAAGCTAGTCTAGCGAGCCTAGAGGCTAGTCTAGCGAGCCTAGAGGCTAGTCTAGCGAGCCTAGAGGCTAGTCTAGCGAGCCTAGAGGCTAGTCTAGCGAGCCTAGAGGCTAGTCTAGCGAGTCTAGAGGCTAGTCTAGCGAGCCTAGAGGCTAGTCTAGCGAGCCTAGAGGCTAGTCTAGCGAGCCTAGAGGCTAGTCTAGCGAGCCTAGTAGCTAGTCTAGCGAGCCTAGTAGCTAGTCTAGCGAGCCTAGTAGCTAGTCTAGCGAGCCTAGAAGCTAGTCTAGCGAGCCTAGTAGCTAGTCTAGCGAGCCTAGTAGCTAGTCTAGCGAGACTAGAAACTAGTCTAGCGAGCCTAGTAGCTAGCCTAGCGAGCCTAGAAGCTAGCCTAGCGAGCCTAGTAGCTAGTCTAGCGAGCCTAGGAGCTAGTCTAGCGAGCCTAGAGGCTAGTCTAGCGAGCCTAGTAGCTAGTCTAGCGAGCCTAGTAGCTAGTCTAGCGAGCCTAGTAGCTAGTCTAGCGAGCCTAGTAGCTAGTCTAGCGAGCCTAGTAGCTAGTCTAGCGAGCCTAGTAGCTAGTCTAGCGAGCCTAGTAGCTAGTCTAGCGAGCCTAGTAGCTAGTCTAGCGAGCCTAGTAGCTAGTCTAGCGAGCCTAGTAGCTAGTCTAGCGAGCCTAGAAGCTAGTCTAGCGTGCCTAGAAGCTAGTCTAGCGTGCCTAGAAGCTAGTCTAGCGAGCCTAGTAGCTAGTCTAGCGAGACTAGAAGCTAGTCTAGCGAGACTAGAAGCTAGTCTAGCGAGACTAGAAGCTAGTCTAGCGAGACTAGAAACTAGTCTAGCGAGCCTAGTAGCTAGTCTAGCGAGCCTAGAAGCTAGTCTAGCGAGCCTAGAAGCTAGTCTAGCGAGCCTAGTAGCTAGTCTAGCGAGACTAGAAACTAGTCTAGCGAGCCTAGAAGCTAGTCTAGCGAGCCTAGAAGCTAGTCTAGCGAGCCTAGAAGCTAGTCTAGCGAGCCTAGAAGCTAGTCTAGCGAGCCTAGAAGCTAGTCTAGCGAGCCTAGTAGCTAGTCTAGCGAGCCTAGTAGCTAGTCTAGCGAGCCTAGTAGCTAGTCTAGCGAGCCCAGAAGCTAGTCTAGCGAGCCCAGAAGCTAGTCTAGCGAGCCCAGGAGCTAGTCTGGCGAGCCTAGTAGCTAGTCTAGCGAGCCTAGAAGCTAGTCTAGCGATCCTAGAAGCTAGTCTAGCGAGCCTAGAAGCTAGTCTAGTGAGCCTAGAAGCTAGTCTAGCGAACCTAGAAGCTAGTCTGGCGAGCCTAGGAGCTAGTCTAGCGAGCCTAGAAGCTAGTCTAGCGTGCCTAGGAGCTAGTCTAGCGTGCCTAGGAGCTAGTCTAGCGTGCCTAGGAGCTAGTCTAGCGAGCCTAGGAGCTAGTCTAGCGAGCCTAGGAGCTAGACTTATGTATCTAAAAACTAGTCTAGTGAGTCTAGAAGCTAGTCTAGTGAGTCTGGAAACTAGACTGATGTATCTAGAAACTAATGTAGAATCCTGACTAGTGAGTCTAGAAACTTGTGTAACTAGTGACTAAAGAAATTAAACTTAAACAGTCTTGCCTTTTATATAACATATTATCATTTAATGGGTTTTCCCTGCTAGCTAAGGTTGAGTGGAATTTCATAGACCTTGTCAGTACTTAATCAGAGCTAGGCCAGGGACTGCATCACTTAAGTACATTCCTGAACTCTGCAGGGTGCACTGGGTGCATTTTATCATGGCACCAACACCAGGGAGGTTGTCATGTCTATGATACAACTGACGAGTCATCTTAACCTTTTGTTTGGTGAATTTTCTATGGTTTGATGCTCTTCCTATCACAAACCATTTTATAGGGTGTAGTGAGTGTTTTATCGTGTCAATATCATCAGTTGAAGACACTTCTTGATTTTTTTTGGCATGGTTTCTACAGCTAGATGCCCTTCCTACCACCAACCCCATATATATACCATCATCATGTCCGTTTGCATAGTTGAGAAAAATTCTAACACAGTATTTGTTTATTTGTCTTTTTCTATTGTCATCTGGTCTGTGAGGTTTAGCATCCTCAGATAAGCTTTAGCCACTTCTACTCAGATCTCCTTGGATTACCTCTAACATCCTTCCTTGGAACTTGTGTCACTTTTTTACCCCATGTTCATCATCCATGTACATTATATGTCTATGCCAACACAACCTTCTCTGCTCTTATTCCCTATTTTTCTCTCAGTTCAACCATACTTCATCATTTTACAGCCACTGAACATGCTTCAATTATTTTTCTCCAGCCTTCACATCACCTCTGCATTTACTGCACATGTCTCAATGCCATGTAGCATTTTATCAGGCATCATTTAATTTACTTTTCATTCAGAGAGAGAAACACTTCATTACCAACAGAGGCAGTAGCTTACTGTACTTCTTCCACCCTGTTCTTATTCTAGCTATTATACTTTCAGAACAACCCCCTCCACTGCTAATTATGTCACCTAGGAACCCATAGCTATCAGCTACTTCTATGGAACCTTCACTGGATTGGAAGAAGTCTAACCCTTTCATGACTGTATTTCTAATGAAATACACTCTATTTCAATCAATTAATGAAGAATTTTGAGGCTTTTACTAAAATTATCAATTATTTCAATACTAAGATAGTAACTTGATGTATACTTCTTATATAAAATTATGTTGGAAGATTTTAATTTAAAATGGATGGTTTTATTTGATAGAACTAGAGCCAGTTTTGGCTGGGTTGGTAATTAAAGGTCTAAGTATTGAAACTAGTGTTATCCATACATGCTAGATGTCAGTGACAGCTCAGTCTTCTCACTTACACACTATCTCTAATTCCTCTGAAGTATGTATTCTCATTTATTTATAGGTTTTTGCCGTCGGTGGTTTGGGCTCAATAATTCGTGTGCTGACAGATCGCAGTAGAGTGTAACAGCAAGCCCTGTAAGTTGTTGCTAGCACTGAAACAAACAAACAACAGTTCTTCAGATGACTAAAAAAAAATTATATGTGATCTTTCTGTTGCTTGGCCAACATCCAGGATTTGTGCAAGGAAAACCAACTACATAGTGAGAAACAAAAGTACAACAATATAAACACACACATACTACACAAAACAACACATAGGCACACAGGTATTTTCATTTTATATCATTAATCATGGCAGTTGCTTGTAGGTTTCTTCACCTTCATGCAGGCTTGGTGAAATTTATAAGTAACTTTTAGACCTTAATGATACTAACTAAATAAAAATATCTGTCTCTGCATTTCATATAGTTCTAATTCAGATAATGCTTTACCAATATATATATATACCTATATATGATACACAACTACAACATTACTATATATATATATATACACATGTATGTATAAGTGAGAATATATGTACAGAAGCCCCCCTGTGTAAATCTTTTCATAAAAAATTCTCTCAAACTGAAAGCCTAGTAATTTTGAAACATTTATTAAAAATACACCAATTGTATTTTCTCTTTTTTTTTGGTACATTTTATTTCGTTTTTATTTATATTTAATTTTTATTTTCTTTGTTATAGGTTTGCTTGGTTTACCCCCCCCCCCCCCCCCAAAAAAAAAGAAAACTACATGTTACATTAGATATAATTTCTTTTTAAGTGTCCTGGCATATTTTTTTTAGTTAATTAATTTTCATTTATTTGTTTTTCTATTAAGCATTCTTTTCATTTCACATTGCTCTTGTCCACCCACCTAAAATAAAACAAATTGGTACCAGAAACAGTATAAGGTGGCAAATTAGCAGATTTGTTAGGGTATAGGATAAAAAATGACTTGGGAATTTGTTCTGGCTCACTACACTCTATAAGTTCAAAACTCACCAAAGTCAACTTTGCCTTTCATCCATTTGAGGTTGATAAATAAAATACCAATCCAATATTGGGGTCAATTCTTTCTCTTTCTTTCTCTGGAAAGTATTGGCTGTGTTCTGACCTTGAGAGGGATGCACTTCACCAGGTTTAAAATACCTGATACCCAATACTGTTTATCGTAATGGTACCCTTATAATTCCATCAGGAGCTAAGGGTCCTTTATCTTTACCTTATTTTTAGCTGGGTGGAGTTAAACCTGCCACATATTGGTATCTCACTTAACACCACATTAAATCAGGACAAGCAAGCCCTGAACTGATAAGTATCCTTTTTTTCCCCCTTTTGTTAGCTATCATAGATATTTTAAATTATTAATTTTTCCATTCTCTATTCTTTATATTTCACATTACTTCACTACACTCAGCTCAAAAATAGAAGAAAAAAACGAGTAGTTGCAGCTGTGTATTATCCCTATGATGGACTGGCATCTTGTACTCTTCTCAATCGCTTAATGCCAATGAAACCCAGATAAACTCAGGGCTGATGAGGCTCTAGGCTCGAGAGAGAGAGAAACTTCAACTTCTCTTGTTTTTTTTTTTTGTTTCTTTTTTTGTTTTTCCCTCCATTAACTATCATTTAATTTGGTTTGTTAATGGATGATTGTATGGTCTGGGTGGAATGATGATTTCAAACAAGAGAAATATAAAAAAAATAATTACAATCTAAAAACGACTAAAATATTAAAAATCAAATGCATACAAACAACTAAAACCAAAGATGTACCTTTTTTGCACTGGAATGGACTGGAGATGTTAGAAGAAAAAAAAGTCATTTTTATTTTTTTAAATAAAAAATTATATATAAAAAAAATATAAAAAAAAAAAAGGAAAGAAAATAGGAAAAAGACATAATAAGCGGATTGCATATTCAGCGTTGTTCTAACATATTTTACGTCACCAAAGACACGCACATGGAGAAAAAATAAAGAAAAAGAAAAAAAATTGTGAAGATTCAATGTTTCCTTGACAACAAATTACCAATTTGAACTGGGTGATGGTGAAGTGGGGAAAAATGTTTTTTCCATCATTGATGATGATGATGATGATGACAATGATGCAAGATTTTTTAAAAAAAATTTATTGTAATTATTTTCAAATAGCAGTGGGATTGGCAGAGTATTGGACACAATGTCTTGTGGTATATAGTTATGTCTATGTTCTGAGTTCTAATTCTGCCAAGGTCAGCTTTGCCTTTCATCCTTCCAGGATTGATAAAATAAAGTAGCAGTCAAGTATTGGGGCCGATTTAATCAACCAACTACTCCCACCATGCTAGAAGTAATTATTATAAATTTCTTCAATGGCAGTGGATTGGCTGAGGTTAACTTTATCTCTCAACCTATTAAGATTGATAAAATATAATACCAGTCATGTACTGGGGTTGGTTTAATCGACTAGAACCTCCTGCCAAATTTCTGACATTGTGTCTTTGTTAGAAACAATTATTATTATTCAATGGCAGTGGAATGGCAGAATTGTTAGAGCTTTGCAGCAATTGTTCTGTCTGTTTACATTCTAAATTCAAATTCAGACACACTCAACTTTGTTTCTTATCATTTAGAGAGTGATAAAATACAGTACCAGTCAATATAATCAGCCGTTCTTCTTCACCCCAAATTTCTGGCCTTGTTAAAAGCAATTATTATAAATTATTTGATGGTCATGGATTGGTAGTGTGTCACAAAATGCTTTGTGGTATTTGTTCTGGCATTTTATGTTCTAAGTCCAGATTTCACTATAGTTAACTTTGCCTTTCATCCTCCAAAGATCAATAAAATATAGTACCAATCAAGTACCAGGTATGATTTGATCGACTTGTTTCCTGTCCCTAAAATTGCTGGCCTTGTGCCCATGTAAGAAATTATTATATTAAGGGCAGTGAATTGGCAGAATTGTTAGAACATCAGAGAAATGCTTTGTGGCGTTTTGTTGAAGCTGAGTTTAAATCCCACTGAGGTCAAACTTGCCTTTCATTCCTCTGGGGGTGATACAATAATTAAACTCCAGTCGATTTAATGAATGTTCCCCTTCATGCAGAATTGCTGGCCTTATGCCTAATTTAGAACCCACTATTATTATTATTATTATTACTTTCCTCCATAGCATTAGATTCCACATTAATAGTCGATCAGCAAATTGTCTTAAAACACAAGGAAGACCAATAACTGGTTTGCCCCCTTTTTTTTTATCAACTACTTTTAAAAAGTATCTTTATCAAAGTAAGATAAGTTTACAAGGTAATACTGTTGCACCAAAGATGTATTTAAAAAAATTTTTAAATCTATCTTCAGTGAAACAAAGATACTCTGTATGTTCTTTTACTTGTCTTACTTTAATAAAGATAGTTCTCTTTACAATTTCTGTATACAACTTTATATATATAATGCATGAGAGAATAATGTTTTACAGATGGCTGACTTTAGGTCTTAACTAATGATATCAATATCATATCAGTTAAGATATAGAGCCAGTAATCTGCAAAATGTCTTACATTCACTAATGAATAAAAATTATTTAAAGTGAAACACCGTTCACTCATGCATAATGTAAACACTGCTGACTACAAACATATAATACACCGATATCAAGTGAAGATCACACTTTCTATTGTAATACTCACCCCTTATATATATAAATATATATATAAGGTAGTGTCAAGAGTTTCCATAGAATAGATAAAAGAAAAAGAGTGCTCTATGTTAAGTACAGAGCTAAAGTATATAAATAAATAAGTTCTCAACACAGCTGTATACTACCTAAGTTTTAAAAGTCTACTCTAGCATAAGTCATAGAGACACTATATCTGCTAGTGTTGCTTATGTTTCAGCTATCTTGGCATTGCCTGAAAAAAAGCAATGCTAGATATAGCATCTTAATGATCTATGCAAGAGTAGGCTTTGAAACATTAGGTAGCATGCAACTATTTTGAGAAATAATACTAATTATTATATATATGTATGTATGTGTATATATATATATATATATATATATACACAGACACACAGGGTGTCCCCCCATCAAAAAAAAAAATGTATACACACTTTCATTACCTGTACAGGCAATATTTATTAGAATGGTGTATACATTTTTTGGGACACCCTGTGTATATATATATATATATATATATAATCACTTAGAAAATGTATAACCACAGTTGATTGCTATAGATAATAGCTTTAAAAAATTGGGTAAAATAACACTATAGATGTTTGGGACATCTACATTTTCTCAGAATTTTGTGTGTGAGTGTATATATATATATATATTTATTATTAGTACAGATTAAAGTTTAAGCAAATAATTTCTGCTTTCACCCTATACAGGATCTTTACATATATCTATATGTAAATTACAGAAGTTATTGTTGACTTCGGTTTCTCTGTTCATTACGTCCTCATGGATTGTAATGTTAACCTTTTTCTGCATCTAAGTTTCACATTTAAATCTTCAAAACTATGTTGTAGAAGAGACTTGAATATTGAAGCTGCCAGGTCTTTTCTCTTCTACCTTCCTCCTTTTCTCTTCTACCTTCCTCCTTTTCTTGATTCCTTCACTTAGTAAATAATAGAAAGACTTGTTAATTGAGTATGTTTGTTATGTGTATGTATGTGTAATAAACACACAGGTGATATTAAGCATTCGTTCTCTATTTCTAGTCTATAAACTATTACTAACTCTATTAATATTTACATTAATGTGGTAAAAAAAAAAAATGTATTGTGGCAGTCTGTAAACCAATTATTAGACTGTTTCTGAAAACCATCCTCAGTTTCATTTCCCAGTTTGGAAAACATCCCTTATATAAAATTTGCTGAGGCCTTTAGAGGGAAAGGACCTCAAAATTTCTTAACCCTTTTGTTATCATATGTTTATTGAAAGACACTGCCTATGATTTTCAAATAATTTTGAAAATAAGGAATTTGGTTATACAATTAACTGGTGTTTGGTGCAAAACTTAACAAAGGTTATTATATAAAATTATGATGTAAAGTCTTTAAATAGATATAAACACTTTAAAACAGATTTGTATTGTAAAACCAGGGGCAGTTGTAGGTGGTTTGGTATCAAAAGGGTTAATGTCGCCTTTCTTAAAATCTCGGGTTTCATGTCAATATAAAAATAAATAAATAAAACAAAACAGCATTATTATTACTACATTCATGTAATACTATTTAAAACAAACTAAAGTATAATTTTTTTTCTTCACAACAAAACCTGTAAAATGTCATGAAACAAAAAAAAAAAAAAAATTCAATTTCATGGAATATTCTGGCATTAAAAAAAATTACAAAAGAAGGTATCTTCTATTATATTGTTTTTTTTTCTTTTTTCATATTTTTAAAAAAATTAACTTCATGGATTATCTCGCTATCAAATAAATTCTTATTGTCGTAATTGGATTGAATAAATTTAAATTCCTTTCTTCAAATAAAAATGGAATTTTATTTGGGGGAAATTTTTTTGAAATTTTAATGGCTGTTTCAGCGCTCAGATAAAGTTACCTCCCTTTATTTCCCTCTTTTGTAACATTTAAAGCTTATTTTAACAATTAGATTTTTTCTTTTTCTATCTCCCATTTCTATTTCATATATCCCTCTTTCTATCCCCCCCCCTCTATATATTTCTATCTCCCGCTCTCTCTAACTCATCCCACATTTTTTTCTTTAAAAAAATACTTGTATATTTTTAGCTTTTGTTTCTCAATTTAAAAAATTTTTTTCAAATACTTTATATGATATTGATTATAATTAATTTTGTTTAAACAATATAATTATTGTTGATGCAACAATGTTTTACTTTCTTTTACAGTTATTTATCTTAATTTTTTTTTTTATCTTTCTCTTCTTTTTAAGCTTAATTCAATCTAAAGAATTTTTTTTTTGTAAATTCTATAATCATTTTATATTAAAAGAAATTATGGAAAATTATACAAAATGTTTGGTTTTGTGTGAATTGATTAAAATTATTTTTTTTTTTCTTGCTACTGAAACAATGTTTTATGGTTGAGTTTTGGAAATTGAATTTTACACAAATTTCCATTGCAGAAATCATGTTACAAATGGGTAGGGAAAACAAGACAACCTCTTTCATATTGGTGAGTGACATTATAAAATGTGTCCAGTATACTCTATAAGGTGGTTTGTATGAGGAAGAGTATCCAGCTGTAGAAACTATGCCAAAACAATGTATCTGAACAAGACATGATCCACTGACATCAAGGAGAACAGGAACTCCAATTAACTGTTTATGGCCAGAACTACATGAAATTAAATTAGCAAGAAGTTCTTGAAATGTCTAAAGCAATACTACTATTTTATCACATTAAAACTGAAGGTCTTTAGTTTAAAGCTGCAAAGTTTTACAATAATTACTCTTGGCTCTCAAATACCCCCCCCCTCCTCCTCACCATTACTTTTTAGAGATTTTTTTTCCAAACCTCCTTATGCCCCCCATTAAATTTTGCAAATCTATCTCCAGTGAAAATTTATTTTAAGTGGTAGCATTCCTGCAACAATTTTCTTTCGACATTCAAAAACATACTTGACAAAAAAAGTACATTACTAGAAATCTCATGTTATAGGATAGGTTGGGGGTCTCAATATATAAGCTAAATGACTAATTCTGGTTTTTAAAAAAATCAAAGGTAACAACGTAGAAAAATTATCGATTTTCCATCCCCCACCACTTATTCCAACTTCCCTGCATATTCCAGTCCTCTCACTTATGCCTCCCCCCATTATTTGGGACCTGAGTAATAATACTAGTTTTAGATATTCTCAACTGTATCATTACTGTATGTTAAGAGTTAAGTACTGATTTGGTCTATAATGACCTCTCAAACTCATGCCTGCATAGAAACATGGAAAATGAATACAATGACTTTGGTTTAAGTTGTATCTATTTTTACAAAAATATGTGAAAAACCAGTGTGTGATTGATTATCCATATTCCAGGAGTTTGTAGTTGAAGGTGGTGATCAGGATGATAAAGCTAAAATAAGAACTGGGAATGATTATCACAATGGAAGACTGTATCTCAGTCAACTGAAACAACTAAAATTACATTTGGACTTTATATGTTCGTATATACATGTATGTGTATAATTTTTACTTTTGGCAATGAAAATATGACATGAAAAACCAGCATGTGACATATAAAACCAATTCAGAATATATGATATATTATAAATATTGCAAGTAAATTGGAAGTGTGATCTTCTAAGGTCACATATGACTATGGTTTTGCACCTAGAAAATTTCTCTCCAAGGCACAAGCCTGGGCAAGGTTTGTTTTGTGGAAGACCAGTAGTCGCCCATGCATATCAGTTTCCCCTCTCCATGCCACCGATGTTGTCCAAGGGAAAGGCAATGACCGATACAGCTTGGCATCAGTGACGTCGCAACTCATTTCTACAGCTGAGTAAACTGGAGCAATGTAAAATAAAGTGTGATCTACACAGAAGTATATATTTTTAGGAAAGAGATATTGACTGTCAGAGAAAATGCCTTACAGTATTTGTTCTGGCTTTCTGCACTCTAAGTTCAAACCCTGCCATGGTCAACTTTGTTCATTCTTTCAGAGTTGATAAAATAATACAAACCCAGAATGATGAATTGGCAGAGTTATTACTGCTGGATGAGATTCTCTACAATGTTGGGGTTCTTTGCATTGTGAGTTCAGTTTCTGCTCTGGCCCACTTAAGTAGACTTTATCCATCACTCAGTTTAACATCACTACTTGAGGAGTTCACTTTGTTGCAAACATTTGGGCCAGATTATTCAGTTTGAGGATCTTATTCTCTCACATCAGACTTGGAGGCCTTGAAAAGCATTATGGTTGTTATTCTTTCCTCCACTACTAAAGAGTAATATAAGAATGTAACAATATTTTTTGTGAGACTAGGTCCTGCTGACTTACCTATGAAGGTAGTAACTTCTAGGATGAGCTATCTTAGACTTTGATAACTGCTCCAACTCATGTTAGCATGGAAAACTGTCATATGATGATGGTGATGGACTGTGACACTAAGCCATAAATTTGTAGTAAGTGGGTATAATTGATTGAATTGCCCCTAGTGTATTACTGATATTTGTTTTACTAAAATTATCCATTTACTAAAATTATCCATTGCCTGGTTTAACACCACCAGATGGCCCTTGGTGCATTTATTTGAGTCCATTCTGTTAAAATCATTCAAGTCAGGTCCCTGCTCTGGAAATACCTTGTCTTTTTGACCAGGTTGGTAACAAAAAGGTCAGTTTGTAAAATTTTGCAAACATTTTTAGTTAATCAAGAAAATATATTTATACTTATATGTGTATCATCATCAGTGTGTGTCCATAAAACATATATTGTTCATAAAACATATACATATACACCAGGTCCCAATACTCCATCTCTTTCACTCTCCCTCCTCATATCTCACTCAACAACCTAGCAGCCATTGGAAAAAGTCATGGACTCTTCCCTTCCCTCCTTGATGAAACTGTAAAAACAAAACAACAACAACAAATAAAACAAAAACAAAACACTTAACTAATTAACTCTTCAGCATTTACATTACTCTATATATACTATTGTATTTTTGTGGTAAAGGCTTTATCTCGCAATATTGAATCTATGAGATTTTGATATTATTTATTTTGAGAACAAAACCTTAATATCAGTATGAGTGGCCAGTTATGGCTGGTTTGAACAGAAAGAGATGGGAGAGTTCTTGCTGGGTGTGGCCGGTTTAAATGCTAAAGGGCAACACACATCACATCAGAATGTTCAAGAATTCTTGCCTCTTAATCTGTTTGCTTGTGTAACTCTTTCATTACCACATTTCTAATGAAATACACCCTATTTCAATTCAATGTATAATTTTGAGGGATTTACTAAAATTATTAATTATTTCATTACTAAGATAGTAACTTAATGTAATGTTCTTATATAAAATTATATTGGAAGATTTTAATTTAAATCAGAAATCTTTAAAATAGGTGGCCTTATTACATAGAACCAGAACCAGTTTTGGCTGGATTGGTAACGAAAGGGTTAAGAGCTGGAGCTTCACTAGGTCTGTGCATGTTACCCTTAGCAGTAAATGCATTTCTTTGCTGACCCATCTGAGATAGTGAAGGTATTGATACATCCTCTATGTACATTCCTCCACATGTATCAAATAATAAAATCATATGTCTCTGCCCACTATATTCCAAGTGGGTCATACAGTTGTTACAGGCAAAGCATGTTGCTTAGAACACCTCCGAGAGTCACATGAAAAATTCATAGGCTGATCAAGATGGAATGACCAAATGTTTATTTTTCAACATAATCTTTGGAAAGAAACAATGCAGTTATTAATAAAAACAGTTGAAATTAAGCATGCAAGATTTCACAGTTTTAGCACCACTCCTTCATAATCAAACTATGAACCTTTCAGCCTACTTCTGCAAACGAAGATGGTCCACCATTATCACGCAATAGGTATATGCCTAATATAATAAAAGTTTCCTAATTAGACACAAGGCCGGCAATGTTTTGAATAAGAGGGAAAGTCTATTATACTGACACCAGTATTTTACTGGTACATTATTTTATTGACCCAGGAAGGATGAAAGACACTTGACCTTGGCAAGATATGAACTCAGAACATACGGCACTGATAAAAATACTAGAAAGTATTTTATCCAATCCTCAAACAATTCTTTCCTGAGACATTGTAACCACATGCCCATAGTATCAGAGCTGTGATCTATCAATTCAGAGAAGTAGCAGCTCTACCTGGAGTAACTCTCTGATTTCTGAGCTATAGATTTATAGAGCTTGGAGATCAGAAAGTCGCTCCAGGTAGAGGCGCTACTTTTGTGGATTTGTCCACCATTACCAAGGATATATTCCTGGATATATTCCAGGCCAGTATCCAACGATTGATAACATATGCAACAAGGTGTCCATCATGCTTTTCTATTCTGGTTTGTAGAACCCATAGGCCCATCTTTGACACTTCCTCTTCAGTATACAATGTTCCAATAGATAGAATTGACATTATCTAATCTTCTTACTTACGGGAGTTTTCTACAGAGGCATTTATGTGTTATCTCCTGCTGCCACTTTGCAAATATGGCCACACGTAGTATCCATTAGCAGCTTCTGTGTGTTTCGTGTGTGTCTACGTAATGCTGCAATACAACAGCACCGATTCACAGTGACTAAAAACAAACTTATCTCTCTTCCACTTGACAGTTTAGATTTTCTACAGTTTATGGAACACTGAGAGACAGATATGGATAAATAAATAGATAGACAAACATGTAGGCGAACTGAGATAGATAAAGGATAGAGTGATTGACAGATAGAGAGACAGGTAGATGGAGGGCCAGGCAGATGGACATACATACATACATACATACATACATTGCATGCCAGAACCTGATGTATAAGATGTATACAGCCTGCCTGAACCTATTCCTCCAAGATCACTGTGAAAATAATAACATCATCACAGATGAACAAGCAGCTGGAAAGAAAGGGGTTTGGGGATGTGCTGAACAACTCCTAATCAACAAAACTGCGATGTCGGAGGTGCGACAATTTAGGTGGAATATGGCTACAGTCTGGCTGGACTACAGGAAAGCTTTCGATTCTGTTCCCCACTCTTGGATGATAGAGGCCCTCCAACTTGCTAAAGGGCCATAGAGAAGCTGTCTTCTTCTTGGGCTACTATCCTAAAGTTAAAGACAGAGAAGGTGGACTCTATTTTCACTGATAAAATAAAATATCGCAGGGGTATATTTCAGGGAGACAGTCTCTGTGTGTGTGTGATCCTGTCATTAAACTCCTTGTCTTTTCTGCTCAAGAAATGTGAAGGATACATCATTGGCTCACAGGATTGCAGAAATACGAACCTAACCCAAAATTTCTTTGATGATCTGAAACTCTATGCCAAGAACATGGATGTGATGAAGAAAAATTTTGACCTGGTTGCAATATCAAAGGATATAAGAATGGAGTTTGGCCAAGATAAATGCTCATATATGGCCTAACTGTTTCACAGATATCTGATGAGGACTGCTACAGATACCTGGGGATAGATGAGAACATATCCTATAATGGTATCTGTAATAAGAAACGTGTAACCAGGGAATACTACACCCAATTAAGAAAGATATGGTCATCGGAACTCTCTGCACAAAACAAAACTGACTCGCAATGTGTTTGCTGTGCCTGTCCTAATGCCAACTTTTGGAATACTCAATTGGACAATGGACGAAATCCAAGCGATTGATGTTAGAACTCGAAAAATACTAAACAACACCGGGAACTTCCACATTAACAGTGACATAGACCGCCTTTACTTGAAACGTAAGCAGGGAGGCAGAGGCCTAACATCAGTCCAGACAGCATTTAAATGTCGCATCATATCCCTCCGACAACATATACGGACCTCAAAACATAGGAGCCCGTCTCTTGAAACAGATAAGATCATGCGAGTTGGGAAGGAACTCCTCAAGAGGTATTCCCTGTGTGATAATCAAAAACTTACACCCAGGGAAGTTGCTCAGCAGTATCGCAGTGAATCCATGGATGAAAAACTGCATGCTTATCAGCAAAAAATTATGTATGGATATGTTGCCAGGAAGCTCCAGAGTGAGAGTAATATAAATAAGGAAAGTAGTCTATCTTGGACCAACAACCGCTATATTGGTTCCCACTTTGAAGGTTATGCTTTTGCAATCCAAGAAGAGGAAATCAACACAAAATACCTGATTCACAAAAGAGATAGGGATGCAGGCAAAACACCTAGATGTGATAACCAGTGCAGACTCTGCAGAATTAACATCGAAGATGTCACCCATGTCATAAGCAGCTGTCCAAAGATGTCATTGCGGTACTATCTACCTATGAAGCATGAAGTAGTGGCCAAAACACTGTACAATGCAAAGATAGTCTGATATTAAACACATTAAAAGCTACAGCAATGTGGAAGACATACATATACATAATAGGTCCACTAAAAACCCCAATAAAATGCAGGCATAACAGACCAGATATTATCATATGGGACAGGGAAAAGAAGGCATGCATAGTAGTGGAAGTTAGCTGTCCAGCAGATGCCAATATAATATCAAAGATTAGCAAAAAGGAGAATATTTATGCAAAACTAATGAGAAATCTGCAGATACTCCACCCTGATTATACCTTCAGATTTATGCCTGTGATTATTGGGGCACTGGGAATGTTAGTAACTGCCTCAATACAAACCTTGAGAAGCTGGGCTTCACAGGAACAGAAAGAACGCAACTAGTTAGGAAATTACAAGTACAATCCATTAATGGAACAGTAAAAATATGTAAAACATTCCAAAAATGTTGCATCTAATAACTGCATATACACATGTACAGATACTAAGCATATACGCATGCACACATACAACTTAAAAATGCACATCCACACATACAATAACATCCATATCTACAGATGCAGACATGCATACATATCTACCTAGTTGATGTGTAAATTCGAATGAAAAAATTTGTGAAATTATAAAACCAGAAAATTTGTGAAATTATAAAACCAGAAGAACATACATACATAAATACATACATACATACATACAGGCAGACAGACAGACGAAGGTTCATTCATAGAGATAGATTTGTTCGCTCAGTGAAGTATAAATAATGGCAAACCTTTCTTTTTTTCGTTCAAGTTGCAATATTTTGCCAAGGGCACTAACTCCTGAATAGAGTTATTTCCCTTGAAAATCTTTGGATATAATGCGTTATAAAATTCTTGGCATAAGTTGCTATTTTGTGTATCGCTAAACTATGACACTTCAATATTTAGAATTAGTTTGATTCTGTTTCAGTGTGTTCATATATATATATATATATATATATATATATATATATATATATATATATATATATATATATATATATTTATATGTGTGTGTATATATATATATATTAAAAAAAAATAGAGGTGTGACACACGAGTTGTGATATATTAGTAAAAAGGAAAAGAAAATGCTGACAAATGTTTCCTAGCGAAAAATAGTTTAATTAGGAATAAGTATAAATTAGTAATAAGTATTGGTTAGTATTCAGTTTTAGTTTTAAGTTTTTACCGATTGCGCATTTCTAATGCTTTTCAAAAATAATTTTGAGATAGAGCGCTCGTGATGTTTGCTCTAATCTAACCAGATTAAACTTAAAACTAAAACTGAATACTAACCAATACTTATTACTAATTTATACTTATTCCTAATTAAACTATTTTTCACTAGGAAACATTTGTCACCATTTTCTTTTCCTTCTTACTAATATATATATATATATATATATATATATATATATATATATATATATAGGAACGAGTAGGACCCCGACGGCTGAGCTCAAGCCGTTTCGACGGCTAATTCTGGACTAAATAGTTTTAGTCCAGAATTTAGTCCAGAATTAGCCGTCGAAACGGCTTGAGCTCAGCCATCGGGGTCCTACTCGTTCCTATTACGCACTCTACTACCCTAAGTATTGAGTACTTTGGTGCGTTATAGTCCACCTGGTTCCTTACCACATTTCCTTCGTTATATATATATATATATATATATATATACATATATATATATATATATATATATATATATATATATATATATATATATATGAATAAAATGACAGGAGGCCGGATTGTTGCGTTTCATTGAGTGATTTTTCTACTGTTGCATCATGGTTAACTTTACGGAACGACCAGTTCTATCCAGTGTTGAACCACCAACCTCAATGTAAAAAAATACATATATATATGTGTGTACACACACACACACACACACACACACACACACACACATATATATATATATATATATATACATATATTATATATATATATATATATATATATATATATATATATATATATATATATATATACATATATTAGAAATGTAAGCTATCGCCGTATTTTGACTAAAGAAATTAAAGAAATTATTTAGCCTGATAGTGGGGTTAAGAACCCTCGGAGAAATGGAAAAAGATACGTTAATACTCATCTTTTTCCATTTCTCCGAGGGTTCTTAACCCCACTATCAGGCTAAATAATTTCTTTAATTTCTTTAGTCAAAATACGGCGATAGCTTACATTTCTAATAATTTCAAACCCTCTCGCTGTTTCGAAAATATTCTTACTTGTATAATATATATATATATATATATATATATATATATATATATATATATATATATATATATATATATATATATATATATATATATATATATATAAGACGTAAAATAAGAACATTTCTTTAAAAAATAAAAAAATAAAAAATTAACTTACTTACTTAAATTTTCACTCTAACTAATTAGTTTCTGCAATGGGATAAAGACAGTTACGTAATGAACTGTTGAGAATTTCATTGCGTCATCAGGGAGGTCATTCTCAGCCGAGTCTCCAGGCGATGCGCGGACACTGGGGACTCATATAAAAATAATAATAATTTGGCAACTGGAACAGCTATCGAGGACTGGATTCCAGCCACTGAAAATTCTCACTGCCACTGATCATATGGCCGATTCTAAAGAATCAATCACGTGACACAGAGGCTAGTCAGTAGGAATGGGATGGTAAGATGACAGACGCCTACTAACACCCCCCCCAAAAAAATTTAGAAGTGGTTTTGGCAGGTTTGCTCTACAAATCAGTGATTTGGAGATAAATATAGATAATTTAATATATCTACTAACATAAGCGCACAGGGATACAAGTGTTATCCAACCGTATGCCAATGTGGTTCTATGGGAGGTTAATAAATTAACTATCCAGAACATATAAAATCAAGGTTTAGCAAATAGAGAAAAAGTTTAAAAATAAATTTTAAAAAGTTCGCTGTACTTACTATATGTACCCTTACCGCGCGGTTTCAAATCCCAAAATAAATGGATAATCTAGGCGGACCACCATTGAGAAGGGGATATATATATATATATACCCCAAGGGGATATATATATATATATATATATAGATAGATATATACCCCAAACGCAGAATATAGCGACACCACATTCGAGATCGCTATAAATAATAGCTTAAAAATTACAAGACCAACGACTAGTTATGTCCCTTGGTGAACCACAAAACATAAATGAACACACATAAGTTTAATTATAAATTCATATGATGTTTGTTATAACAGATCACTGTAATTTACAGTAAATCAAAATAATATTTTTATATATTATGGAATGGAAAATTCATGAAATAAATAAATAATTTGATAAATCATATTTCATTTCCTCCTTTTTTAATTTTCTTGAAACTAATACAATTTCAAAATAAAATTAATAATATTATAAATGAGGAAAGGGTTAAAAAGGGCAGATCTAGTTGTGTGGGAAAGTAGAGGAAAGGGGTATAAAAGCCATAAATGATAAAATCACAAATTATAAATTACATACGATTTATCAAAGAAACAATTCACAAAAAATGAGTATCGATCATCAAATCATTTTTGTGAAATTCAATTGAAAGATATGTATTATTAAAAAATATGAAACAATCAACAATAAATAAATAAAGAGATGCGATGGCATGGCTATATATATATATATATATATATATATATATATATATATATATATATATATATATATATATATATATATATATATATATATATATATATATACATACATATATATATATATATATATATATATATATATATATATATATATATATTAGAAAGTGAGTTTTTTTTACAAAATCAAAAAAAAACCGAGGTGTCCGACACGAATGAAAGTATAAGGAAAAAAGATGAAATCGAAAATGCAACTGGAGTCTTTTTAAAAAAGAATATACATTCATTTGGTTCCTTTACCGGTTTCGCAGTTCTTCTGCTTTTCAAAAGTACAATTGAGATGGAGGGTCTGTGGTTTTTCTCACATCTGGTTGGTCTTTGAATGTTACTTTTTTTATATGGAAAAAAGTGGCTCGAAATGCTAGGTTTTTAGAGAAGTGATTTGGTTGGTTGGTGAATATGTATAATAAATTTCGCGCCAGTTCGCGTTACAAAGTTCTTATTATATTTACCTTCAAAAAAAGGTGTGTGGGTGGGATTGGGGGTGTTGGCTCAGGTTGTTTTTTCATATATGAGTGAAGTTTGTTGGTTGGTGCAGTCACGTGAATAATCACATCAGCTTTCGCGCCAGTTTGTGTAAAAATTTCTTTTAACTTAAAAAAGGTGGCTATATATATATATATATATATATATATATATATATATATATATATATATATATATATATATATATATATATATGTATATATATATAAAGAGTCAGGACCCCTGACTCTTTTCCTATTACCCGCTTTCCTACCCTAAGTATCGAGTACTCTGGTGCGTTATGGTCCACCTGGTTTCTTACCACACTTTCTTTGTTATATATATATATATATATATATATATATATATATATATATATATATATATATATATATATATATATATATATATATGGTGAATAGGATGGGTGTGTAGTTGCTAGTTAAGGTAGGCTTAAAAATAAGAATAAGAATAACCAAGAACGGGGCGGGAGGGAGTCCTCATCAGTTGTCTACTGGGGGTCTCGGATATTTCAATAACTAGGTAAGTTATTTGGAAAACGGAGGAGGGAGGGAAGTAAAACAGAAGGGAAAAGGGGAAAAAGGGAGAAAAGAGAAAAACAGCGGAAAAAAACGAAAAAACAACAAACCTAAGAATGTGCGACCAACTTGAAGAAAGAAAATCCAAGGCCCCGTCGGTGGCTGAACATAAGTTCTAGAGCGTGTGGACGAACGAAAAGAGACGTCTGATCCCAGAGAGTGTAATTGAGAAAAGAACTGCTAGAGGGTCAGGCGAGGGAAATAATGAGGTGGCTGGCAGAGGGAGGGTGAGTGAATGCTCTGGGGGTAGATATATTATCTTTAAAGCGTTGAAATATCCGAGACCTCAGTAGACAACTGATGAGGAAGAGTCCCCCTCCTCCCGTTCTTGCTTCTTATTCTTATTTTTAAGCCTACCTACCTATATATATATATATATATATATATATATATATATATATATATATATATATATATATATATTTATATATATATATATATATATATATATATATATATATATATATATATATATATATATATTTGTTATATATATATATATATATGTATCTATATATATATGAATATGTCATTTATTTTGTCTGACCTGTTTAGCTTGACTTGTTTTTTGGCTTAGGTGGTTAATGGCTTCTTGACCGCCTTCTCAGTTTGTATAGCCTTTATAACCTATGTTTATTACTCTGGTCTTTTTAGCCCATGGAGCGCTTGCCAGCATGACTCGGAATTTGCCTTACGTTTCGCTTTTTCTACCCGCCGAAATGCGATTCTCGCTGAATTTATATTTATATATATGTATATATATATATATATATATATCATTAAATTAAAAATCGTATATATATATATATATATATATATATATATATAGTAATAATAATTGTTTCTACTTTAGGCACAAGGCCAGCAATTACCCAGTGCATTACTGGTACTTTATTTTATCGACGCCGTAAGGATGAAAGGCAAAGTCAACCTCGGCGGGATTTGAATTCATATATAGTAATAATAATAAATTTGAAGACTAAAATCCAAAGAGGGCTCGATAAGGATAAATTAAACTTTAATCTGTTATTTTAATAAATATATATATATATATAAAATAAACACATCAAACAATTTCAGGGGATAATTTGTAAGGAGTGTAAACACACATTGTTACGTAGGTAACATTAAAAATTAACGTGAACCTTGAATATAGATACCTTACAATATTAATTAATCTCCTTTACAAATTATCCCCTGTAATAGTTTGATGTGTTTATTTATCTACCTATCTATCTACATAAGCAACTCCAAACAAATGTTGACCGATGCAAAACAATTCATAACCTTTGAAGAAAAGGGTGGGTTTCATATAAACTCACCTTTGCAAATTAAACGAGAAACAGTTCGAAGGACAGTAACCTTCAGAACTGTTTCAAATCAAACGAAAAATCCGGTATTCCTCAGTCAAGGGGAAATTGAAACCACCTTGAAAGAGGCTCTGCCGGACATTGATTTTATGCAGAGGGCCAGACTATATGGAAGTATTTCGGTACTTTTTAAAAGCGAGGCCCTCGCACAAAAGCATTCTGTTACACCAGTCATCACAAACACACACACACCTTTTTACCTACTTACATGGGAAAAAAAAGTCAAAAAATTAAAATAAATAATATACCAACAAACATCAACATTTGGTGGATCTTAGCAGGTTTTATAGAGCCAGAAAGTGATACAATTCTTTCGGTCAGGAAGTCGACCAGACAAAGGTGGGCAGGGACAAATTTGGAAATTCTGATACAAATGACACCAGAAAGAATTTCCAAAATTCCCGAAAGAGTGCTGGTCGACAACCAGAACTACATCAAGATCGTAACTGAGGGTAGAAAGCCACACTGTTTTCGATGTGCAAGCACATCACACCTAAAAGCCTCCTGGCCTTTACAAACAAATCTTTAAAAAAAGTACTTTTACCAACACCAACACCAAAACAATCACCCCCACCACCACAACAACAACACACAAAACAAGCAAACACATCCAAACAAACAAACAACCACTCAACCACAAACAACAGAAAAAACACAGACAACACCCCTGAAGAACACAGCCCCACCCCATCCCACTCCACCAAACACTACCACAAACACACACACCGAAACACCACCACCACACAACATACCCCTACCCCACACTCCTGACGATGATTATTCAACGACAGATGAGGCTGCTTCTCCTTCTTTAAGTGAAGAATAAGGAGAGCCTCGGAAATCTAAAAAAACAAAAAAAGAGACACCACAAAACCCCCCAAACTCCAATAACCAACACCAACACACAACTACAAACAACAACACAAACAGCACCACAACCAAACCTCCCTCTACCAACCAAACAAACACCAACACAAACACAAAAAAGAAAACTCACAGATGAACAACAAACTAAAACAACACAACCAAAACAAAAACAACAATACGCATACATCAACACACATAACAAGAGTTTGATGGAGGTCATATCCCAAAACCCCAAGGTGGAGACGGAGGGCAAAACTTTCGTCAAAGCAGAATCGTCTCCACACCTAAAACTAATAAGAGTTTCGATAGAAACCTATCAGGAATTGAAAGAACAGTTTTCGCAGGATGTTGGCAACCCCTGTCACAAACTTATTAACCGCGTCTTATTAAAATGTTTCCCCACCCCACCCTACACCCCCCACCAGAACTGAAAATCTCCAGGAAACGAAAAGGTAAGTGCACCTTTTCGTCCTTTTTCTCCAACTTTTCTTCACCAACATGGCTAGTTTACGAGTTGGAAGCGTGAATGTGCGTGGTCTAGGGATGCCCTGGAAACAGGGCCAACTTTTAAACGACCTTAGGTCACACGGTATGGATGTGATAGCCATCACCGAGTCCAGGATCCACAACAGGCAGCAACTAACCCCCCATCTTCGACAACTTTGAGATCTACGCATCTCTCTGTCAGCCAGGAGGTGGAGGGGGAGTGGCTGTCATGTTTCGGAAGAACCTGGACGTCGAAGTACAGCAAGTACACTTGGACCCTGAGGGTAGACTGGTAGTCCTAGACGTGAACAGTATTGGAGGTGGAGCCTTCAGGCTGGTGGCCGTTTATGCCCCGACCGGACAATCGCAATCACGGCCAGACTTCTTTAAGAGTCTAGAGTCTTTTCTGGGAACGTCTCGCTCCTTACTTTTAGTGGGGGACTGGAATGGTATCCTAGATGCACGATGGGACTATGTGGGAGCATGTCCCAGTAGAGCGGCGTGCAACAACCTCAAAACTTTAATCGGCCAATTCCAACTGGCCGATAGGTATCGACAGGATTTCCCAACTGCACCACAGTGGACGTGGGCAAACCGCAGCGGGACATCTAGATCGTATTTAGATAGGTTCTTCATTAGAGAAAGGGACAAGGAGATGTTAAGCTGTCCACGAATACACATGGCTGCCAATTCAGATCACAAATTAGTCGTCTGCATAGTCAACCGTGACAGAACCCATAGACAGGGACCCGGATACTGGAAGCTGAACGTGTCGTTGCCGGCACGAAAAGCTTACAGTGAACGGATAAGTAGACTAGTCAATCAACAGTTAACGGGAGCCATCGTCAACAATAGATGGTGGTACTCTCTCAAGAAAGCAATTAGAGTAGAATCGATAGGGTTTAGCAGAGAGATAGCCTTAGAGAAAAACAAAATAAAAAGAGAACTAGTAGCCAAGGTAGAGCAGGCACTTAGAAGTGGCAACGCGGCTAGAGTGTTAGCATCGAGAACGGCACTGGACCAGTTCTTCGATGCGAAACACGAAGGCTGCGTGGTCAGAAGAAAAACACGTGCTCTAGGAAAAGAAGGAGCGAAAGCTGTCAGCTGGGCCCGAGTGGCGGAGGCAAAAAGTGGCAACAAGTCCACGATTCGGTCTTTGAAAGACCCAAAAAGACGCATGCTACTTGACTCCAAGCAAATGTGCGCAGCCTTTCAGCAGCACTTTGCGCGACTGTTTTAACAGAACGACGGTGAGCCGAACGGGGCAATGGACTTTAGTTCATACCTCGACAGCCTGCCGCGTCTCTCGAACACGAACGCCGAGTTCTGCGAAAGACCGATCATGGACACTGAGATACGGGACGCTCTGGCCGCTGCGGGAAACGCAAGTAACCCGGTCTAGATGGTCTACCCTATGAGCTTTACATAGGCATGCCGGACTTGTTCTCTGGCGTCCTCGAAGCCGTCTACTGCAATTGGCAGCAGAACGGAAGAATTCCCAGGTCTGCAGGCAAGGGCGTAGTAACGCTGATCAGGAAAGACGAGAACAAGGGGGACGAAATTAACAACTTCAGGCCCATAACTCTGCTCAATACAGAGTTAAAGATTTTGGCCAAGGTGCTAGCGACGAGATTGGCGCTTGTCGTCGAGAACCTGGTAGGGAAAGCGCAAACGTGTGCAATCCCGACCAGGTCCATACACGACAACCTCCACCTCATGCGATACATCATAGAGAGGGTGGGTAGTAAACCCGTCTTCGGTGGGGCTCTGATCAATTTGGATCAGTCTAAGGCATTCTATAGGGTCAACCATCGATACTTGGTAGCGGTTCTCAAGGCGGCCGGTTTCGGTCCCGTATTCAGAGGCTGGATCGAGGCGATGCACACCAGCATCTGCTCGAGGGTCAAGGTGAACGGCTACCTATCGGAGCCGTTCGCAATCACGTATTCCATTCGACAGGGGTGCCCTCTCTCCTCCATTCTGTATGTATTGACCTAAGAGCCACTACTGCGGAAATTGGAGCTGTTGCAGGGCATCCCTCTAGAACCGGGACTGCGCAAAGCGGCGTCGGCTTATGCCGACGACGTGTCGGTAATGGTGTCGAGCACCTCGGAAATCTGGGTGATCGGCATCTTACTGAAAGAATACGAAACGCTGACCGGAGCAAAACTAAACTCGGACAAGTCTGTCGATTTGCAACTCGGTACGTGGAGAGGCAAATCGATGACGTCCGACAGCGTCGTTGGACGCTGGACGGACGGACCGGTGAAATTGCTCGGGGTCTGGTTCGGTCCAGACCTCCAGGTGGAGAAAAACTGGAACGAGGTCACGGCCAAGGTATTTGCGCTCACCCAGAAGTGGGCAGAGTGCAAACTGTCCTTGAAAGGTCGAGCGGAGGTGGCGAACACTTTCATAGCGTCCGTCATCTACTACCGCTTGACTGTCGTGCCTTGTCCCCGTGAACACCTCGCCAAGACGGAACGCATGCTCTCCCAGTTTCTGTGGAAGAAGCAGGCTCCGCTGGTGAGGAGATCTGTCTGCTGTCAGCACCCTTCCAACGGAGGGCTGGGAATGCCGTGGCTGATGATGCGCAAACATGCGCTGAGGCTGCGGCAACTCCAGGTATTCCTCACCGACCCCCCCCCCCCAACCGGTGGGGGAACCGTTTGTGAAACGGGCTTCCCGCAGCTCGTCTCGCTGACGGAGCTGCAGTCCTGGGTCAAGAAAAGACTGAAAACGATGGGCGCCTGGCTCATTGAATGCGCTCAGGCACTCACAGTCCTCTGGCAAGCGGGCACAGCAATCAGTGGAGACTCCACTTCGACATTCTATAGAGGGATTGTACGTTACAAGGGCGACGACGTGCTCGGAGAGACTCTGGGCGTCGAAGACGATGAGCTCACCAGTATGTTTGGTAGGACTTTCCGCCCGGGACCTATGGACAACTTCCAGAGGTCTCTGGCCTGGCAGTGCTACCGAGGGGCTCTACCAGTTCGAGACAAGATCTACAGGCACGGACGCCCCGGCAGGGATCCTTCCAAGAGGACGTGTCCAAGATGCGCGCAGGACATTGAAACCGTCCTGCACGCAATTGTACAATGCCCGGGCGTAACCGACCTGTGGAACTATGCAGAACAACTGCTGTCGCGTATGGGACAAATCCAGTTGACTGCCGAGTCCATAGTAAGGATCAACCCTCCAGCCTCTTTCAAAAACGAAAGAGAGGCGGTTTTCCTCTGTACAGTGGCTATGGTGAAAGAAGTTATATGGTGGACGAAATTGAGAGGACTGAGGACAGATGCCTTTCTCTCCGGACAACAATTGATTCCCTTCTTTAAATATCACTTTAGAAGGAGAATCAGAGTGGAGAGAGAGGCACTGCACCCCAGTAAATTTACTGAAAGGTGGGTGAATGTGGCAAAAATGGCCCGAGTGATTGGGTCTTCTCTGTTTATAAGCCTGTAGGTTAAAGAAACACGCTCCTGGAGTTGAGAGTTGTTCTATCGACGGGGTATTAAACAACCCATTTGTGGCGCTTCCCCCCTATTAGGGATTTCGATTGTTGTAATTGTTTGTTTTATATTTTTTACACGACTGTATGTAAAATCCCGGGCATGTCTTTGTATTGTCCCCTTTTCTTGTGCCCCCTTGTGGCAAATAAAGAAATCTCTCTCTCTCTCTCTCTCTCTCTCTCTCTCTCTCTCTATATATATATATATATATATATATATATATATATATATATGTGTGTGCGTATGTGTGTGTGCGCGCGCGCGCGTGTGTGTGTGTGAATCGATTTTTAATTTAATGGTAATAAATGCTCGGATACATCCCTTAGAATCTTTGACCTTATTTTACAGGCGGTATGGCGCATGCTTCTCAAACATGACATCCTTAATTTTATTTTGGTTATATATATATAATTCTAATTAATAGATGTTTGTAGATAGATATATCGAGAAAGAACCATATATCTTATGAGAACACACAGTATCTTGTATATATACAAAGCACATATAACAAGGAAAATATGCACTTTATATGGAAACATCTATAATTCCTAATAGCGTTTAATGTTTCGAAGGACCAGAACTTAAAATCAATCTAAGTAATCGATCATCGATCACCAACTATCAATTTTGGTTAAGTTATGGGAGACGCGAATCAATCGTCAGTGGGAGTCGCCAATTATATATAAAAAAAATATATATATAGTTGTGATATAGTATATAATACAAAATACCTGTTTATATCCGGAAATACATAAATAACATTACAAATTGCTCACAATTCTTTCAGAATAACATTAGAAATATAATGTCCTTGATAAACACAAATATCAATGCATATAACAAATGTCATTTAACATTGCTAGGAATCTCACAAAAACAACGCACCAAAATACATAACCAGAGCGAGAGAAAGAAAAGAAGGGGGAAGCAAAAACAAAAACGAAAACGACCATAAATTCACCACCAAGTGCAACAGTCTTCCGAAGGTTAAAATTCTTTCTGTTAAAGGTGACAGAGCATAAGTATTTAAATTGAAGAAAACTAAGGTTCGTAAAATTAAGTCCGTCTTTAATCTATACAATCGTTTCTATACAGGTAAGAAGCTTGCATATACATACACGCAATACATCAATCAGTTATAATTAATTAACAATTATTCACATAATATACAAACACACTTGCATATCATCAGGAGTATTTGGAGGGAATAAATTCAACACAACACGTATGAAGAACGGGTTCAGATTTAGGCACGAGGCCAGCAATTTTGGAGGAGGGGAAAGTCGATTAAATCGACCCCAGTTCGTTACTAGTACTTTATTTTATCAACCCATAAGGATGAAAGGCAAAGCTAACCTCGGTGGGATTTGAACTCAGAACATAAGGAGCCGTAACTCAATGCCACAAAGCATGTTGTCCGACGCTTTGCCTATACTGTCAATTCACCGCCCTTCATTAGCAAATAATTGTTTCTACTTTTGGGACAAGGCCAGCAATTACCTCAGTGCATTACTAGTGCTTTATTTTATCGACCCCGTAAGGATGAAAGGCAAAGTTAACCTCGGTGGGATTTGAACTTAGTCCGTAAAGGGCCTATGCTGCTAAACATGGCGTCCAATCCTCTACCGATACTGCCAAACCACCGCCAAACGTAAATAATTGTTTCTACTTTTGGCACAAGGCCAGCAAATTACCCAGTACATTACTGGTACTTTATTTTATCGACCCCGTAAGGATGAAAGGCAAAGTTAACCTCGGCGGGATTTGAACTCAGAATGGCAAGGGCCGTAACTCTATGCGTCAAAGCATAAATAATTGTTTCTACTTTTGGTACAAGGCCAGCAATTACCCAGTACATTACTGGTACTTTATTTTATCGACCCCGTAAGGATGAAAGACACAGTTGTCCTCAGCGGGAATTGAACTCAGAATGGAAAGGGCCGTAACTCTATGCGTCAAAGCATGACGTCCGACCCTTTGCCAATACTGCCAATAAGCATAAATAATTATTTCTACTTTTTGCACAAGGCCAGCAATTGTCTCAGTACATTACTGGTACTTTATTTTATTGACCCCGTAAGGATGAAAGGCAAAGTTAACCTCGGCGGGATTTGAACTCAGACCATAAAGGGCCGTAACTCTTTGCTGCAAAGCATGGCAATGAATATAAGCAAGCAATGGAAAAAGCAGGCAAAGCGAATGCAAGCAGAGAGTGGCAATTATAGGGAAGTAGTATTTTTTTAGGCTTATGAGGCACAAGACCGTTGAGTTTTTTTCGTGCAAGCGTTGGATAAACAATGATGCAAAGGTAACACGTTGTAACATATGGAGAGAGAAAATTAGACAGTTTAAAAGCTATAACAGTAATTAAGTTGTTTTTGTATTAATCGATGTGCAATAGGTAATTTCATTATTATTACCAATCATGTCACTCACTCAGATATAACAGAAAGCTAGAAGCAGAGACATTAACCAGCATGATATCTAACAGCATGCGCAATTAATATGGCTAGCAGTAAATTCTAAAAAAAAAAAAAAAAATGTGTTACGTCTTCAGGGAGGTATATGTAGGCGTAAAGCAATCTTAATTTAAGTTCGGTGTCATAGCGTGACTAAGTATAATTACGTTAAATAATGATTAAGAATCACCATGTAATATAAGGGGTTGGTTTAGGAAAGTGACTGGTTGAAATAAAAGCTACATTAGTCTGACTTTGTCGACTCGTATTTTGAATTACATATGCAAATGGGTATTCACATATATAAATATATACAATAAGATGCACACGTCCCCGTATAACTTTTCACTTATAAATACGGGGTACACAGTGTAATTGGTTTAAGTTCCAAATCATACCATCATAATATTCAACCGTAATTCATTATTGTATCTCAGTATTTATATATTTTTATGTGAGGATGTCTAAGTTATTCCTAAAGGAGTAATAGGAATAAACAATAATTATTGGGTATGTTAGAAAGAAACAGGTGTATATATATGTAACAGATTGTTTCTGAAGAAGAATGTGTGATAGATTACGGATTTTGAGACTAGAAATAGGTAGTGACATAGCCACTAGTCAATATATCGATCTACCATGATCAATCAACCATCTGAAACGATCGTAAAACAATGAACTAATTAATAAGCCCTCTTCAGCTTTTGTTTTTCCTTTTCATTGTTCACTACACACACACACACACACACACACACATATATATATATATGACGGTTGGTTTCAACCTTAAAAGTTCATAGCGAAAGACCCTTAAATGTTTATCATAAACATACTGTATATTATTCAATATGCAATACGTATATTTATGTGTATACAGCTATGTTGGAACACCAATACAAATTTATATATATATATATATATATATATATATATATATATATATATATATATATATAGTGAAAAATTGAACGGGAACAAAGCAGAGAGACAGTACGAACAAAGGTTTATTAGTTTCACGCTCTTGAGAGTGGGGTGGTGAGAGAGAGAGAGAGAAGATAACAATATATCGTTAAAGGTAATCCGATAAGAGGTTGTGAAAACTACTTATCATGGTTGTGAAAACTACTTATCAGCTGGTGTTTTTAAAAAAAGGTGGTACGTACACAGACATTCTATGATTAATAAAAATCTTTCAAATACAACTCTCGCCAACAAAATCTGGCAACTTAAGAATGCAGACATAGAATACGCGATCAGTTGGGCAATATTGTCAAAAGCAAAGGCCTATCAAATTGGTATGTCCCATTGCAGGCTCTGTAATATGGAACTTTTCCAAATTCTTAATTTCAGCAAAACCCTTCTTAACAGTAGAATTGAACGATCTATTTTTTGCCGGCACAAATCAGCAACGACATTTGAGAACTTTAGACCAACTTAATTCCATTTTCTATTCCCTATCCCTTTTATACCATTAGAATCTACTACGATATCACATTATCAGCAGCATCGTCACCATTATAATTACCAAAGAACAACATCAGAACCTTCTGTATTTACATTCTTATTTTAAACACCTCTATCTTTCACCATTTGTTTGTGCATTTCTCTACTTAAACCTATCTCATCTCGATCATTTTATTTTATCATGTAATACATCTTAAACTAGTTAATTTACTTATTAACATATCCAATACACACATAAGTATATCCAATATTATAATATTTTCAACTTAACATCTATCCATATTTAATAATCATCAACAACTATTCGCAATAACATTAACAACATTAATATTACTCTTATTAGTCTCTTCAACGCATTTATTTATTTATTTATTTATTTATTCTCATCTATACGTTTCAAATATTTAACCATTTTATATAACAATAGATGTAAATTGTTTATTTACTCATCTATCTATTTATTTATTTATTTATTTATTTATTTATTTCTATGCTTAAATCTCTATTTTTACTTGCTTTCATTCTTGTATTAACGTATATTCGCCTGTCTGTTTATCTTCCTTCTTTTCTCCATCCTATTTCTGCCTGTATTTATCAATCATTACTCATCCGGTCGCACGCCTTAACTCTTCTATCTTCCACATGATGTCTCTACCTGTCTTTCGTTTTCCTTCTTCATCTTTCTCTGTCTCTTTCTCTTCTTCCTTCTTCATCCTTCTTTTTCTTCTCTACCTTTACTACATCTATCCCACCTTTTTTCTTTCTATCTGTATCTTCATTATTATTGGCAGTAACGGTAGAGGGTCGGACGCCATGCTTTGACGTATAGAGTTACGGCCCTTGCCATTCTGAGTTCAAATCCCGCCGAGGTTAACTTTGCCTTTCATCCTTATGGGGTTGATAAAATAAAGTACCAGTAATACACTGGGTAATTGCTGGCCTTGTGCCAAAACTAGAAACAATTATTTTTATTTTGATGTGATAGTTTTATTTCGTAATTTTGCCGGTTATGCATATAACTGTATTTTCTTTTTCTCTTTCGCCCCCCCCCCTCCTTTCCATCTGTCCCCCTTCCTTTATCTG
>OZ024742.1:190106303-190113803 GCA_964016885.1 Eledone cirrhosa
CATGTTGATATCTCTTGGAAAACTGTTGGTGCTGGCTTTTTGTGTATGATTTGTTTTTTTTAGAAAAGTGGATAATGGAGCGCATCAACCTGAAATGGAAAAAAAAGCGCTATACTTGAGCACATGCGTAGGCATGTGTGTGTGTGTGTGTGTGTGTGTGTGTGTTATTATACGTCAGTACGAAGCTAAGAAGAAATGTGTGTGTATATGTGAGTAAAAGAATGTGCGTGCATGTAAGTACGAAGCAATGAGCAAAAGTATGTTAATATAAGTGTGTGTATGTGTGTATACAGAGGAGTGAAGGGAAAAGTGGAGTGAGCATATATAGTCGGCCTGTATTAGTTGTAAGAGAAGCTGCTAATGATCAAGAGAAAGCGATAGGAATCTAGGGGTGTGATAATGGACGGTGTATTAGAGAAATTGGGGGCGTGAGTTGAGTCCAAGAGGGGAATAGAACCCAAGGCGGTGAATCAGACTTTGTTCAGTCCTGGTGCGCGAGGCCTGTGATCCATGATGTAAAAAGACACCGAGGACTGAAACATGTAGGGAAGAATGACCAGGAGAACAGAAATGACGCGCGACAGGAATATCCAAACCGAGTCGTATGTCCCTCAAATGTTCGGCAAAACGGTCCGACATACGGCGTCCCGTTTGTCCGATATATAAAGAGCCGCAAAGGGAACACCGGAGGGCATAGAAAACGTGGGTGGATGTGCAGGTGAACTAGTGGCGGATACGGTGAAAGCCGGATGGGAGCCGGGTGAGTCGTGGGAGAGGACGAGAAGGAACTGCGAACCAGGAGGTCACGGATGTTGCGGTTGCGCTTAAAAGCAGTAATGGGTGGGTTTGGAAAAAAGCAAGAAGTGACGGGGTCAGAAAAGTGGATGCGGCAAGAAAGGAGGATATGTCGCCGGAGTGGTAGGGTGATGGGGTGGTAGGTGAGAGGGAAAGGAACGCAAGTGTTAGGAGGGCGGGTGTGAGGTGAGAGGGCTGCGTCGCGGTCTGTTTTCACGGGCGCGGGTGAGAACAGCTTGGATCAGGGTGGAGGTATATCCACGTTGGATGAAGCAGGAAGCCCTACGAAGGGAATGAGTTTCGAAATCGTCGTCCTGCTACAGAGTCGACGAAGACGGAGGAATTGGGAATAGGGTATGGAGTGTTCGATGTGGGTTGGATGGGAGGAGGTGAAGTCGAGGTAAGATTGGGAGTCTGTTGGTTTAATGAAGATAGAAGTAGAGAGGGTGTGGTGAGAGTGATTAATAGATAGAGAGAGATCTAGAAAAGCGACAGAAGAATCGGAGACGGAGGCGGTGAAATTGAGAGCAGGATGGAAAGATAGGACAAAAGAAAGAAAGCAGTCGAGCTGTTCTCGTGATAGAGAGGTGGCGCCGATACAGTCGTCGATATGACGACCGTATAGCTCAAGAGTCGGTCCAGCGTACTGGGAGAAGATCTGCGCTTCGACGTAGCCAACAAACAAGTTTGGACCCATTCTGGTTACCATCGCTACCACCAGAGACCTGCTGATAACATTCACCCGAAAAAGAAAAGCCATTAAGGGTGAGAACAAGCTCAGCCAGACGGAGAAGAGTGGTAGTGCTGGGGTAGGCGGTAGGGCGTAAATCTAAAAGATGTTGGAGAGCGCGGAGGCCGTCATCATGAGGGATGACGGTATAGAGAGAGGTGATGTCCAGGGTAAAGAGAAGGCGGGAGGGACCAGGAGGGAAGGAGAAGGAGTTGAAGAGTTTAAGGGCATGATTTGTATCGTGGATGTCGGAGGGGAGATTGCCGACCAACGGGGCGAGGATGGTGTCTAAATATCTTGGTGAGGCAGTTGCACGCACAAACGATAGGATGGCCGGGATTATTTTGTTTGTGTATTTTGGAGAGGAAGTAGATGGTGGGTGTGCGAGGGGTGCATACAATACGGTTGGTGGCTGGCGGGATGAGAGGAGGAGATGAGCTCGTGGATGGTGGAGGACACGTGTTGTTGGTAGCCAGGAGTGGGATTGGAGGATAAAGGGCGGTAAAAAAGGGTATTGTGAATATAAATAAATAAATAAATATATACACAAGCACAATAACAACAAACACATATAAGCACACACTAGTAAACTAAAATAGAATACAATAACCAATACAGTCACCCAAACGCGAACACACATCAAACACTATACACACACGCAAACGCATGCGCAGAGAAGAAGACAAAAATAAATAAATAAATAAATAAACAGATAAAATAAAGATGGCGTAGATATACAATACAACAGGAGGAACATTATAGTACCACTGACGATGTTGCAGATGTACAACGAAAGAACTTTGTTAGACTATATATATGTGTTATATCTATATTATATCTGTATTTTTGACCGTTGGTCAGTCAATGGTAAACATTGAGGACCGAATAAATTAACTGATATAAAAGATACAGAAGCGAAAACCACGAAACAGTGAGCGTGTTCTGTTATTAATTCCGGCAATATTATTACAACAATATGACCCTCCCCAAGTATAACAATATTTGTTTCAACAGGATTTCATATCAAAAACCTTGCAAAACAAATATATATATATAAATATATATATAAATATATATATATATATATATATATATATATATATATATACACATCCACCCCACCACCCCGCAACTAACATCACTAACACCCCCCGACCCCACGCACACGAACACACACACCCACTTACACCACCCACTCTACACGCAACTAACATCACTAACACCCTCCAACCCTACGCACACGAACACACACACCCACTTACACCATCCACTCTACACACCCTACGACCACTGACCCCCACTCACACCCGCATTCAACCCTTTCCCCACCACCAGTATACTAACACCCACTAACACCCCCTTCACCACACACATACTCATCCAAACACGCACACACACACCAGTACACTACACTCCCTCCACCGGCCCCCACACCCTTCTCTCCCCGCTCCACCCACACCCTTTCTCACACACACACATCCCACTAACACCTCTACTAATACACCCCCCTCCTCACTCCAACTTTCACACCTACCCATCCTCTCCCCTGTCCACCGCACCTCCGCACACACTGACACACCGACTTTCTTCACTTACCATTCTACCCGACTGCTGCTATGCCCTTATCTCTGACCACCTCCCCGCAAACACAGACACACAACCCTCCTCCTGCCTTGACCCTCTGACCACTTCCTGTTGCGCGCGCACCCCAAATCTCCCCTCTTCCGACCAACCCACCACGGATTACACATATTGAACATCGATCCCTAGAATCCACCACATCCCAAGGATATTACCCAGCATTCCACCACATCCTCTACGGAACTACCTTAAGGACTCACCCACTGACATACACACAAACATTTTTTTTCCCACACGCCACCTACATCCACAACACGCATAAACACCACACACACACGTGCGTACCACCACATATTTACACACTCAGCCTCCGGAATCATCTCCCCCCACCTCTCTGACCCCTCCCCGTCCACACACGCACACACACACCGACCTACACCCCACTCCACACACACACCTCTTCCTGAACATGCACCCCTGTTCTTCCCCCAACTCTTACTTTCACATACACACACACACACACACACTCCACCTTCAGCCCTCCCCGCTCGGACACCCCGCCTCCCTCTCCCCACTCCACTCGCCACCACCCTACACGCCCCACACCATTCCACCACCTGTTTTACTTCATGTTTATTTTTATTTTTATTATGCTTTTATATTTAATTTCATTTGTACCGTTTCCTCTCACCCTCTTGTTTCTATATGTCTCTCCACCACTCCCCTACGCAACCTTGGAACTCTCTTACCACACACTTTTCACCTGAAGAAGGGCTTATGCCCGAAACGTCGTTCCCCACCTAAGAACATTTAATCACTAACGATCGTTTCATCCAAGCACAAGCCTAAAATCATCGGAGTATACAATAAAGGTTAAAACACAAATAAACTTGTCAAAGAACATTTTGAGCATACATAATATGGAAAGTAAGCATAAGTATTAACATTCATATAAGAGACGATAAGGTAGAAGAAGCATATGAAAAATATGAGCATATAAATGCATAAAATGAAATTAGGAGCAGCTAAAAGCATTAGAAATAAAAAAAAAACATGCTGGTATAGAGAACTAGGCTGCCATAAAGAAGTTAAGTACAGTGCAAGGCATATATCATAATTAGTAAATAAACATAAATCATAAGCATTACAAAAGTTTATAAAAGCAGGTGCATATATCCAATATAAAATTAAGAATATGAAAATACATCTCCAAAATATATTTTAATAAAAAGTTCGACTGCGTCTTTCTATCTTAAATATAAACATATTGGCAGTATCGGCAGAAGGTTGGACGCCATGCTTTCCAGCATAGTTACGTCCCTTTACGATCTGAGTTCAAATCCCGCCGAGGTTGACTTTGCCTTTCATCCTTACGGGGTCGATAAAATAAAGTACCAGTAATACACTGGTTAATTGGTGGCCTTGTGCCTAAAGTAGAAACAATTATTTTTCAAGGGTAATAATTGTTTCAACTTTAGGCACAAGGCCAGCAATTACTCAGTACATTACTGGTACTTTATTTTATCGACCCCGTAAGGATGAGAGGCAAAGTTAACCTCGGCGGAATTTGAACTCAGATCATAAAGGGACGTAACTCTATGCTAGAAAGCATGGCGTCCAACCCTCTACCGATACTGGCAATCAACCGCCCTTTTTTCAAGGGTAATAATGTCGGCTGAGTGAAGTCAGCAAAATAATGTCGGCTGAGTGAAGTCAGCAAAATAAACATTAAATATAGGTTAAAATGGATTGGCAGTATCGGTAGAGAGTCGGACGCCATGCTTTCCAGCATAGTTACATCCCTTTACGGTCTGAGTTCAAATCCCGTCGAGGTTAACTTTGCCTTTCATCCTTACGGGGTCGATAAAATAAAGTACCAGTAATGCACTGGTTAATTGCTGGCCTTGTGCCTAAAGTAGAAACAATTATTATTAATAAAGCGTTCAAAGGAATTAATGTTGAGTAAATATAATCAGCAACGAAAATCCAGTATAGAATAAGTCCTATCATCAGAAAAAGCATCACATATTTGAATAGGGGGGAGAAATATAACCATCCCAACCTCACCATAACAACCAGACATTATCCTAACAATCCAATATCCCTATCCACTCAATATATGATGAGCAAATAATCACTACTACTGAACTGCCAAGTATCATATTGTTGTTTCTACTTTTGGCACAAGGCCAGAAATTATCCAGTGCATTACTGGTACTTTATTTTATCGACCCCGTAAGGATGAAAGGCAAAGTCAACCTCGGCGGGATTTATCTTATAGAACAAGTTCCAAGATAATTACACTTTGACATGAAGTATTGCACTACAGTAATACCATAACTAACACCACTACTGTACGACTACCACTATAACCATATTCATCACCACTACTGTACCACTACCACCTCAACCATCATCATTACCACTACTGTACCACTATCACCACAACCATCACCATCACCACTACTGTACCACTACTGTACCACTAACTTCACAACCATCACCATCACCATTACTGTACCACTACCAGCATCACCATTACAGTAGTACTACTATCATAACTACCACCACTACTGTACCACTACCATCACAACTATCACCACTACTGTCAACACTACCACCATCACTATCACCACTACTACCATCCCCATCACCATCACCACTACTGTACCACTACTACCATCCCCATCACCATCACCACTACTGTACCACTACCACCACAACCACCACAACCATCACCATCACCACTACTATACCACTACCACCACAACCATCACCACTACCGTACCACTACCACCACAACCATCACCACTACCGTACCACTACCACCACAACCATCACCACTAGTGTACCACTACCACCACAACCACCACCACTACTATACCACTACCACCACAACCACCACCACTACTGTACCACTACCACCACTACTGTACCACTACCACCACTACTGTACCAATACCACCACTACTGTACCACTACCACCACAACCACCACCACTACTGTACCACTACAACCACAACCACCACCACTACTGTACCACTACCACTACAACCACCACCACTACTGTACCACTACCACTGCAACCACCACCACTACTGTACCACTACCACTACAACCACCACCACTACTGTACCACTACCACCACAACCACCACCACTACTGTACCACTACCACTACAACCACCACCACTACTGTACCACTACCATTACAACCACCACCACTACTGTACCACTACCACTACAACCACCACCACCACTGTACCACTACCACCACAACCAACATCATTACTGTACCACTACCACTACAACCACCACCACTACTGTACCACTACCACCACAACCACCACCACTACTGTACCACTACCACTACAACCACCACTACTGTACCACTACCACCACAACCACCACCACCACTGTACCACTACCACTACAACCACCATCACTACTGTACCACTACCACTACAACCACCATCATTACTGTACCACTACCACCAAACCACCACCACTATTGTACCACTACCACCACAACCACCACCACTACTATACCACTACCACCACAACCACCACCACTACTGTACCACTACCACCACTACTGTACCACTACCACCCCTACTGTACCACTACCACCACTACTGTACCACTACCACCAAACCACCACCACTATTGTACCACTACCACCACAACCTCCACCACTACTGTACCACTACCACTACAACCACCATCACTACTGTACCACTACCACTACAACCACCATCACTACTGTACCACTACCACTACAACCACCAGCACTACTGTACCACTACCACTACAACCACCAGCACTACTGTACCACTACCACTATAACCACTATCACCACAACCACCACCACTACTGTACCAGTACCACTACAACCACCACCACTACTGTACCACTACCACCACAACCACCAGCACTACTGTACCACTACCACTACAACCACCACCACTACTGTACCACTACCACTACAACCACCACCACAACTGTACCACTAGCACCATAACCACCACCACTACTGTACCACTACCACCACAACCACCACCACTACTGTACCACTACCACTACAACCACCATCACTACTGTACCACTACCACTGCAACCACCACCACTACTGTACCACTACCACTACAACCACCACCACTACTGTACCACTACCACTACAACCACCACCACTACTGTACCACTACCACTACAACCACCACCACTACTGTACCACTACCACTACAACCACCACCACTACTGTACCACTACCACCACAACCACCACCACTACTGTACCACTACCACTACAACCACCATCACTACTGTACCACTACCACCACAACCACCACCACTACTGTACCACTACCACTACAACCACCATCACTACTGTACCACT
>OZ024742.1:190117927-190125427 GCA_964016885.1 Eledone cirrhosa
CGTCATCATCACCAGCACCATTATCATCATCATCATCATCATCATCATCATCACCATTGTACTAATTGTTTTGTACTTTAGGCACAAGGCCAGCAAATACCCAGTGTATTACTGGTACTTTATTTTATCAACCCCGTAAGGATGAAAGGCAAAGTTAACCTCGGCGGGATCACCATTGTAATAACTATGACTGCTGCTACTTCCATAGCAAGCACCACCACCACCACCACCACCACCACCACCACCGCCGCCACTATCACCACCACCACCACCACCGCCACCACCACCGCCACCACCACCACCACCACCGCCACCACCACCGCCACCACCACTGCCACCGCACCACCACCACCACTGCCACTGCCACCACCATCACCACCGCCACTACTACTACTACTACTACTACCACCACCACCACCACCACCGCCGCCGCCGCCACCGCCACTACCACTGCCACCACCACTACTACTACTACTACTACTACTACTACTACTACTACTACCACCACCACCACCGCCACCGCCGCCGCCGCCACCGCCACCACCACCACCACCACCACCAAAGTATATATGTTTTTCCCCTCTCATTTCACCCATTTCGCTCCAATGTTTATCTAAACATCTTAACGTCAGAGATTTCTGTCAAAGGAAGCCACAAGTTGTGGTTAAATCTTTACAGGAAAGATTGCTGTCAAAAAACGACGTCTTATAGTTATTTCTTATTTCTAGGAGGCTTGATTGACAGAATCGGTAGAGCGTCAAATGAAATAGTTTGCGGCACATAGTTACGGCCCTTTACGTTCTGTGTTCAAATCTCGCCGAGGTTAGCTTTGCCTTTCATCTTTATAGGTTTGATGAATTAAAACTTACAAAAACTTGTAACCAACGAGAAAATATGTTAAAATTCTGTGAAAATGTCTTCCGGTACTGCTATAATCAATAGAACAAACGTTGGAACCACTGCGTAATTTACTAGGGATAGTATTTTGAAGGAGAAACCTTGTAACTTCATGTACATCTAATATGAATTTAAATATAACATCAGTACCCTTACTTTTAGGACATACCTCGTATATATATATATATATATGTATGTATGTATGTGCGAAATATCTTATATAAATTCCATTTGTATTCATAGTATGTTGCTTTCGCTCCCTCCTCACCTTTTTTCCTTACTCACCGTTATGCGATATACATCTACATATGTTTATGTTTCCCACTACACACACACACACACACACACACACACACACACACACACACATACACACACACACACACTCACTCACTCACATATATATGTACACACATACGCATATAAACACGCAAACATAAGCAAAAGATTTACGTGTGATAACAAGAAACTTATTCTAAATTTTTTATCCTTTGGTAATTTTTGTCACGACATTTGCCAGATCGATGTGTGATTTTTCATTCATTTTTTCCAATATTTTTTAAATGAGTAATTTTCATAATAAAAAACACCCAAAACAATGTAGATAAAAGGAAAAAAAACAAAACGAAGTAAAACATACAAAACAAAGAATACTCACAAAATAGTGTGAATAAAGCTGGGGTATTTGGCGTGTGTTGGAGACCGTTGTTTATTTTTCTTAGAAAAATCAATCGTATAACAAGATTTTTCAAAACAGTTTAGCTTTAATGTTAGAAGTAATGTTGTCGCAGGCATGGCTGTGTAGTTAAGAAGTTTACTTCGCAATCGCAACCACGTAGCTTCGTGTTCTGTTCCCCAGCGTGACCTCATGGCCAATCGTGGTCACTTGACTTTTGCTATAACCACGGATTGACTAATGCATTTTGAATGAAATTTGGTAGAGGGAAACTATGCAGAAGCCTTCTCCTCATATATATATATATATATATATATATATATATATATATATATATATATATATATATATATATATATAACGATGATGGCGGCAACTCGATTTCGAGTAATGCCATGATCGATAGTTAAGCATGAGTATCATGTACATGGCTTTTTAGTCTTGCTAGGGATTTGCCTATGGCCAGGAGTATCACATACGTGGCTTTTTAGTCTTGCTAGGGATTTGCCTATGGCCAGGAGTATCACGTACGTGGCTTTTTAGTCTTGCTAGGGATTTGCCTATGGCCAGGAGTATCACGTACGTGGGCTTTTTAGTGTTGCTAGGGATTTGCCTATGGCCAGGAGTATCACGTACGTGGCTTTTTAGTCTTGCTAGGGATTTGCCTATGGCCAGGAGTATCACGTACGTGGCTTTTTAGTCTTGCTAGGGATTTGCCTATGGCCAGGAGTATCACGTACGTGGCTTTTTAGTCTTGCTAGGGATTTGCCTATGGCCAGGAGTATAACGTACGTGGCTTTTTAGTCTTGCTAGGGATTTGCCTATGGCCAGGAGTATCACGTACGTGGCTTTTTAGTCTTGCTAGGGATTTGCCTATGGCCAGGAGTATAACGTACGTGGCTTTTTAGTCTTGCTAGGGATTTTCCTATGGCCAGGAGTATAACGTACGTGGCTTTTTAGTCTTGCTAGGGATTTTCCTATGGCCAGGAGTATCACGTACGTGGCTTTTTAGTCTTGCTAGGGATTTGCCTATGGCCAGGAGTATCACGTACGTGGCTTTTTAGTCTTGCTAGGGATTTGCCTATGGCCAGGAGTATCACGTACGTGGCTTTTTAGTCTTGCTAGGGATTTGCCTATGGCCAGGAGTATCACGTACGTGGCTTTTTAGTCTTGCTAGGGATTTGCCTATGGCCAGGAGTATCACGTACGTGGCTTTTTAGTCTTGCTAGGGATTTGCCTATGGCCAGGAGTATCACGTACGTGGCCTTTTAGTCTTGCTAGGGATTTGCCTATGGCCAGGAGTATCACGTACGTGGCTTTTTAGTCTTGCTAGGGATTTGCCTATGGCCAGGAGTATCACGTACGTGGCTTTTTAGTCTTGCTAGGGATTTGCCTATGGCCAGGAGTATAACGTACGTGGCTTTTTAGTCTTGCTAGGGATTTGCCTATGGCCAGGAGTATCACGTACGTGGCTTTTTAGTCTTGCTAGGGATTTGCCTATGGCCAGGAGTATAACGTACGTGGCTTTTTAGTCTTGCTAGGGATTTTCCTATGGCCAGGAGTATAACGTACGTGGCTTTTTAGTCTTGCTAGGGATTTTCCTATGGCCAGGAGTATCACGTACGTGGCTTTTTAGTCTTGCTAGGGATTTGCCTATGGCCAGGAGTATCACGTACGTGGCTTTTTAGTCTTGCTAGGGATTTGCCTATGGCCAGGAGTATCACGTACGTGGCTTTTTAGTCTTGCTAGGGATTTGCCTATGGCCAGGAGTATCACGTACGTGGCTTTTTAGTCTTGCTAGGGATTTGCCTATGGCCAGGAGTATCACGTACGTGGCTTTTTAGTCTTGCTAGGGATTTGCCTATGGCCAGGAGTATCACGTACGTGGCCTTTTAGTCTTGCTAGGGATTTGCCTATGGCCAGGAGTATCACGTACGTGGCTTTTTAGTCTTGCTAGGGATTTGCCTATGGCCAGGAGTATCACGTACGTGGCTTTTTAGTCTTGCTAGGGATTTGCCTATGGCCAGGAGTATCACGTACGTGGCTTTTTAGTCTTGCTAGGGATTTGCCTATGGCCAGGAGTATCACGTACGTGGCTTTTTAGTCTTGCTAGGGATTTGCCTATGGCCAGGAGTATCACGTACGTGGCTTTTTAGTCTTGCTAGGGATTTGCCTATGGCCAGGAGTATCACGTACGTGGCTTTTTAGTCTTGCTAGGGATTTGCCTATGGCCAGGAGTATCACGTACGTGGCCTTTTAGTCTTGCTAGGGATTTGCCTATGGCCAGGAGTATCACGTACGTGGCTTTTTAGTCTTGCTAGGGATTTGCCTATGGCCAGGAGTATCACGTACGTGGCTTTTTAGTCTTGCTAGGGATTTGCCTATGGCCAGGAGTATCACGTACGTGGCTTTTTAGTCTTGCTAGGGATTTGCCTATGGCCAGGAGTATCACGTACGAGGCTTTTTAGTCTTGCTAGGGATTTGCCTATAGCTAGCCATGTGTCGCAAAAAATGTCACATATCAAGCGGTTCCAATCCCACTCTCTGAACATCGAATGAATTTACCCTAAAAGCATATATATATATATATATATATATATATATATATATATATATATATATATATGTGTGTGTGTGTTTGTGTTTATGTGTGTGCTTGTGTTTACGTTTATTTATCGGTTCGACAAAAAGTGATCGATAAAATAATTACCAGAATTGAAGAAGTAAGTCGATATGATCGACAAAATATTTCAAGTTGTGGTCTTCCAACATGGCCACCGTCTAAACTTTTAAAAGAAATAAATAATGTCAGAATAAGAAGAAAAAAGTTGTTTTCCTCCTCCTCCTCCTCCTCCTACTCCTACTACTCCTACTACTACTACCACCAGCATCACCACCATCACCATGTTTGTATGTATGTATAGTATATATGCACGTATATGTATGTATTTGTATATATATATATATATATAATATAAGATCAAAAGATGGTTAAAGGAGTTCCATATATTTTATTATGCGCATTTCAAAAACAAACATCATCAAGCAATAATATTTGTGTTTTCATCAGATAAAACAGGAGAACATGATATGAAGGCTAAAAAAACACTTGTTGATAGTGCAGTTTTAAATCAACATATGAAAAGTGGTTTTAGATTGATGTGTGATATTGGGAAAAATATTTTATTTAGAGAGGGGGGGGGGGAGGGAAAGGATGAAAAGGGAAGGAGATGAGAGGGAGAGATGGGTGATAGAGAGAAAGAGATAGTTTTTATAACTGAGAGGAGATATATTTTTACATAGAGGGGTTGAAAACCGTTGGAAGATACTGTATAAATTAAAAATTTGAAAATTAACGAAGGGAGGATATGTGCGAGGAAAAAATATTTTATTTAGGGAGGGTAGGGTGGAAAGGATGAAAAAAAGGGGGGAGGAGATGAGAGTGAAGGTGGAGAGGGAGAGATGGGTGATAGAGAGAAAGAGATAGTTTTTATAACTGAGAAAAAGATATATTGTTTTAATATAGAGAGGTTGGGAACCGTTGGAAGATAATGTATAAATTAAAGGAATTTGAAAATTAACGAAGGGAAATTATGTATGAAGATAGAGAGAAGAAAATAATAATTGTGGGTGAATATTCTAACGTCAAAAGAAGAAATGTATGTATTGTGGCAATTTCAAAATTAGCGAAGAGAAAAATTGTTAAGGTAGAAGGATTTGAGAAGTGTAGAAGGATTTGAGAAAAATAATGTGAAGTTAAAGTTTGTATATTGAATGAGAATCTTAATTATGTTAACTTTAAATCTAACCATCCTACCAATATCAAGAATGCTATAGTTAATAATATTGGAAATCGAATATCTAACATATCTTCTAATAAAAACATCTTTGATGCTAACGCCAATTACTATAATAACGCACTTTCTAAAGCCGGCTATCCAGATAAAATCAAATATAATAAAGAAACAAATTCTAGGAAAACTTACAGTAGAATAATTAATCTTGACCATTCCAATAATTTTAATAAAAGACCTAGATACAAAAACATAATCTGGTATAATGCTCCTTTCTCCATCTCTATTAATAACAATATTCCTAAATTATTTTTTAGTGCCTTAAATAAATGCTTCCCTCCCTCACATATCTATAGTAAAATATTTAACAAACACACCATCAAATTTTCGTATTCTACATCCTCCAATATTTCCAACATCATCTCTAAACACAACAACAAAATATTAAATACTAAATCTCTTCCTTCCAATATTGAATTTCATAATAACAGTAATAGTACTCCCGACGTCATTGTAAACCCTAGGCTAACTTCTGTAAACCCAAATACAACGTCAAACACAACTTCGCTAAATGTTCATAATCCAACTCTAAATCAAGAAACTATTATTCCTATTATTCCTATCGCAAACAACTTCTCCAATCCAATTCCTTCTATAGATAACACTAGATCACTCATTAATAATCTCTCTAATTGCAACTGCCGCATTAAAAATAAATGTCCTCTCAACAACCATTGCCTCGATAAAAACTTAATTTATGAATGTAAAATTATAACTAGCACCAATTCCTTCACCTATTTTGGCTCCACTTCCACCTCTTTTAAAGCTCGTCTCTATAATCATCATTCATCTTTCAAATACAAACTTAAAAGAACTAACACTGCTCTCTCAGAACTCATATGGTCCTTAAAAGACAAAAACATTAAATATAACATCTTTTGGAAAAAGATTTCTTCTGCATCCTCATACTTGAAGAGCTCTCTATCTAAAATCTGTAATCTCTGCCTAAATGAAAAATTTACCATTATCTCTAACCTAGAATCTATAATAAATAGACGCTCAGATTTGTTTTCTATCTGCCTGCATAAATTCCATAGAACTTTTCACAAAGTATACAGTTAATATTCAATTCTTTATCAATTTAGAATCTTTTCTCAAAGGCACATACATATACATACACCTCTTTAAAATATACCCTTCTACCATACTTTAAAGGGCATTATACACTCTATAATACTTGTTTACTCATTACCCTCATTCTATCTTCTCGTAAAATAATAACATTTGTTTTTGACATTTTGAACATTTTGAATATTCATCCGCAATCATTATTATTTTTTCTCTCTATCATAAATCTTTTTAATCTCAATTTCATCCTTAATTTATTATTATTTTTTTCTCCCCATCAACGAACTCATTATTAATACATATCAATTCAATATACAAACTTTAACTTCACATTATTTTTCTCAAATCCTTCTACACTTCTCAAATCCTTCTACCTTAACAATTTTTCTCTTGTCCTCTCAACAACCATTGCCCCGATAAAAACTTAATTTATGAATGTAAAATTATAACTAGCACCAATTCCTTCACCTATTTTGGCTCCACTTCCACCTCTTTTAAAGCTCGTCTCTATAATCATCATTCATCTTTCAAATACAAACTTAAAAGAACTAACACTGCTCTCTCAGAACTCATATGGTCCTTAAAAGACAAAAACATTAAATATAACATCTTTTGGAAAAAGATTTCTTCTGCATCCTCATACTTGAAGAGCTCTCTATCTAAAATCTGTAATCTCTGCCTAAATGAAAAATTTACCATTATCTCTAACCTAGAATCAACAATAAATAGACGCTCAGATTTGTTTTCTATCTGCCTGCATAAATTCCATAGAACTTTTCACAAAGTATACAGTTAATATTCAATTCTTTATCAATTTAGAATCTTTTCTCAAAGGCACATATACATACACCTCTTTAAAATATACCCTTCTACCATACTTTAAAGGGCATTATACACTCTATAATACTTGTTTACTCATTACCCTCATTCTATCTTCTCGTAAAATAATAACATTTGTTTTTGACATTTTGAACATTTTGAATATTCATCCGCAATCATTATTAT
>OZ024742.1:190130427-190135427 GCA_964016885.1 Eledone cirrhosa
ACCTCGGCGGGATTTGAACTCAGAACGTAAAGAGCCACAACTCTATGCTAAACAGCATGGTGTCTGACGCTCTACCAATACTGCCAACCACGGTCGATATATAATATGATGTGTATAGTCACGTATACAGAATTGAAAGTGCTTATGTTCAACAAGTGCAGAAATGTGCAGCAACTGCATCTTATATGCAACAGTGTCTCATGTATAATGTTCAAGTTAATCCTATACGTATATGTGCATATTAACACATCTATCTATCTATCTATCTATCTATCTACCTACTTATCTACCTACAAAACCAACCAACCAACTAACCAGCCAACCAACCAACCAACCTACCTACCTACCTACCTACCTACCTACCTACCTACCTACCTGTCTACATACCTTACTACAAACCTATCTATCTATCTATCTATCTATCTATCTATCTATCTATCTATTTACTTATTTACCTATCTACCTAAACTCAAATTCAAACTTCAAAAATATTTAAGAAGATTAAAGAAATCTTAAAGCTTCTTTTATTTTTTCTTCTCATTACTTTACTCGACTGACTGAACACGTTAGTTACAGAAAGAAACTTTAACTTTGCTCTGTCGCAGTATGAGGCATTAGAGATTTCGTTTAGGAGTGTTTATTTTTTTTAGTAGAAAATTGAAGTAGAAGCAGATGGTGTAGCTGAAATAAATAGGATATATAAAAAATAAAGGTAAAGGTAAACTATTTCAATGGGAGATTAAAACTTTGTTCTTATCTTTGATTTTCAGTATATAATCATTTAAAGTTGTTTGGTAGAGTAGTCCCGTTATTTCTATATTTTGAGTTTGAATACCGTCAAGCTCAACATTATCTTTCATCCTTTTGGTCTCGATAGAGTAATATACCTGTTAGATACACGGGTCAGTTAAAATACTGTTTAGTTTAAAGTCTGCCTCAAGCCAGGAGGCTCACCAGGCCGGTATAACCCGGTTTCGTGGTGTGAAGTGACTGAGAATACAAGACTTTCCCCTTGCCTAGACAGGACGCCAGTCCATCATAGGCTTAAATCTTCAGCTATTGCTGGTACTTATTTCCTGATGAGTATAATGGAGCAACATGGAACAAAGTGTTTTGTTCAAGAACACAACACACAACTAATTCCAGATCGAACCTACGATATTATGGTCATAACTCCAACAGCCTTACCACTAGGCAACACGCCTATACTACTGGCGGGGGTTAATTTAATCTACTTTCCTCCCTTCTTCTTCATACACGTTGATATTATGATCATGTTGTTTAGATGATTAGACAACAGGAATACTCATCGTCGAAATCGGTGGAGAGCCATTTCATTCCAAATACTGATTTTTTCAGTATATAAGCCTTCTATAGAAGAACAAGGTTTTTATAGAAAAGTATTTCAAATATTTTTATTCAAAAACTTCAAATTGATGTTTAAAAAAAATGTGTTGTTCCATACACAGATAAGTTCAAAAGTTATTTTTCATCACGTTGAACACTGATTACAAAGAATTTGCAGATGACCCCCCCCCCACACACACAGGCACATACAGACACGCACATATGCATACACTTAACGATATGTATGTGTGTACATATAATTGTATGACCCGTAACTCCTTGGGTAAACATATAACCCGTAACTCCTTGGGTAATCGTAAGGCCGCTGTAGAGTAATATTGCGTTTCTTGAGCATTTTAAACCTGGCGGAGACTATCCTTCTCCAGATGTGAACTCTGCTGATTTGTTTCAGGGAAGAAGAAAAAGAAGAAGAAGAAGAAGGAGAGAGAGAGAGAGAGAGAAAGGGGGGAGGCGGTGAATTGACCCCAGTGCTAGACTGGTACTATTTTTTTAAATTGACCTCGAAAGGATCAAATACAAAGTTGACCTCGGTGGGATTTGAACAAAGATACCGCAGAGAGCAAGAATAAATACAATAAAAGGTTCTATCTGACGTTACAACGATTGCCAATTTACAGCCCTTTTAATATTGTTTCTACTTTTGGCACAAGGCCAGCAATTACCCAGTACATTACTGGTACTTTATTTTATCAACCCCGTAAGGATGAAAGGCAAAGTTAACCTCGACGGGATTTAGCAGATATAAGAATCATAAATAGACTTTGTTTTATCTTTTGCTGTTTATTTTATTAACTACGTGAGGGCGAGGGGTTTTTTCAGTAGGAATGGAGTTTTCGTCAAGTGAGATTTCAGTCCGGTAGGAATGATGGTTTTGTCCTCGGAGAATTTGTCCGGTAGGAGTTTTGTTATGTAACCGGATGCATTAGATCGTATGACAAAAAACTCCCACAAATATACTGCGGTTACTGGGATGTAGCCAAAGGCCATACAATATTTAAAAGTCCCTAGAATAAGTGTTGCTGCCATAAATTACACACCAGGGCTCCGATGAAAATTTCAACCAGCTGCACCCCATGCAAGTTTAATCCTAAATTTCCTTCCGCAGCCAAACAGACCTTAACGTATCCATGGAAATAAAAAGTTTCGAGTCAGTAGTTATCTGTAGGTATTTTGTGAATGGAATGGAAATAAAAAGACTGCCATATTTACAATGGTCGTAAAGAACTGCATCTCATATCAGTAAACACATTTAATCGCTTACAAGGACGTTAGACTCTGTACGAAAATGAGATATAGAAATTGGAGACATAAGAAATATACTTCTCATAGCAAAACATTTTTCTCGATAGAAATAATGTATTGTTCTTAACGAAGAGATTTTCTTCAGGCATAGATTTCACGCCAAGTAATTTTTGTAGCGCATCTTCGACACTTCCCTCCTCTTTTTCAAGAGTTCCACACGCACACATACACTCACCCATACACACACGCGCACACACACACACACACACGCACACACACAGACACGCGCGCGCGCACACACACACACGCACACGCACACACACACACACACACACACATGCGCATACATGCACACATATGTACACAAACACATGTATATGTATAGGTGTGTGTTTATATATATTTATATATATATATATATACTTGAATATATATATATATACCTTTCATTTATATATATATATATATATATATATATATATATATATATATATATATATATATACATGTATATATATAGTTTTAATATAGATGAGATTCTACAGGACTAGAACTGTTTCATTCTTTAGAAATCATCAGGAATCTGGCTTTCCAAAAATAAATGTTGTGGTATTTATATCTTTTCAGGAGGTAGGAGAGCGTGGGGAGTGGGGTGGGTGGAGGTCATTGGTTGAAAGAAAAGGGAATTCATTAAAAGCTAATTCTTTAAGGCTATAATTTATATTATATCAGAATGGGGTGCCACTCCTTATTTTTAAGTTTCTCTTCAGCTAACAATGCCTATATTTCAGGTGTCTATAAGGTGGTTGGGGGTCGTTCATGGTTGATGGATTTAAAGAAAAGAGAAATTCTTTAAAAGCTAATTCTTTAAAGCGCTACTTAGAGTGACAAAGGCCAAGAGAATTCTATAAACCAGTTCAAAATATTGGGTGTCTATCATTATTGTCATATTTCTCTTAAGCTATATTCCAAGTGTCAACAGACACATTCACATACCCCCCCCCCACATATATATGTACATACACATACATATATATATATATATATATATATATATATATATATATATATATATATATATACATATATACACATATATGGTGGCTGCCAACTCGTTTTCGAGTACGGCCACTACTTTATATCCATGTAGGAGAACCCCTACCGATGCGCTGAACGAGTGTGACGTTTTAGTCCAGCCAGGGACTTGAAACCTCTGGTACAAACACTACACTTGTGACAATGATTGACACATAGTGCTAGGCCCATGGTACCATGTGACGACAAGTGCAGAGAAGTCTCCAGATATAAAGCAATGCCTGTGCCGTGAAGCTTTTATAGTGAGCAAAGGCACTTCACAAAGCCAGTCCCACTCTCTTAACCAAGATGATATTTACCAAAAAGAAGAACAAGTCAACATCATTGGATACCATCAGGGTTTCAGGTGTTATATCAGAGTTTTCCTTCTCCTAGAATTATGCCTTGACAAAGGCTAAGGGGTCATCTCTCCCGGTGATTTTGGATGGCCATTGCTCTTAAGAAATCCTTTGCCCTTTGACAGGTTTTGTTTTTAGTCCTGCAGGATGTCCAAAGTCACCCTCCTCACCAAGAAGCCTTGGTGGGGTTGCCAGTTTAGTCGCCAACGACCCGACCATGAGACAGGTTGTACTGGGATACATGTTACACATATATACACACATATATACATACACATATACATACATATATATATATACACACATACATACATATATATATATATATATATATATATATATATATATATATATATATGTAGGAGGTGAGTTTTATTGTAGTACAATAAAGCAATGCAGATATTGGATAAGAAGCACTCTACAGTTTGTAGGACTGGAGTATACATGATATATAAGATCAAAAGATGGTTAAAAGAGTTCCATGTATTTTATTATGCGCATTTCAAAAACAAATATCATCATGCAATAACATTTGTGTTTTCATCAGATAAAATAGGAAGACATGATATGAAGGTTAAAAAACACTTGTGGATAGTGCAGTTTTAAATCAACATATGAAAAGTAGTTTTAGATTGATGTGTGATATTGGGAAAACATTTTTTTTGAGTGGGGGGGGAGGTTGGAAAGGATGAAAAAGAGGAGGAGATGAGAGTAAAAAGTGGAGGGGGAGGAGTATAATAATGAAGGATGAGATAGGAGGAGAGATGGGTGATAGAGAGAGAGAGATAGCTTTTATAACTGATAAAAATATATTGTTTTACATAGAGAGGTTGAAAAACCGTTGGAAGATATTGTATAAATTAAAAGAATTTGAAAATTAACGAAGAGAAAAATAATGTAAAGTTAAGGTTTGTATATTGAAGGGTTTAATAATATGTGCGATGAAAAGAAATTGTT
>OZ024742.1:190147927-190192927 GCA_964016885.1 Eledone cirrhosa
ATCAGCATCAACATCAATAACAACAACAATACCAACAACAACACCAAAACCAACACAGAAACCAAAAGAATCACCAACACCACCATCACAAACAACAACAGCATCACCAACACCAGCACCAAAACTAATACCAACACCAACAGCAGTATCAATAACAATGCCAACAAAAACATCAAAACCAACCACACCATCAACACCAACATCACTAACAATAACACCAAAACCAATAGCAGTGCCAACAACAATATTAACAACATTAACACCAACCACACCATCAACACCAACAACATCATCAAAATTAACATCAACACCAACAACATCATCAACATTAACATCAACACCAACAACATCATCAACATTAACGTCAACACCAACAAAATCATCAACATTAACGTCAACGTCAACACCAACAACATCATCAACATCAACATTAACATCAAATCCAATAATAATGCCAACAGTAATATCAACAACGTTAACACCAACATCAATATGAACACCAACAACAATACCAGCAACACAATAAACACCATCACCAACATCAGAACCAATACCAAAATCAGCACCTATACCAGCATCACCAACATCAACAACAACACCAACATCACCACCAACACCAACATCACCAACAACACCAACAACACCAACATCAACAACAACACCAACATCACCACCAACACCAACATCACCAACAACACCAACATCACCAACAACACCAACAACACCAACATCACCAACATCACGAACACCACCAACAACACCAAAATCACCAACAACACCAACAACACCAACACCACCAACAACACCAACATCACCAACAACACCAACATCACCAACACGAACAACACCAACAACACCAACAACAGGAACAACACCAACAACACCAACATCACCAACAACACCAACAACACCAACATCACCAACACCAACAACACCAACAACACCAACAACAGGAACAACACCTACAACACCAACAACACCAACAACAGGAACAACACCAACATCACCAACACCACCAACAACACCAACAACACCAACATCACCAACGTCACCAACAACACCAACATCACCACCAACACCAACACCACCAACAACACCAACAACACCAACGTCACCAACAACACCAACACCAACAACACCAACAACACCAACATCACCAACACCAACAACACCAACAACACCAACAACACCAACAACACCAACGTCACCAACAACACCAACACCAACAACACCAACAACACCAACATCACCAACACCAACAACACCAACAACAACACCAACACCAACAACACCAACAACACCAACATCACCAACACCAACAACACCAACAACACCAACAACAACAACACCAACAACACCAACAACACCAACAACACCAACATCACCAACACCAACAACACCAACAACACCAACATCACCAACAACACCAACAACACCAACAACACCAACAACACCAACACCAACAACACCACCAACAACACCAACAACACCAACACCACCAACAACACCAACAACACCAACAACACCAACATCACCAATAACACCAACAACACCAACAACACCAACATCACCAACAACACCAACAACACCAACACCACCAACAACATCACCAACATCACCAACAACACCAACAACACCAACAACACCAACAACACCAACAACACCAACAACACCAACAACAGGAACAACACCTACAACACCAACAACACCACCAACACCAACAACACCAACGTCACCAACACCAACAACACCAACGTCACCAACAACACCAACAACACCAACAACACCAACGACACCAACGACACCAACAACACCAACACCACCAACAACATCACCAACATCACCAACAACACCAACAACACCAACAACACCAACAACACCAACAACACCAACAACAGGAACAACACCTACAACACCAACAACACCACCAACACCAACAACACCAACGTCACCAACACCAACAACACCAACGTCACCAACAACACCAACAACACCAACAACACCAACAACACCAACAACACCAACAACACCAACAACAGGAACAACACCTACAACACCAACAACACCACCAACACCAACAACACCAACGTCACCAACACCAACAACACCAACGTCACCACCAACACCAACACCACCAACAACACCAACAACACCAACGTCACCAACAACACCAACACCAACAACACCAACAACACCAACATCACCAACACCAACAACACCAACAACACCAACAACACCAACAACACCAACGTCACCAACAACACCAACAACACCAACAACACCAACGACACCAACGACACCAACAACACCAACAACACCAACAACACCAACAACACCAACACCACCAACAACACCAACAACACCAACATCACCAATAACACCAACAACACCAACAACACCAACATCACCAACAACACCAACAACACCAACACCACCAACAACATCACCAACATCACCAACAACACCAACAACACCAACAACACCAACAACACCAACAACACCAACACCACCAACAACATCAACAACACCAACATCAACAACACCACCAACATCACCAACAACACCAACAACACCAACAAAACCAACACCAACAACACCAACAACACCAACAACACCAACAACACCAACAACACCAACAACACCAACGACACCAACGACACCAACAACACCAACAACACCAACAACACCAACAACACCAACACCACCAACAACATCAACGACACCAACAACACCAACAACACCAACAACACCAACGACACCAACAACACCAACAACACCAACAACACCAACGACACCAACGACACAAACAACACCAACAACACCAACAACACCAACAACACCAACACCACCAACAACATCAACGACACCAACAACACCAACAACACCAACAACACCAACGACACCAACAACACCAACAACACCAACAACACCAACAACACCAACACCACCAACAACATCAACAACACCAACATCAACAACACCACCAACATCACCAACACCACCAACAACACCAACAACACCAACAACACCAACACCACCAACAACAACACCACCAACAACACCAACAACACCACCAACACCAACAACACCAACACCACCAACAACATCAACAACACCAACATCAACAACACCACCAACACCACCAACATCACCAACAACACCAACAACACCAACAACACCAACATCACCAACACCAACAACAACACCAACATCACCAACAACACCAACATCACCAACAACACCAACAACACCAACAACACCAACAACACCAACATCACCAACAACACCAACAACACCAACAACACCAACAACACCAACACCACCAACAACACCAACACCAACACCACCAACAACACCAACATCACCAACAACACCAACAACACCAACACCACCAACAACACCAACAACACCAACAACACCAACATCACCAACAACACCAACATCACCAACACCACCAACAACACCAACAACACCAACACCACCAACAACACCAACACCAACACCACCAACAACACCAACATCACCAACAACACCAACATCACCAACACCACCAACAACACCAACAACACCAACAACACCAACATCACCAACAACACCAACATCACCAACACCACCAACAACACCAACAACACCAACAACACCAACACCACCAACAACACCAACATCACCAACAACACCAACATCACCAACAACACCAACAACACCAACAACACCAACACCACCAACAACACCAACATCACCAACAACACCAACAACACCAACAACACCAACACCAACACCACCAACAACACCAACATCACCAACAACACCAACAACACCAACACCACCAATACCAACACCACCAACAACACCAACATCACCAACAACACCAACATCACCAACACCACCAACAACACCAACATCACCAACACCAACAACACCAACAACACCAACAACACCAACAACACCAACAACACCACCAACACCAACAACACCAACAACACCAACAACACCAACAACACCAACAACAGGAACAACACCAACAACACCAACATCACCAACAACACCAACAACACCAACATCACCAACACGAACAACACCAACAACACCAACAACAGGAAAAACACCAACAACACCAACATCACCAACACCAACAACACCAACAACACCAACAACACCAACAACACCAACAACACCACCAACACCAACAACACCAACAACACCAACAACACCAACACCACCAACACCAACAACACCAACAACAGGAACAACACCAACAACACCAACATCACCAACAACACCAACAACACCAACATCACCAACACGAACAACACCAACAACACCAACAACAGGAAAAACACCAACAACACCAACATCACCAACACCAACAACACCAACAACACCAACAACACCAACAACACCACCAACACCAACAACACCAACAACACCAACACCACCAACACCAACAACACCAACAACACCAACAACAGGAACAACACCAACAACACCAACATCACCAACAACACCAACAACACCAACACCACCAACACCAACAACACCAACAACACCAACATCACCAACAACACCAACAACACCAACATCACCAACACGAACAACACGAACAACACCAACAACACCAACAACACCAACAACACCAACAACACCAACACCACCAACACCAACAACACCAACAACACCAACACCACCAACACCACCAACACCAACAACACCAACAACACCAACAACACCAACAACACCAACATCACCAACACCAACAACACCAACAACACCAACAACAGGAACAACACCAACAACACCAACAACAGGAAAAACACCAACAACACCAACATCACCAACATCACCAACATCACCAACACGAACAACACCAACAACACCAACAACACCAACAACACCAACAACACCAACATCACCAACACCAACAACACCAACAACACCAACAACAGGAAAAACACCAACAACACCAACATCACCAACACCAACAACACCAACATCACCAACACGAACAACACCAACAACACCAACAACACCAACAACACCAACAACACCAACACCACCAACACCAACAACACCAACAACACCAACAACAGGAACAACACCAACAACACCAACATCACCAACAACACCAACAACACCAACATCACCAACACGAACAACACGAACAACACCAACAACACCAACAACACCAACAACACCAACAACAGGAACAACACCAACAACACCAACAACACCAACAACACCAACAACACCAACATCACCAACAACACCAACAACACCAACACCACCAACACCAACAACACCAACAACACCAACACCACCAACACCACCAACACCAACAACACCAACAACACCAACAACACCAACAACACCAACATCACCAACACCAACAACACCAACAACACCAACAACAGGAACAACACCAACAACACCAACAACACCAACAACAGGAAAAACACCAACAACACCAACATCACCAACATCACCAACATCACCAACACGAACAACACCAACAACACCAACAACACCAACAACACCAACAACACCAACAACACCAACACCACCAACACCAACAACACCAACAACACCAACAACAGGAACAACACCAACAACACCAACATCACCAACAACACCAACAACACCAACATCACCAACACGAACAACACCAACAACACCAACAACACCAACAACACCAACAACACCAACAACAGGAACAACACCAACAACACCAACAACACCAACAACACCAACAACACCAACAACACCAACAACACCAACAACAGGAACAACACCAACAACACCAACAACACCAACAACACCAACAACACCAACAACAACACCAACAACACCAACATCACCAACACGAACAACACCAACAACACCAACATCACCAACAACACCAACAACACCAACATCACCAACACGAACAACACCAACAACAACAACAACACCAACAACACCAACACCACCAACACCAACAACACCAACAACACCAACAACACCAACAACACCAACAACACCAACAACACCAACAACACCAACAACACCAACATCACCAACACGAACAACACCAACAACACCAACATCACCAACAACACCAACAACACCAACATCACCAACACGAACAACACCAACAACAACAACAACACCAACAACACCAACACCACCAACACCAACAACACCAACAACACCAACAACACCAACAACACCAACAACACCACCAACACCAACAACACCAACAACACCAACAACACCAACAACACCAACACCACCAACAACACCAACATCACCAACAACACCAACAACACCAACATCACCAACACGAACAACACCAACAACAACAACAACACCAACAACACCAACACCACCAACACCAACAACACCAACAACACCAACAACACCAACACCACCAACAACACCAACAACACCAACAACACCAACAACACCAACAACACCAACAACACCAACAACACCAACAACACCAACATCACCAACACCAACAACACCAACAACACCAACAACAGGAACAACACCAACAACACCAACACCACCAACACCAACACCACCAACAACACCTACAACACCAACATCACCAACACCACCAACAACACCAACATCACCACCAACACCAACAACACCAACATCACCAACATCACCAACATCACCAACAACACCAACAACACCAACATCACCACCAACACCAACAACACCAACATCACCAACATCACCACCAACACCACCAACAACACCAACAACACCAACGTCACCAACACCAACAACACCAACAACACCAACACCACCAACATCACCAACAACACCAACACCAACAACACCAACAACACCAACACCACCAACAACACCAACAACACCAACATCACCAATAACACCAACAACACCAACAACACCAACATCACCAACAACACCAACAACACCAACACCACCAACAACATCACCAAAATCACCAACAACACCAACAACACCAACAACACCAACAACACCAACAACACCAACAACATCAACAACACCAACATCAACAACACCACCAACATCACCAACACCACCAACAACACCAACAACACCAACAACACCAACAACACCAACAACACCAACAACACCAACAACACCAACACCACCAACAACATCAACAACACCAACATCAACAACACCACCAACACCACCAACACCAGCAACAACACCAACAACACCAACAACACCAACAACACCAACAACACCAACAACACCAACGACACCAACAACACCAACAACACCAACAACACCAACAACACCAACAACACCAACGACACCAACAACACCAACAACACCAACAACACCAACGACACCAACAACACCAACAACACCAACAACACCAACAACACCAACACCACCAACAACATCAACAACACCAACATCAACAACACCACCAGCATCACCAACACCACCAACAACACCAACAACACCAACAACACCAACACCACCAACAACACCAACATCACCAACAACACCAACATCACCAACAACACCAACAACACCAACAACACCAACACCACCAACAACACCAACATCACCAACAACACCACCAAAACCAACAACACCAACAACACCAACAACACCAACAACACCAACAACACCAACACCACGAACAACACCAACATCACCAACAACACCAACAACACCAACATCACCAACACGAACAACACCAACAACAACAACAACACCAACAACACCAACACCACCAACACCAACAACACCAACAACACCAACAACACCAACAACACCAACACCACCAACAACACCAACAACACCAACAACACCAACAACACCAACAACACCAACAACACCAACAACACCAACAACACCAACAACACCAACATCACCAACACCAACAACACCAACAACACCAACAACAGGAACAACACCAACAACACCAACACCACCAACACCAACACCACCAACAACACCTACAACACCAACATCACCAACACCACCAACAACACCAACATCACCACCAACACCAACAACACCAACATCACCAACATCACCAACATCACCAACAACACCAACAACACCAACATCACCACCAACACCAACAACACCAACATCACCAACATCACCACCAACACCACCAACAACACCAACAACTACAACGTCACCAACACCAACAACACCAACAACACCAACACCACCAACATCACCAACAACACCAACACCAACAACACCAACAACACCAACACCACCAACAACACCAACAACACCAACATCACCAATAACACCAACAACACCAACAACACCAACATCACCAACAACACCAACAACACCAACACCACCAACAACATCACCAAAATCACCAACAACACCAACAACACCAACAACACCAACAACACCAACAACACCAACAACATCAACAACACCAACATCAACAACACCACCAACATCACCAACACCACCAACAACACCAACAACACCAACAACACCAACAACACCAACAACACCAACAACACCAACAACACCAACACCACCAACAACATCAACAACACCAACATCAACAACACCACCAACACCACCAACACCAGCAACAACACCAACAACACCAACAACACCAACAACACCAACAACACCAACAACACCAACGACACCAACAACACCAACAACACCAACAACACCAACAACACCAACAACACCAACGACACCAACAACACCAACAACACCAACAACACCAACGACACCAACAACACCAACAACACCAACAACACCAACAACACCAACACCACCAACAACATCAACAACACCAACATCAACAACACCACCAACATCACCAACACCACCAACAACACCAACAACACCAACACCACCAACAACACCAACATCACCAACAACACCAACATCACCAACAACACCAACAACACCAACAACACCAACACCACCAACAACACCAACATCACCAACAACACCAACAACACCAACAACACCAACAACACCAACAACACCAACACCACCAACAACACCAACATCACCAACAACACCACCAAAACCAACAACACCAACAACACCAACAACACCAACATCACCAACATCACCAACAACACCAACAACACCAACAACACCAACACCACCAACAACACCAACACCAACACCACCAACAACACCAACATCACCAACAACACCAACAACACCAACACCACCAATACCAACACCACCAACAACACCAACATCACCAACAACACCAACACCACCAACAACACCAACATCACCAACAACACCAACAACACCAACACCACCAATACCAACATCACCAACAACACCAACACCACCAACAACACCAACGTCACCAACATCACCAACACCACCAACAACACCAACAACACCAACAACACCAACACCACCAACAACACCAACATCACCAACAACACCAACATCACCAACAACACCAACAACACCAACAACACCAACACCACCAACAACACCAACATCACCAACAACACCAACAACACCAACAACACCAACACCAACACCACCAACAACACCAACATCACCAACAACACCAACAACACCAACACCACCAATACCAACACCACCAACAACACCAACATCACCAACAACACCAACATCACCAACACCACCAACAACACCAACATCACCAACACCAACAACACCAACAACACCAACAACACCAACAACACCAACAACACCACCAACACCAACAACACCAACAACACCAACAACACCAACACCACCAACACCAACAACACCAACAACACCAACAACACCAACAACACCAACATCACCAACAACACCAACAACACCAACACCAACAACACCAACACCACCAACAACACCAACATCACCAACAACACCAACAACACCAACAACACCAACAACACCAACAACACCACCAACACCAACAACACCAACAACACCAACAACACCAACACCACCACCAACACCACCAACAACACCAACAACACCAACACCACCAACAACACCAACATCACCAACAACACCAACAACACCAACACCATCAACACCAACAACACCAACAACACCAACAACACCAACAACACCAACAACACCAACACCACCACCAACACCAACAACACCAACAACACCAACACCACCAACAACACCAACACCACCAACAACACCAACACCACCAACAACACCAACAACACCAACAACACCAACACCACCACCAACACCAACACCACCAACAACACCAACAACACCAACAACACCAACAACACCAACAACACCAACAACACCAACACCACCACCAACACCAACAACACCAACAACACCAACACCACCAACAACACCAACACCAACACCAACACCACCAACAACACCAACAACACCAACAACACCAACAACACCAACACCACCAACACCAACACCACCAACAACAACACCAACAACACCAACACCACCAACATCACCAACAACACCAACAACACCAACAACACCAACAACACCAACAACACTAACACCACCAACAACACCAACATCACCAACATCACCAACATCACCAACACCACCAACACTACCAACAACACCAACAACACCAACAACACCAACAACACCAACAACACCAACACCACCAACAACACCAACACCACCAACAACACCAACAACACCAACAACACCAACACCACCACCAACACCAACACCACCAACAACACCAACAACACCAACACCACCAACAACACCAACATCACCAACAACACCAACACCAACAACACCAACAACACCAACAACACCAACAACACCAACAACACCAACAACACCAACAACACCAACACCACCACCAACACCAACACCACCAACATCACCAACAACACCAACAACACCAACAACACCAACAACACCAACAACACTAACACCACCAACAACACCAACATCACCAACATCACCAACATCACCAACACTACCAACAACACCAACAACACCAACAACACCAACAACACCAACACCACCAACAACACCAACACCACCAACAACACCAACAACAACACCAACACCACCACCAACACCAACACCACCAACAACACCAACAACACCAACACCACCAACAACACCAACATCACCAACAACACCAACACCAACAACACCAACAACACCAACAACACCAACAACACCAACAACACCAACAACACCAACACCACCACCAACACCAACAACACCAACAACACCAACACCACCAACAACACCAACACCACCAACAACACCAACACCACCAACAACACCAACAACACCAACAACACCAACACCACCACCAACACCAACACCACCAACAACACCAACAACACTAACAACACCAACAACACCAACAACACCAACAACACCAACACCACCACCAACACCAACAACACCAACAACACCAACACCACCAACAACACCAACACCACCAACACCACCACCAACACCAACACCACCAACATCACCAACAACACCAACAACACCAACAACACCAACAACACCAACAACACTAACACCACCAACAATACCAACATCAACAACATCACCAACATCACCAACACCACCAACACTACCAACAACACCAACAACACCAACAACACCAACAACACCAACAACACTAACACCACCAACAACACCAACATCACCAACATCACCAACATCACCAACACCACCAACAACACCAACAACACCAACAACACCAACATCAGCAACACCACCAACAACACCAACAACACCAACAACACCAACACCAACAACACCAACACCACCAACAACACCAACAACACCAACAACACCAACACCACCAACATCACCAACAACACCAACAACACCAACAACACCAACAACACCAACAACACCAACATCACCAACAGCACCAACACTACCAACAACACCAACAACACCAACAACACCAACACCACCACCAACACCAACACCACCAACAACACCAACAACACCAACAACACCAACAACACCAACAACACCAACAACACCAACAACACCAACACCACCAACAACACCAACACCACCACCAACATCACCAACACCACCAACAACACCACCAACACCAACATCACCAGCACCAACAACACCAACAACACCAACAACACCAACACCACCAACAACACCAACAACACCAACATCACCAACACCAACAACACCAACAACACCAACACCACCAACACCACCAACAACACCACCAACACCAACACCAACAACACCAACAACACCAACAACACCAACAACACCAACAACAACACCACCAACACCAACAACACCAACAACACCACCACCAACACCAACAACACCAACAACACCAAAACCACCAACAACACCAACAACACCAACAACACCAACACCACCACCAACACCAACAACACCAAAAACACCAACAACACCAACACCACCAACAACACCAACAACACCAACAACACCAACAACACCAACAACACCAACAACACCAACACCACCAACAACACCAACAACACCAACAACACCAACAACACCAACACCACCACCAACACCAACAACACCAACAACACCAACAACACCAACAACACCAACAACACCAACAACACCAACAACACCAACAACACCAACAACACCAACACCACCAACAACACCAACACCAACAACAACACCAACATCACCAACAACACCAACAACACCAACACCACCAACAACACCAACAACACCAACAACACCAACAACACCAACAACACCAACAACACCAACATCACCAACAACACCACCAACACCAACAACACCAACAACACCAACAACACCAACATCACCAACAACACCACCAACACCAACAACACCAACAACACCAACACCACCAACAACACCAACAACACCAACACCACCACCAACAACAACAACACCAACAACACCACCAACACCAACAACACCAACATCACCAACATCACCAACAACACCAACAACACCAACATCACCAACAACACCAACACCAACAACACCAACAACACCAACAACACCAACACCACCAACACTACCAACATCACCAACACCACCAACAACACCAACATCACCAACATCACCAACACCACCAACAACACCAACAACACCAACATCACCAACAATACCAACAACAACAACATCACCAACATCACCAACACCACCAACAACACCAACAACACCAACAACACCAACAACACCAACAACACCAACAACACCAACATCACCAACAACACCAACAACAACACCAACACCACCAACAACACCAACATCACCAACATCACCAACACCACCAACAACACCAACATCACCAACACCAACAACACCAACAACACCAACAACACCAACAACACCAACAACACCAACAACTACAACAACACCAACAACACCAACATCACCAACATCACCAACACCACCAACAACACCAACAACACCAACATCACCAACATCACCAACACCAACAACACCAACAACACCAACAACAACAACAACACCAACAACACCAACATCACCAACAACACCAACAACACCAACAACACCAACAACACCAACATCACCAACACCAACAACACCAACAACACCAACAACACCAACAACACCAACATCACCAACACCAACAACACCAACACCACCAACAACACCAACACCACCAACAACACCAACACCACCAACAACACCAACATCACCAACAACACCAACAACAACACCAACACCAACAACACCAACAACAACAACATCACCAACATCACCAACATCACCAACAACACCAACAACACCAACAACACCAACAACACCAACATCACCAACAACACCAACAACACCAACAACACCAACAACACCAACAACACCAACATCACCAACACCAACAACACCAACAACACCAACAACACCAACAACACCAACATCACCAACACCAACAACACCAACACCACAAACAACACCAACAACACCAACAACAACACCAACACCAACAACACCAACAACAACAACATCACCAACATCACCAACATCACCAACAACACCAACAACACCAACAACACCAACAACACCAACATCACCAACAACACCAACAACACCAACAACACCAACAACACCAACAACACCAACATCACCAACAACACCAACAACACCAACAACACCAACAACACCAACAACACCAACATCACCAACATCACCAACATCACCAACACCACCAACAACACCAACAACACCAACAACACCAACATCAGCAACACCACCAACAACACCAACAACACCAACAACACCAACACCACCAACACCAACAACACCAACAACACCAACACCACCAACAACACCAACATCACCAACAACACCAACAACACCAACAACACCAACACCAACAACACCAACAACACCAACACCACCACCAACACCAACAACACCAACATCACCAACAACACCAACAACACCAACAACACCAACACCACCAACATCACCAACAACATCACCAACAACACCAACAACACCAACACCACCACCAACACCAACAACACCAACAACACCAACAACACCAACATCACCAACATCACCAACACCACCAACAACACCAACAACACCAACAACACCAACATCACCAACAACACCAACAACACCAACACCACCAACAACACCAACAACACCAACAACACCAACAACACCAACGACACCAACATCACCAACATCACCAACACCAACAACACCACCAACACCAACAACACCAACACCACCAACAACACCAACACCACCAACAACACCAACAACACCAACATCACCAACATCACCAACAACACCAACACCACCAACAACACCAACAACACCAACAACACCAACAACACCAACACCACCAACAACACCAACAACACCAACATCACCAACAACACCAACAACACCAACACCACCAACATCACCACCAACATCACCAACAACACCAACACCACCAACATCACCACCAACACCAACAACACCAACAACACCAACATCACCAACAACACCAACACCAACAACACCAACAACACCAACACCACCAACAACACCAACATCACCAACAACACCAACAACACCAACACCAACAACACCAACAACACCAACACCACCACCAACACCAACAACACCAACATCACCAACAACACCAACAACACCAACAACACCAACACCACCAACATCACCAACAACATCACCAACAACACCAACAACACCAACACCACCACCAACACCAACAACACCAACAACACCAACATCACCAACATCACCAACAACACCAACATCACCAACACCAACAACACCAACAACAACAACAACACCACCAACACCAACAACACCAACAACACCAACATCACCAACACCACCAACAACACCAACAACACCAACAACACCAACACCAACAACACCAACAACATCACCAACAACACCAACAACACCAACAACACCAACATCACCAACACGAACAACATCACCAACACCAACAACACCACCAACACCAACAACACCAACAACACCAACAACACCAACAACTCCAACACCAACAACATCACCAACAACTCCAACATCACCAACACCAACAACATCAACAACACCAACACCAACACCAACAGCATCAACATCACCAACAACAACACCAACGACACCAACATCACCAACATCACCAACACCAACAACACCACCAACACCAACAACACCAACAACACCAACAACACCAACATCACCAACATCAACATCACCAACAACAACACCAACGACACCAACATCACCAACATCACCAACACCAACAACACCACCAACACCAACACCACCAACAACACCAACACCACCAACATCACCAACACCAACAACATCAACAACAACACCAACAACACCAACACCACCAACAACACCAACAACATCAACATCACCAACAACAACACCAACAACACCAACATCACCAACACCACCAACAACACCAACAACACCAACAACACCAACAACACCAACATCACCAACATCACCAACAACACCAACAACACCAACAACACCAACAACACCAACAACACCAACATCACCAACATCACCAACAACACCAACAACACCAACAACACCAACACCACCAACATCACCAACACCAACATCACCAACACCACCAACAACACCAACAACACCAACACCACCAACATCACCAACACCAACAACATCAACATCACCAACAACAACACCAACAACACCAACATCACCAACATCACCAACACCAACAACATCAACATCACCAACAACACCAACAACACCAACAACACCAACATCACCAACAACATCACCAACACCACCAACAACACCAACACCACCAACACCAACAACACCAACGACACCAACATCACCAACAACACCAACACCACCAACATCACCAACACCAACAACACCAACACCACCAACAACACCAACAACATCAACATCACCAACAACAACACCAACAACACCAACATCACCAACACCACCAACAACACCAACAACACCAACAACACCAACAACACCAACACCACCAACAACACCAACAACACCAACACCACCAACATCACCAACACCAACATCACCAACATCACCAACAACACCAACAACACCAACAACACCAACAACACCAACATCACCAACACCAACAACACCAACAACACCAACATCACCAACAACATCACCAACACCACCAACAACACCAACACCACCAACACCAACAACACCAACGACACCAACAACACCAACAACACCAACAACAGGAACAACACCTACAACACCAACAACACCAACAACACCAACACCACCAACATCACCAACACCAACAACATCAACATCACCAACATCACCAACACCAACAACATCAACATCACCAACAACACCAACAACACCAACAACACCAACATCACCAACATCACCAACATCACCAACAACACCAACACCAACAACACCAACATCACCAACAACATCACCAACACCAACAACACCAACATCACCAACAACACCAACACCACCAACAACACCAACAACTCCAACAACACCAACACCACCAACACCAACAACACCACCAACAACACCAACATCACCAACATCACCAACAACACCAACATCACCAACAACATCACCAACACCAACAACACCAACATCACCAACAACACCAACACCAACACCAACAACATCACCAACAACATCACCAACACCAACAACACCAACATCACCAACATCACCAACACCACCAACAACACCAACAACACCAACAACACCAACATCACCAACAACACCAACAACACCAACAACACCAACAACACCAACAACACCAACATCACCACCAACACCAACACCACCAACAACACCAACATCACCAACAACACCAACAACACCAACAACACCAACATCACCAACAACACCAACAACACCAACATCACCAACATCACCAACATCACCAACACCACCAACAACACCAACAACACCAACATCACCAACATCACCAACATCACCAACAACACCAACAACACCAACACCACCAACACCAACAACAACACCAACAACACCAACAACACCAACAACACCAACATCACCAACAACACCAACAACACCAACATCACCAACAACACCAACAACACCAACACCACCAACAACAACACCAACACCACCAACAACAACAACACCAACACCACCAACAACACCAACATCACCAACACCACCAACACCACTAACAACACCACCAACACCAACATCACCAACACCAACAACAACACCTACAACACCAACACCACCAACAACACCAACACCACCAACATCACCAACATCACCAACAACACCAACCTCACCAACAACACCAACAACACCAACATCACCAACAACACCAACACCACCAACAACAACAACACCAACACCAACACCACCAACAACACCAACATCACCAACACCACCAACACCACCAACAACACCACCAACACCAACATCACCAACACCAACAACAACACCTACAACACCAACACCACCAACACCACCAACATCACCAACATCACCAACAACACCAACATCACCAACATCACCAACAACATCACCAACAACACCAACATCACCAACAACACCAACAACACCAACAACACCAACAACACCAACATCACCACCAACACCAACACCACCAACAACACCAACAACTCCAACAACACCAACACCAACATCACCAACATCACCAACATCACCAACGACACCAACACCACCAACACCACCAACAACACCAACAACACCAACAACACCAACATCACCAACAACACCAACAACACCAACAACACCAACAACACCAACAACACCAACAACACCAACAACACCAACATCACCAACATCACCAACAACACCAACACCACCAACACCAACAACACCAACAACACCAACAACACCAACATCACCAACAACACCAACAACACCAACATCACCAACAACACCAACAACACCAACACCACCAACAACACCAACAACACCAACACCACCAACAACAACAACACCAACACCACCAACAACACCAACATCACCAACACCACCAACACCACTAACAACACCACCAACACCAACATCACCAACACCAACAACAACACCTACAACACCAACACCACCAACAACACCAACACCACCAACATCACCAACATCACCAACAACACCAACCTCACCAACAACACCAACAACACCAACATCACCAACAACACCAACACCACCAACAACAACAACACCAACACCAACACCACCAACAACACCAACATCACCAACACCACCAACACCACCAACAACACCACCAACACCAACATCACCAACACCAACAACACCAACAACACCAACACCACCAACAACACCAACACCACCAACATCACCAACATCACCAACAACACCAACCTCACCAACAACACCAACAACACCAACAACACCAACACCACCAACAACACCAACTACACCAACACCACCAACATCACCAACACCACCAACATCACCAACACCACCAACATCACCAACATCACCAACACCACCAACATCACCAACGTCACCAACAACACCAACACCACCAACACCACCAACAACACCACCAACACCAACACCACCAACATCACCACCAACACCAACAACACCAACACCACGAACACCACCAACAACACCAACACCACCAACATCACCAACACCACCAACACCAACACCAACAACATAACGCGTCATTCAGTCTAGTAGTCGAACCCATGATCTTATGATTGTGAGTCCACATTAAGCCAGGAACCTACACAAAAAAAACAACTAAAGTAATAATTGTTTCTACTTTCGGCACAAGGCCAGCAATTACCTAGTGTATTACTGGTACTTTATTTTATCGACCCCATAACGATGAAAGGCAAAGTTAACCTCGGCGGGATTTGAACTCAGAATGGCAAGGGCCGTAACTCTATGCGTCAAAGCATGACGTCCGACCCTCTACCGATACTGCCAATCCACCGAAGTAATACTAACATCCAGTAAAGGAAATAAGAAATGGCCAATTGGAAAAGTCGTTAGAACATGGGATAGAATGTTTGCAGTATTGGTTCCGACTCGCTGCTCTTGAGTTCAAATCTCACCAAGGTCAACTTTGCCTGTTATCCATTTAAGATCGATAAAAAAGTACCAATGGAGTACTGGGGTCAATTCTTTCTCTATATCTCTTTCTCACTTCTAGTCTCTTATTCTCTCTATCCTTCTCTTGAAGAAATCTGCTGTAGTCAGACCGGGAAAAGAGATGGGCTCCACCATTTTGCAAAATGCTCTAGAAAGGTCGTATGCCACTACAGCGCTCCTACGACGCCCTCGGGAGTTACGGGTCCATAAAGAAAAGAAAGAAAACAAACGATTGATTGTGGTGGCGGTGGTGAGACTCAAGCGCCTGCTACATTATTAAGAGACCTTGCAGTTTATTCTACTACGAGTCGACTTACACCGTTAATAATGGTTTTTGATTTAGGCAGGCACAAGGCCAGCATTTTTTTTTGGTGGGGGAGGGGAAGTCGATTAAATCGATCCCAGTGCGTTACTGGTACTTTATTTTATCGAACCCGTAAGGATGAAAAGCAAAGTTAACTTCTGCGGGATATGAACTCAGGACATAAAGGGCCGTAACACTATGCCGCAAAGCATGTTGTCCGACTTTCTACTTCTACCGATACTGCCAATACCCCACCCTTGACATCGTTAATAATGGTTTCTTATATATGCACAAGGCCAGCAATGTTGGGGGAGTGGAAAGTCGATCGAATCGACCCCAGTGCATGAATCGTACTTTATTTTATCGACCCCGTAAGGATGAAAGGCAAAGTTAACCTCGGTGGGATTTGAATTCAGATCATAAAGGGCCGTAACTCTACGCTGCAAAGCATGGCGTCCTACCCTCTACCAATACTACCAATCCACCGTTGACAGCGTTAATAATGACGACAATAACGTTGCAATTCAAGATTGGTATTCCTTATATCTTTGGAGTAGTGGATATCTAAAGAATTATACTAACTGCGAAGTTTGCGTTTTATTACATTAATGGTTTCCACAAGAGAAACACTATACTTTATGTTGATTACTGACACGTGGAAGTAATTAAATATAAGAATGCTGTATGAATAATATATTTCTAGGATATAATTACATAAACAATTACATAAATGTTCAGCATATATGTACAAATGACATACAGGTTTAAATGTATGAGTAACGTTGGAGAAATAACTAATTATAGGGACACATCTATTGATTGGAAAGAGCACTTCTAGTTATAAAAACATAACTGGGATAGGGAATGTATTGTGTGTATGTGAGTCTATATTTGAGTGTGTCAGTTTTAAGGACACACACACACACACACACACACACACACACACACACACACACACACACACACACACACACACACACACACACATATATGTATATATATTTGCAGCATGACCTTCCCAAAGTATATATATATAACCTGCTTAGCTTGCTTTGCTTTTTCGGCTCCGTGGCCGATGACTTCGCGACTACTGTTTTCATTTTATCTGGCCCTTATAACGTATGTTAATTGCTCTGGTCTTCTTTTGGTCCATTGAGTGCCTGCCGCATATCTCGAGGATTGCGTTTCGTTTTGTTTTTGGCCCCCGCCGGAATACGATCTCGCTGAAATTATATATATATATATATCACGAAACTACGTAGTCGGGGACTAAAGAAGCAGTTTGGGTATGATATATATTATTATTAATTATATCTAATGTTTCTTCTCTCTTCATAATGTATTATATAGCTCTGATACTGAATCAATCTAATCCATTCGGATTAGTTTATCCCAGTTATTCATAGAGCAACATCGGTTGAGGTTCGTACCACTAACTCAAGGATATATATTCATGTATATGTATGTGTCCGCATGTATCTGTGTGTTTCTCTATATATTGTTTATAACTCCCTTTAGTCGAGGAACCTTTGAAGTGTAGTGACTGCTGGAAAGCTCCCATTACTCATACTTCTCACCACCTTAGCCACCTCTTCTACGGCTTTGATATAAGTAGCTCCTCCGCCTCCGTGGTACTTTTTCAGGGTTATAAGAGGCTTAGCTCTGTTTCTTGACCACTGTATCACGTGATTGACTCCCCCTCCGCCTTTCGGGATTCTATCTCGCGTCCTACGGACGTGTTTTGAAACTCTTAATGAAACACTTGATAAGTCGGCAGACCTCACAATAATTCTATATCTCTGTGATGTAGTGTTTTTGCATAATATGCCATGAAACTACGTAGTCGGGGACTAAAGAAGCAGTTTGGGTATGATATATTTTATTATTAGTTATATCTAATGTTTCTTCTCTCTTCATAATATATATATATATATATATATATATACATATATATAGTCAGTAGAATTGAAGTCAGTGTTGCAGCATATATACACATTTTTATTGGCATATTACAGTTATTTCAATATCGATCATTTCAGGATACAATCAAAATGATGGAGCCCAACAATTCTTCGACACCATTGAGTACTTCGAACGGTGCACCGCCTGTAACTGTAGTTATACACCTAACACATGCCCTCACCGATATATATATATATATATATATATATATATATATATATATATATATATATATATATATACACACACACATATATATATATATGTAATGTCAGGGTGGTAGATTGGAAAAACCGGTAGAGTGTCGGCGGTCAGAACGCTTTGTGTGTTCAAATCCTGCTGAGACTAACTTTACCGTTAAATCTTTCGGGTTGTATAAAGTTAAGGAACAATCAAGTACTGAGTCAAGATAATCGACTTCGCCTCTCCCCCAAATTGCTGGTCTTGTGCCAAAGCTAAAATAAATTATTATTGTTAATTATTCTAGGTGGTATGGACGAATCATTGCAGGATGGTGAAAAAGTTCACTTCACAATCATTAGGTCCCGAGTTCGATCCCACTGCGTGGCAACATGGGCAAGAAGTATATTATGTAGTTTTGGGTCAACCCAAGCCTTAGGTAGACAGAAACAGTTTGCACGTTGTCAGATGGACTGTACTTGTAATTCAAAAGATTAGCTTTGTCACATTGTATCACACTTAATTTCCCAGAGAATTTCGTTATGGTACACGTGTCTGTTGAATGCTAGGTCACATACGATTTAATTTAATGATTTCAGATTTAGGCATAAGGCCAATCATTTGGGGGGAAAGGGAAAGTCGATTAAATCGACCCCAGTGCATTATTGGTACTTCATTTTATCGACCCCGTAAGGATGAAAGGCAAAGCTAACCTCGACAGGATTTGAACTCAAAACGTTAAGAGCCATAACTCTATGCTGCAAAGAATGGTGTCTGACGCTCTAACTATCTTGCGAATCCACCACCCTAACACACATACACATTAATTTAATGAGCAGACTTTTCCGTTCGTCTAACAACTGGAATATTGATCATCGACACCGACGGATTCCCAACGCTTCTACGTGGTAAAATCAGTAAGAGCACAATAGCTCAAGTAAAACGTAGAGACCAAATCGACATCATACAAATCTATCATTTTGGTGAGAATACTCGAAGGTAACCCCTTTGATTTCCGTAATGTATGTAAGTATGTATGTATGTATGTATGTATGTATGTATGTATGTATGTATGTATGTATGATTATATGTATATGTGTGTGTATGTATATATGTATGCTTGTACTTATGTATGAATGTTTGTATGTTTGTATGCATAAATACACAAGGGTTTTTTTGAGTGTCCATTAAAAAAATATGTTGTATATGGCATCGCATGATATCACCACTATTATAAAATATATATTTTATATTTATTATAGATTTTTCTTGATATAGTGGTATCGTTATATATATATATACAGTATATACATATATATATATATATGTGTGTGTGCCGGACTGATATAAACATGTTACTTCGTAACATGTTTATATCAGTCCGGCAGCTTAGGCAGCACAACAATTCTATAATATTTGTTTCTACTTTTGGCACAAGGCCAGCAATTACCCAGTGCGTGACTGGTACTTTATTTTATCGACCCCGTAAGGATGAAAGTCAAAGTTAACCTCGGCGGGATTTGAACTCAGAATGGCAAGGGCCGTAACTCTATGCTAGAAAGCATGGCGTCCGACCCTCTACTGAAACTGCCAATCCACTATTTTCGGCACAGGGCCAGTAATCTTGGCGAAAGGAAAGTTAATTATATAATAATAATAATGAAAATATTGTGTACAGTGCTCAGGTGCACTACAACTCATCAAAAGTGTAAGTATAGTACGTAGGGCAATGTACAAACGTCAGAAAAATGAACAGTGCATGCATGAGTCATGATATACACATGTGTGGTAGTTTTGCCAAATTCGCCAAAACTACATCAGGTGCAGTTTTGGCGAATTTCGGGAAGCATGAGGGTTTTAAAGGATGCAGTGTCTCGGCAGCTAACAACTGACGCAGGCAGTTCCATCCTTCAGCAACTCTAAGCGGGAAAAAATGTTTCCGAAAGTCACGGGAGCTGTGCTGTTTTCTGACTTTGTAGGCATGTCCACGTGTGTTAGACACATGGAGATCAAAAAGGTGCTCAGGGTTGTTGTTGGCGAGATCGTTAATAACTTTGTTATTAACCAAGTCCATTGCCAGACGTCGGAGCTTCAATGAATCCATGCCCAGGGAAGTAAGGTGTTCAGAGTATGGTAGGTGTCTGATGGAGGGTATGCGCTTTGTTGCACGTCTCTGAACAGTTTCCAGGAGGTCAATGTTCTGAGCAAGATAGGGGTTCCAGACTGATGATGCGAATTCCAAGTGTGGTCGTACTATAGCTGTAACCAGCTTTAAATAGATGGCTGGAGAGCGGCTAACAAAGGTCTTCGTGAGTGATGCCAAGACACCATCGGCCTTCTTGACAATTTTAGAGATGTGCTATGTCCGACGCAAATCACTGCTGACGGTAAGCCCAGGTCACGTTCACAAGAGGACTTCTTGATATCAGTGTTGTGGAGGGAGTATGTGGACACTGGATTTTTCCTCCCAAAATGCATGGTGGTACACTTGTTCACAGCCAGCTTCAGTTGCCAGTCTGTGATCCATTGCTGCATTGTGTCCAGGTCTGATTGTAGGAAAGAGTTATAGATTTCAGGATCTGTCCTTTTGATTTCAGGCTACAGCTTGATGTCATGTGCATATTTCAGTACTGTGGCATTCTTTAAGTTGGCATCTATATCGTTAATGTATGCAACAGACAAAAGGGGACCAAAAACAGATCCATGTGGTACACCAGATGACATCTCATATGGTGAAGAATGCTGTCCTAGAACCGTGACTACCTCTTTTCGGCTGAGAATGAAGGATTTCAACCAGTTAAAAAGATTGCAGAGAGTTTCGCCATAAGTCTTTTGTGTGGCACAGAATTAAAAGCCTTGGCGAAGTCAAGGTAAACAACATCCACCCACGAGCCGCTGTCAGTGATCCGGGTAATGTCTTCAAGGAACTCGATAAGCTGATCACAGCAGCTGGAGTTAGGGATAAATCCAAATTGCGAAGGCTCGATGAGGCTGTGAGAGCTCCAGAAGTTCCAAAGTGTTTCTCTGACACAGGATTCCATCAGTTTGGCAATACAGCTAGTAACACTGACCGGAAAATAGTTGACAGGTGACGTGAGCTCGTCCTTTTTGATCAGGGGTATGACACTGGCAGTTTTCCACTGCTCCGGAGTAGCACCATTGTTGAGACAGTATTGAAAGAAGAAAGAAAGCTGGTGCAAAAGGAAGTACACGCCACGTTTGAGAAGCAGGTATGTAGTACCATCAACAAGACCAGGGGAGGCATAGTTGCGCTTATTCTTAAGGTGATGTCGCAGCATTGAAGGTGTAAATTCCATAGTTGTTATGGAATTTGATGTTAGAGATGGTGGAGATGGTACATTCTGGTTTTCAACAGTAAAAATGCTTGCATAGCACTCAGCAATGAGTTCTGCGCATTCTTTGGGATCGTCAGTGATCTGGCTTGTGTGGGGATTGCGAGGAGGACCAACTGGAGAGTGAGGTCTCTGCTTTGAATGTACATATTTCCAGAACACCTTACTGTCAGGATTGGTTGCTATGCACTGTTCAAATTCAAGCACTGCCTTTTTTGTCACTTGCTTGAGATGGTTGGAAGATTTATTCCGCTTTTTTCTGTTGGCATCTAATTTATGCAGTTTATATTCCCGTTTAGCATTCCGACGTTCTTTCCTGGCAAGTCGGACCGCTGAAGTTTCCCTAATTGCACTTTTGGGGTGGTCTTTTTTCTGCTTACGTGGCACTGATGCTGCACACGCTATCCATATTGAGTCCAGGAGGCTCTGGAGTATAGTGTTCACATCTCCAGAGTTATAGAATCATGCCAGTTTGGGCGCTGTAGCTCAGTGCAGTACAAGTTCCAATCTGCTTTTTTCCAATCAAAGCAAGCAGATTGGAGATGGTTCTGGTTTTTGTTGCTGCTCGCAAGAGCCAGATTGGCGATGATCATAGCATGATCAGAGTCGCCTAGAGGTTCCTCAGTAGTACAACTGATAACCACTTCAGGATTAGTGGTGAAGATCAGGTCCAAAGTGTTGTCACCTCTTGTTGGAGAGGTGACTACTTGTGACCAGTTTGTGGCCAACGAAAGGTTTTCCAATCGCTCTCAGGATGATTGAAGTCACCTGCAATAAACACATACCGGTAAGTGGCTGTTTTCCTGGCAGCAGCTCTGAGGATATCGCAAAGCTGTGTGTCCTGATAGTAGTTTGGGAGCGATAAACAACACCAAACAGAAGTATTGACATGGTCATACGTATGTCAGAAAAAAACTTCTTGTGATTCGTTCAAATCAACGCAAGGAATTACCGAAAAATATTTGAACGAACGTAGACCATCACACCACCACCACGGCGATTAATGCGGTCCTTGCGGAACAGGCTGTACCCAGTAATGCTGAAAACCCATCACAGAGTAAGGAATGTGCCCATGTTTCCGTGACTGATGAAGTCAGGGTCGATGCTTCTGACGTAGGAGTTAAACAGATGTATCTTGTTGCATAAACTGCGAGCATTTAAGGACAATAATTTGTACCCTGCTTGCAGTTTTTGATGGTGTGAAGAGGATGGCAGGTTGTTCTGGTTTAGTTTCCCAGTGTTGTTGCAGTTTTTTCATTGCCAGTTATTGTGGGTAGAACGCATTCAGACCAGCTTATATCTCTCTTCCACGTTTCACCAGCCTTAACAAACCTCCAGATCTGCCCATCATCACGCAGACTAAAATGTTCATGTTGTGCTGAGTTCCGATTCAAGGAAGCTGCAGCACGTACCTAGCTTTGGACGTACATCAGGTGGTAGGCCTGGCGTGTTCGGAAGGTAATCCGATTTTCACGCCCAGCTTTAACAGAGGCCAGATGATATGAAATTGCCTGGTACTTTATTTCCTCGACCTAGAATATATGAAAGGACAAGTTCACACCGGAACAATTACTATTTCTTCCGACGCTCTAATGATTCTGCCAATTCAGCACCTTAACGGTTTCTAATTTTCTAAGAGCCAGAAAAAATACCTCAAGGTAATTTTTCCAAACAGTATCTTGATAATAATAATAATTACTTCTGATTTAGGCACAAGACCAGCAATTTTATAAATTATTACTCCTGAATTGGCAGTATCGGTAGACGGTTGGACGCCATGCTTTCTAGCATAGTTACGTCCCTTTACAGTCTGAGTTCAAATTTTATCGACCCCGTAAGGATGAAAGGCAAAGTTAACCTCGGCGGGATTTGAACTCAGATCATAAAGGGCCGTAACTCTATGCTGCAAAGCATGGCGTCCGACCCTCTACCGATACTGCCAATCCACCGCCAAATGATAATAATAATGGTTTCTGATAGAGACACAAGACCAACAATTTGGGGGGACGGGAAAATTGATTAAATCGACCCCAGTACCTTACTGGAACTTTATTTCATCTACCCTGTAAGGATGAAAAGCAAAGTTAACCGCGACGGGATTTGAACTCAGAACGTAATTATAATTGTTTCTACTTTTGGCACAAGGCCAGCAATTATCCCAGTACATTACTGGTACTTTGTTTTATCGACCCCGTAATTACCCAGTGCATTACCGGTGCTTTATTTTATCGACCCCATGGCAGGATTTGAACTCATAACATAAAGTGCTATAACTCTATGCTGCAAAGCATGGTGTCAAACGCTCTTCCGATTCTGCTAATCCATCGCCCGTCAGAACCTAATAATAATAATTGTTTCTACTTTTGGCACAAGACCAGCAATTACCCAGTGCATTACTGGTACTTTATTTTATCGACCTCGTAAGGATGAAAGGCAAAGTTAACCTCGGTGGGATTTGATCTCAGAATGGCAAGGGCCGTAACTCTATGCGTCAAAGCATGGTGTCCGACCCTTACATTGTCACGTGATAATCATTTTTTTTTTTTTTGAAAGAGTCAAAGAGCGGGTTTTCCATATTATACCTTTTACTGTACAATTTGGAAACCAACTAAGAATTTGACATAACCAGGCTTTTATTTATAAATCTACCACCTTACACAGTATGAAATAATTGTTCAGAAACCAACCCCTTTCTCTAATATACACACACCCAGCCAGAGGAAGGCTTTTTAGATTTTGGTTTGAATTTGAATTTGAATTTTCTTTAGTTGGGTAATTACATTTTGTGGTGTGTATATTTTTGTGTAAGTTTAGGCTTGTTGTTTATGGTTATTGCGTAGGGTTGTGTAAGAACATATGCATACGTGCAAATATATATAAGTTTATACGCATTCATTCATACGTTTCCAAATTACAAAATTATGACTAATTAAAAATGTGTGTATGTTATTTAGAAATATCACTAATTAAGAATGTATGTGTGTGTGTATGCGTGTGTTTGCATGTGCGTGTGTGTGTGTTTGTGTGTGTGTGTATACACAAACATATATTCTTACACCAATATATATACGTATGCATATCTCTCACTCCTCACTCTTTCCCTATATATATATATATATATATATATATATATATATATATATATATGCATATATACATGCATCCCTCTTACTCTTTTCATATATATATATATATATATATATTTTTTTTTTTTTCAAAGCATAAAAAGAATTTCCTCTAATTAGTGCATGTGATCTAGAAAAACACACTTACGGCTTCAAATACGCACAATATACCTTTCGTGTATACGTAAAATATCATGTCGTTAGATAAGAATTTTATTGGTTTCTCGTGCACAACAGAAACGCACACACGCACTGACAAACATACACATATGCAAACACATACACACGCACACACACAAACTGATACATAAAAAAAACATATACACAAACATGACCTCCACCCGTCTAACCATTTACAAGCAAGCAAATGTTAATACGTAACGCAAAAATACACACCTATAATCATATTTAAATGTACATTCACACACGTACACACACACCTACACACACACACATACACACACACATATGTATATATGTACATGCTTGAACGAATTGTTAGGAAAAGTCTAATCCAAGAACCTGTTGAATCGTCCAATAAAATAAAACTGCCCTGATGCCATCGCTGAGACCCTGTGAGGATTCAATACTGGGCGGGGTACTATGGACATGATCTCAGCCCATCAACTTATGGAGACGTGTTTTGAGCGACCAGTATATTGTACCAATAATTTATGGCCTTTACTAATGCCTTCGATACTATTAATCGCAGTGCATTGTGTGTCATATTGGGTAAACTTTGATGCCCCCTGAAATTGTTGGAATATTTAAAATCTCCATCAAAACATGATAGTAATAGTGAAGGCTCTTCGAGCGCATCCTCTTTACCATCATCCGGGGAAACGCCTTCTCCATTCTGTCCGCCAGGGCAGTGGGGCGGCCAGCACATGGGACCCCATTTACTCACTATATGGGGAGGGCGAGAGAGATGGGGGCTCTTCCGTTTTCGGACATATTGCACATGTCATGTGGATCATGTGATAATTTCATTTTCCACAAAATTTATCTAATATATTTTCCAAACAACTGCAGTGTTCACTTGAAGTCACTCTAATCGTCTTGGTTTGGGACACTTTCAGAGCCAATTTCAGTGGAAAACGGTGTCAAGCAGGATGACATACCTGTACTTACGCTGTTCTCCGTCTATGTTGCTGTGCTGCTGGCATATGCCTTCCAAGACTTCGTACTCGGTATATACTGGCAAAGTCTTCAATCTTTTTAACACCATGTCTAAAATATTTGGCACAATTGTCAGGGAGTTCCTGTATACTGTTGATGCAAAGTTTGTAGCACACACTATAGAAGACATGCAGTTTATATTGGACACCCTCTCCAATGCACGCACAGTGTTTGGGCTAAATATTAGCATAAAAAATACCAGTTAGGAAAGTGTATGTGGGGCCAAACATTTTCATGACAGGAAAACGACTTGAAGTGGGAGACATTTTTGTATATTTCGGAAGTACATTTAGTAAATACTGTGTTCTTCCAGCCCTGCTATACGGGTGCAAAATCTGAACAACTTACACTCATCGCATTAGGTAGCTAGAAAAGCTTCATCAGCATTGTATTTGACATATACTGAACATCATGTGGTCTTCTTACACGCCTGATGTTGCTGTACATGTGAAAGTGGGCAGTACCAGTATTGAGAGGAGGATTATTATGAACGAGATGCGTTGGTCATGATGGAGAATGGAAGGCTGCCTAAAGAATTATTTTATGGGGAGCTGACCAGAGGAAAAAGGTCACCTCATAATTCAAAGAAGTTGTTTAGGGATGTCATAAAAGATAATTTTGAAGCTCTGAAGGTTGATATAGAGAACTGGGAGACGTTGGCTGAAAGCCGTACAGCAAGGAGAATGATCAAGTATGGTTGTGAAGTTTTTGAGGAAAAATGAGTGGAGCATGCTGTTTTAAGGCACTCACTACCTCAGCGGGACCTAAGTGCAGTGCCTGTAAAAATCGTGCAGTAATGTATGTGGCCGATTTTCTCAAAGTTACGCGAATCAGGAAGAAATCGAGTCACTTGTAAGATGGTTTTAACGCCACGCTCTCCGCGCTACATTTACAATGAGTTTGGCTTAATTTGCAAGTGAGCTGGTGGACTGAGCAGACATGGTAGAATGCATGAAGATACCTTAAATAGGTAAATACCAATTTTATGTATAAATATATATATCCTAATGACTTCTTTTGACTGGAACAGTTCAAGTTATGTAGAAGCCATGTCTATATCAAACTTGATGTTTACACTTTACTAATGTATTCAGTACCTTACTAACTGTGGTTACCCCCGATTGAACCCGGGACTCATATATATATATATATATTATATATATATATATATATATATATAATATATATATATATATATATATATGTAAAAGGTAAACAGAAATAACAACACAATTGGTACAGTATATGGAAGGAATATATTAGGTTAACGCTTGAAATAGCAGGAAGAGGGTCTTAAAGTTTCGGACGATAGTCCTTCATCAGAAGAAAGAATGAGAAATTAGAAAGATTGAAGTGACCGGGCGGGGGGGGGGGGGGGTCGGAAAAATAACGTGTTCATTCATGTTGCCATCATTCACCTATTTAAGATGGGGTAGATAATGCTGATAGGACTCAATGCAGTGTTGTTGTGGTACATTTATCAAGGTAATACTTTCAGTGCTTAAGGGTTTGTGGTACGATTGTGAAGCAAATATCCAATCAGCCACGTCTGTCTCCATGAATACACATACACAACGTCACAAAGTAAATCATACTTACAGGCACAAACCTGTAACGTACACACACATACCGTATCACAAGCACATATATACACACATACACATACATATACACGCACACACGCGGTATTAAAAGAACACATATACAGACACACAAACACATTTTGTATTCGAAGACCTTCTTCGATCACGAATGACCATGTGATTTGCACCTAGAGAGTCCCTCACCCCCACCCCGCAGTCGCCTATGCATACTCGCCCTCCTTCTCCACGCCACCGATGCTGTCCAAGGGAAAGGCAATGGCCGATACAGCTTGGCACCAGTGACGTCACAACTCATTTCTACAGCTGAGTAAACTTGAGTAATGTGAAATAAAGTTACTTGCTCAAGGTCACAACGCATCACCCGGACATTTCGATTGCAAGCCCAATGCTCTAACAACTATTCCATGCGCCTTCACTCATATTGTGTTACAAGCACACATAAGCAGACACACAAACACGTACACATACCGTATTACAAGCATACACTCTAACAAAAACAAAAATACATACATATATAAGTTCACACGCTAACCTACACTTTTATATGCTCAAATACAGGTACATGGTGCAACATTTTGAATGCAAATATATCAACGGATACATACACATACAGACAAACACACAAACACACACCAGCAGACATACAAACATACAGGCAGACACACACACTCACACACACGCTCACACAAAGAGACACACAAACACGCAGACAGACGCACACACACACATACGGACACACAAATACGCTGACAGACACACATAACTGCACATACACGCACACACAAGCAGACATACATACAGACACACAAACACGCAGACAGACGCACACACACACATACGGACACAAATACGCTGACAGACACACATAACTGCACATACACGCACACACAAGCAGACATACATACAGACACACAAACACGCAGACAGACACACACACACACATACAGACACACACAGACACAAAAACACGCAGATAGACACATACACACGCACATACACACAACCACACAGACAGACAAATACATACACACACACACACACATACAGACTCACAAACACGCAGACAGACATACGCAGATATAGACACACGCATACACACACACGCACACACACACACACACACAGACACACACACACACACACACACACACACACACACACACACACACACACACACACACACGCACGCAAGCAGACATACATATGCTTGTAGAAATTCAAACTCGTACATATTGCTCACATAATATCATACACAAACAGAAAAATATTTAATGATTATACAAATGTAGAATATATAATTTTATTAGTAAAAATATATATACATTAGTAGACTGAAACACATAGTCACTTCTAATAGCCACTCACACACATACACATATAACTACACATATGTATACACGTACACTCACACGTAAACTGAAACACATAGCCACTTCCAGTAGCCTTCCACACACATATAACTACACATATGTATACACGTACACTCACACGTAAACTGAAACACATAGTCTCTTCTAATAGCCATCCACACACATACACATATAACTACACATATGTATACACGTACACTCACACGTAAACTGAAACACATAGTCACTTCTAATAGCCACTCACACACATACACATATAACTACACATATGTATACACGTACACTCACACGTAAACTGAAACACATAGCCACTTCCAGTAGCCTTCCACACACATATAACTACACATATGTATACACGTACACTCACACGTAAACTGAAACACATAGTCTCTTCTAATAGCCATCCACACACATACACATATAACTACACATATGTATACACGTACACTCACACGTAAACTGAAACACATAGTCACTTCTAATAGCCACTCACACACATACACATATAACTACACATATGTATACACGTACACTCACACGTAAACTGAAACACATAGTCACTTCCAATATCCATCCACACACATACACATATAACTACACATATGTATACACGTACACTCACACGTAAACTGAAACAGATAGTCTCTTCTAATAGCCACCCACACACATACACATATAACTACACATATGTATACACGTACACTCACACGTAAACTGAAACACATAGTCTCTTCCAATAACCTTCCACACACATACACATATAACTACACATATGTATACACGTACACTCACACGTAAACTGAAACACATAGTCACTTCTAATAGCCACCCACACACATACACATATAACTACACATATGTATACACGTACACTCACACGTAAACTGAAACACATAGCCGCTTCCAGTAGCCTTCCACACACATACACATATAACTACACATATGTATACACGTACACTCACACGTAAACTGAAACACATAGTCACTTCCAATATCCATCCACACACATACACATATAACTACACATATGTATACACGTACACTCACACGTAAACTGAAACACATAGTCTCTTCTAATAGCCACCCACACACATACACATATAACTACACATATGTATACACGTACACTCACACGTAAACTGAAACACATAGTCTCTTCCAATAACCTTCCACACACATACACATATAACTACACATATGTATACACGTACACTCACACGTAAACTGAAACACATAGTCACTTCTAATAGCCTTCCACACACATACACATATAACTACACATATGTATACACGTACACTCACACGTAAACTGAAACACATAGTCACTTCTAATAGCCACCCACACACATACACATACAACTACACATATGTATACACGTACACTCACACGTAAACTGAAACACATAGTCACTTCTAATAGCCACCCACACACATACACATATAACTACACATATGTATACACGTACACTCACACGTAAACTGAAACACATAGCCGCTTCCAGTAGCCTTCCACACACATACACATATAACTACACATATGTATACACGTACACTCACACGTAAACTGAAACACATAGTCACTTCCAATAGCCATCCACACACATACACATATAACTACACATATGTATACACGCACACTCACACGCAAACTGAAACACATAGTCTCTTCCAATATCCATCCACACACATACACATATAAGCACATATATCTATACACGCACACTCTCACGCACACTCACACATATTCACCCATATTCACACATTCACACATACATTGAATACATTACAAAATCCAAAATCTTTCCATCACTCTTTCTCACAGCCAAATACACATACAAACTCATACATACACATACATACACATACATACACATACATACACATACATACACATACATACAGATACATTAAAAAAACATACACTCTCCAGCTTCTCCCTCGCTCTCTTTATCTCTCACTCTCCTTCTCTTTTTCCCCTCCCTCACACTCATTAATATATGAATACTTTATAAAACTTTATCTTTCTTTGCCCCCTACACATTACAAAACCTACCATCTCTCCCTCCCCGCGACTCTCATCCACACAAGGACACCCACATAAATCTATTACAAAATCCACAGCCATTCTCTCCCACTCTTTATTTCCTATCTCCTACTTACACTCACAGACACACACGTACCCACACAGAAGCTAAAAACACACAAACACACAGACGCACCAAGTACACAACACGCAAACACACATTACATCTTCTCGCACCAGTCAACTCCCTCTCCTCTAAACCAGATACAAAATGACAAAAACAAACAAACCAATAATTAAATGTAAAATATAAAATATAAAATTAAAATATAAAATACAAAATATAAAATATAAAAAATAAAATTGATATTATAAAATGTAAAAAATAAAATAAAAATATATGACATAAAATATAAAATGTAAAATACAAAATATCAAATATCAAATAAAATATAAAATGTAAAATATAAAATGTAAAATGTAAAATGCAAAAATGTTTCAAATTCATGTTATATTAGTGTCAACATTTGAATTGAAGTGACATTAAAACAAATCTGTGAAGAAAGATAAAGTGAAATATGCCATGGTCAAATACACACATACATACATATATATATATATATATTTATATACATATATATATAAATATACATATATACATACATATACATATACATACATGCATACATACATATATATACATATATACATATACATATATACATACATATATCTACATTATCTACATACATATACATATATACATGCATACATATATCTACATTATCTACATACATATACATATATACGTACATGCATACATATATATATATATATATATATATACATATATACATACATACACATACATATATACATACATATATATATATATACATACATACATACACACACATATACACACACATACACAGATATACACACACACACATACACACATACACACATAAATACACATACATAGATACACACACACATATACACACATACACACATAAATACACATAAACACACATATACCCACATACAGATACACACATACACACACAAACACACACACACACACACACACATTCATACATGCAGACATACACACGCATAAATACACACATACACACACATACATATACACACATACACACACATACAGATACACACATATCCATACACATACACACACATACAGATACACATACATACACACATATATACATACATACATCCAGACAAACACACACATACACATACAATAATATATATACAATAAATAAAGAGATAAGAAAAAAAACGCCATCTTGATTTGCTTAAATAACATTGATAACAACAATAATTTGACAAAAACACACAAAGAAGCCCCACAAAAATTATACGTACGTTTATATATAGGTACACAATCTGGTGTATGTATATATATATATGTATATAAATGTGTGCCTGTGTGTGTGTGTGTAAGTCAATATATATATATATATATACGTATGTATATATTATCTATGTATGTATGTTTGTTTTGGGGTATGCCCGTATATATATATATATATATATATATATATATATACATATATATATTTATATCTACTTACACACACATACACACACACATATTTATCAACATTTGATTGTGACATTATCCCTTTTCTCATTATTTATGACCTGTCAAACAGATTTGCAATCACAAACGCACATGTTAACACATACACACATACACACACAATGGAATATATATTGTTTCATACATATATATATATACATACATACATACAAACATGTATGTATGTATGTATGTATGTATGTATGTATGTATGTATGTATGTATGTATGTATGTATGTATGTATGTATGTTTATATGTATGTATAAAAGCTTCACGGCACAGGCATTGCCTTATATCTGGAGATCTCTCTGCACTTGTCGTCACATGGTACCATGGGCCCAGCATTATGTGTCAATAATTGTCACAAGTGCAGTGTTTGTACCAGAGTTTTCAAGTCGCTGGCTGGACTAAAAAGTCACACTCGTTCAGCGCATCGGTAGGGGTTCTCCTACATGGATATAAAGTAGTGGCCGTACTCGAAAACGAGTTGGCAGCCACCATGTGTGTGTGTGTGTGTGTGTGTGTGTGTGTGTGTGTGTGTGTGTGTGTGTGTGTGTGTGTGTGTGTGTGTGTGTGTGTATGTATGTATGAGAGATGACCCCTTAGCCTTTGTCAAGGCAGAATTCTAGGAGAAGGAAAACTCTGATATAACACCTGCAACTCTGATGGTATCCAATGATGTTGACTTGTTCTTCTTTTTGGTAAATATCATCTTGGGTAAGAGAGTGGGACTGGCTTTGTGCAGTGCCTTTGCTCAATATAAAAGCTTCACGGCACAGGCATTGCCTTATATCTGGAGATCTCTCTGCATTTGTCGTCACATGGTACCATGGGCCCAGCACTATGTGTCAATAATTGTCACAGGTGTAGTGTTTGTACCAGAGTTTTCAAGTCGCTGGCTGGACTGAAAAGTCACACTCGTTCAACGCATCGGTAGGGGTTCTCCTACATGGATATAAAGTAGTGGCCGTACTCGAAAACGAGTTGGCAGCGACCATGTATGTATGTATGTATGTATGTATCTTTCGATTATGTTGAACATAATTTTGACCGGCCATCTTCCCGGTGGTAAGGTTCTAAAGAAAAGGAAATTGTCGTCGCCTTTTGTTTAAGCATTAGTCCTTTGAAACTTAAGAATGTTTTACAGATTGTAAGGTCCCAGATTTTGTGGCTATTTGCAGCTTATGAAGTTATACTTAGGTCCAGGTAGGTTGTTATATAACCTATAGCTCCAATAATAAGCTGAACGTATATCTTGGATACTGGATCTGCAAAGTCATCAATGGTCCGTAGATATCCTACTTCTGTTGCGTATCTTCATCACATTGACATTAAGTGGACAGCTGACTTCTACAAAAGAGCATGTTTTTAATGTGTGGTCCCAGGCAATACTATTAAGCAGGTTGTGCTTTAATTTGGTAGGGGTCGTTATTTATTTGTTCCTTTGAATCATCAGGCTCAACATATTCCTCCCTAGTTGATTTTATTTTTTTCTTCCGTAATGCATTCCAGAAAGGTCTAGCCATCCCATTATGCCTCTTCTCAGAATAATAATAAAGTATATATCCCTACACGCAAAAAGCGTTTAGGGACACATGTATTGTCCAACCATATGCCAATGTGGTTCAATGGCAGGTTTTTGCGTGTAGAGATATATACTTTATTATTATTCTCCTCTTGGTCGAGAAAAAAATTTGGTCGTTCTGACTGCTGCTAGTTATAGTGGTAGTAGACTGACCTCCCTGCCTTTGCTTCTATCTTTACACACGGTACTGGACGGAATTGCTTCCATATCATTTATTCTCATCTCGGGAACAATTTTGAATAGCGCCAGTTCGTAATTTGAACTCGGGAATTTTATATTCTCCGAGTGAAAAGATCCTTCTGACGAGAGTTTATCTTTGCAATGGATGGCCGCAAGGACTGTCCATTTATTTTTGAGACTCGAAACCGATTCGGTAAAGGTAACCATAGTGAGTACAGTTAATTTTTTAAAATTTATTTTGAAACTTTTTCTTATTTGCTAAACCTTGATATATATATATATACAGATAAACACTCACACACACGCACACACACACACACACACACACACGCACACACACACACACATACATATATATATATATATATATATATATATACATATGTACATACACATATATATGGTGCAGAGATTTTTGTTCCTATATACATGTAATATAAGTATGTATATTTTGTATGTATACGTGTGTCTCTGACTGCATGCATGTCTGTCTGTATATATGTATATACTTGAATATGTATGTATGTATGTATGTATGTATGTATGTATGTATGTATGTATGTATGTGTGTATGAAAGTATGTATATATGCATGTGTCTGTATATATGTATATACTTGAATATGTATGTATGTATGTATGTATGTATGTATGTATGTATGTATGTATGTGTGTATGAAAGTATGTATATATGCATGTATGTTTGCGCATGTATGTATGAATCTCATTTCTCACATATATACATATACACATATGTACATACAGATATATATGATGTGGGGATTGTTGTCCTATATGTATGGTTGTGCGAATGAAAGTGATGGCATGCAGGTTTGTTGGTATGTATCCATCTATACATCGTTATATGTATATATGCATGCATATATGTATGTAATGTATGTATACATGTATGTATACTTGTATGTACATTTTGTATGTGTACATGTATCTGTGTGTGCATGTTTATTTGTATGTATGTATGTATGTATGTATGTATGTATGTATGTATGTATATTTGTATATTCATACAAACAAGCTTACATGCATACATGTGTATATTTTGTATGTATACTTGTGTCTATGTTTGCATGTATGTATGTATGTTTGTATGTATGTATGTATATTCATACAAACAAGCTTACATGCATACATGTGTATATTTTGTATGTATACTTGTGTCTATGTTTGCATGTTTGTATGTATGTATGTTTGTATGTATCTATGCATGTATGTCTGTGTGTGTATGTATGTGTATATATATGCATATATGTGTGTCTATGCATGTACCTGTGTGCGTATGAATATATGTATATGCGTCTGTGTATGTATGTACATATGTATGTATATATATATGTATGTATGTATAAATATGTATGCATGTATGTATGTGTGTATGTATGTGTGCGCATGTATGTATATATGTATGTATATACATATATAATATATATGTGTATATGTATGCAGTCAATATTTAACCTTACAAATTAGCCAGACCATGTCATACCACAAGCATGATCATGAAATACGCCATAAAAAGGTCAGATTCGTTAGTGAGATACACTTGTTGTGTTAATTATGAAATCAATGTTACCTGACATAATTTCGTTAATAACACCCAGTGACAGTCATTAAACCAATTAGTAAACAGCACGCCCCCATCACATTATTGGAGTTGAAACCATTGTTGAGGCTTGTTAGATTGGGAGACATGCTGTAGTTTATATAAAGACAGCATGCTTGTAGTATATTCTTTCACCGCTTTCAGTCATTCGGCTATACTGGGTCACCGCATTAATTTAGTAGACTGCATCAACGACTGAATTTATTTTGCAAGTCAGGTACTTATTTTAACACTCTCTCTTTTGTCGATCAGCTAAGTATCGGGACATAAATACTAGACACTTACACAAACATAGAGATGGACACAAGCATACACAGAGAGAGAGAGAGAGAGAGACTCACACACATACACACACACACTCACACTCACACACACACTCACTCACACACACACACACACACACACACACATATATATATATATATATATATATATATATACACGTTGCGCTACTGCAGTTTAAAACTACCCGCCCTCACAATGTTTTAGCTAGATGCTATCGTAGAAGACACTAGCAAAACATTCCACGCAGTTGTACAGAATACAACACACAACCACATGGTTGTGAAGCGAACTCTTTAACCACACAGCCTTCCTTTAATTGAAATTCGTTTGGAAATAATTGAGAGACAATGATAATTAATAATAGTTTTTTAAAATATGAACTGACTTGAAAGCCCCAAAATACCTGAATAGAAACATGGTTTTTATTTCAAAGATTAGAAGTGAAGAAATTGCCATATATGTGAATTGATATGAATCTGTCTGATAACGGAACATATCCCTCTGATTTTAGCTATAATTAATTTTGCAAATCCCCGTATATAAGCATTTGCATAATATGACAGCTGCGAGCAGTATTGTTACAGAAACGGTTATTTGTCAATAAACAGGTGTTACACTGAAATATTCAGTAATTACTTTTATTGTACTCTGCGGCTGCATATTGCAATCAACCGCATTAAATTGTATTTTTAGGTTTATAGTGTTAATGGAACGTATGAGAATAATCCGTTTTACGCAGCATTTTAATTTCCTCTTGTAAATCAATATATGGCATCGAATGGTGCATGGTTGCATGTGGTTTGTGCGACGATTATTTATACTCTTTAACACGCACACACACACACACACACACACACACATGTACATATATGCGTGCGCGCGTGTGTGTCATTTCGCTGATTCTGAAACATACACTAATTTTGAAAACTTTGCACTACTTTTATGAGGTTCTTCTGACAACCCAACATACGAGGAAGCCCTGCCTGCTATAAATAATAGCCAAATCTTCTGGTCTCAGAGTATAATTCATAAACGTATCAATGTATAAATATATTATAAGTCTAGTTATATTAGTGTTATATACATATTTAAAGCAATGTATATTAAAAAGTAAAATAGGAGAAATTATAGAATAAAGAAACGGCAATATTATTCGTTGACTAATATTTTGCCTTTCATCCTTACGGGGTCGATAAAATAAAGTACCAGTAACGTATTGGGTATTTGCTGGCCTTGTGCCTAAAGTAGAAACAATTATTTTGATACTTTCGGCAACTAATGGAAACAACTCCGGGTATGTTCAGTGTTTTTCTTAATCTTTTCAGTGAAGTATAGATATCACCTTAATTATCGAAGTGATTAATCACTAAGTAATTGTACACGAACATACAATGTTTGGCGTACAAAAGTTAAAATGTTGAGAAAATTTATTAAAATTAGACGACAATTATACGAAAAGTAAAAAGAAAAGCGGAAATTAAGAGAGTGGTCCTGCTAACTCACAAAACACTGGTCCATCGTAAGTACCCATTGCTAAACCGAAAAATATTAACCTCGTTGATTAGAATGTCGTTAGACTTTCGAGCATACGTTATAAATTTAATGCCGCCATCATTAATGTCGGCGAATGAATTACCAAACGCTAAAGTTTTTAGAAACATAATGGAAAGATAAAACTTTATTATAATCACTCAGATTGAGCTATTAAACTACTTGATTATCGGGATGATGTTATTATTCCATAATATATAATCTTCATTGAACGGAATCTAAAATAAATGCATTAATGGTATCTAATTCACTGTTTCCAGGATTAATGAGTCTACACACACGAGATTACTCAAACAATTATCCTTGTGTGTACATATAGTCCCCAAGGCTGATAAGGATACATTAGGTTCACGTTTTAAGAGGCTCACACATAACCTACAATTAGCATTGCTTCGTCATTACAGTTAGGCATCGGAGAGACATGTAAGTGTGAATACGTCAGGCATACAACTGACATCTTTATAAACACATACGTGACAAAATAAACAATTCCAAATAGACTCCAGTTTTCTTATACGCCTCATACACCCTCCTTATGCCTAGTTTCACTCTATCTACTCCTAAAACCGTTACCTTCTTAATCTTCCTCGTTTTCCCTTTGCTTTCATTTGTCCATTATTTTCAATTATTTTCTAATCTGTGCAGGTTATTGTATTTCATTAATTAATAACTCACAAACTATGAATATTTTATTTGATAAAACTAGAAACACTGCAATTGTTCTGTTATTCTAACTCTTACCTTATTTATCATTCTGTTTCCCTCTTCTCTCTTTATTCTAATACAATTTGCAACAAATATGTATTTTCTTCAACACAGATAAATATATTTTCTAAATATGATTATTTAAATAAATAAATAACTAGGCAATTTATTTAACGAAATAAGCGAATTCATCTTTCAATTACTCTTTCTTAGTATTTTTCTTTACTTTTCTCAACATTCTGAGGTAACTAAATAGTATAAATGTATTCTCCTACAAAATAAATAAGATAAGATAAACGGATAGTTAAATTTATTATCCATTGAAATCAGTGAATTTATTCTCAGATGGAATAAATATCTAATGTTTCTTATCGAAATATCCTATTCTTAAAACTATATAGCTCTCTTGCTTACGAAGTAAAAAAACAAATCAACCGAGAGTTTACGAACAAATGCTAACTAACAATATAAATAAAATGAGACGAAACTACCTGGCAGGGGGAAGAAATCAATCGGTTTTTTTACTTGCACGGTTTATGTTATAATGGTGTGACACACCTGTTTTGTATATCTGTACGAAATGAGGGTAAAACCAAAGGTATTCACCAGACGTAATTCCGAACTACCAACGAGAGACTCCGTACACACAGTCAACCTGACAGTTCACTTCAATTATCATTTATATACTTTTCGCCTAGTTCACTTTTAATTACGCAGGTGTGTTCAGGTTTTTTTCCCCCACAACAGTTTAACGACAAATAATATCTGCCCAGCAATTTTTTTGAAAAGCCTATAAAGAGCTTTGGTTTCCATAGATTGGCAGCTCAAATAGCATGAAAGGCAACCGTTTATACGTTGTTATTCTATTGGTAAGCTTATCTAAATTTACTTGAAAAAGCTTCATTAAACCAGTCGTAGGTGCCATAGAGGCATGGAAGAGCAGCGAAATTAATGCCGTTAGTAAGGTAGATGACAGGAAAGTGAATATGAACACAACTGCCCTAAGAAACAAGATAGTGAAGTGGAAGGAACCTCTCTCTCTCTCTCTCTCTCTCTTTCTTTCTCTCTTCTCTCTCTCTCTCTCTCTCTCTCTCTCTCTCTCTCTCTCTCTCTCTCTCTCTTTATACACGCACACACATATATATATATATAAGTATATCGAAGTTTGTGCTAGAAATTTCCCACTCGCTCAATGATTTCACGTGTTCTGTATATATATATATATATATGTATATATATATATATATATGTATATATATATATATGTATATGTATATATATATATATATATATAGTATATATATGTGTGTGTGTGTGTGTGTGTGTGTTTATCGCGGGTTCAATAGGGGGTAAACACAGTAAGTAAGGTACTCAATACATGGCAGAGTATAAATATTTCTCCCGAATGAAACAGTTCTAGTCCTATAGAAGCCATTTCTATATATATATATATATATATATCTATATATATATATATATATATATATATATATATATATATAAATGGCTTCTATAGGACTAGAACTGTTTCTCTCTCTCTCCTCTCTCTCTCTCTCTCTCTCTCTCTATATATATATATATATATATATATATATATATATATGGAGAGAGAGAGAGAGAGAGAGAGAGAGAGAGGAGAGAAAAGGGAGAGAGTGAGAGAGAGAGAGGAGAGAAAAGGGAGAGAGTGAGAGAGAGAGAGAGAGAGAGAGAGAGAGAGAGAGAGAGAGAGGTAAAAATGTGTGTATAGGGGAAAAAATCAACTCGAGAATTCAACTGCGATTTTATTTATCGACTTCAAAATGATGTCAAACGCAATGCTGACCTCCACAGGAATTGAACTCAGGGTTCTGAGAACCGGAACGAATCACGCTAAGTATTCTACCAGATGCTATAACGATTCTTCTTATTCATCTGCACACAAACAGAGTTGTTAACAAAATATTAGCCATTGATGTTTTACAGATTTACACATCTGTTTATGCTTTTTATTATTCACACGTCTGCAACTAGCAGACTTAGTTGATTTCGATATATGATGAAAACAAAAAAGACAATAGCACCACCAACAACAACAACAACAACAACGGCAACAAATACAAAAACAACAACAGCAAGAACAAAGGTCTCGTTCACAAAAATACGCGTATATATGAAAACTCACAAACAATAAGAAAAAGAAATTACATACTCTCTCTCTCTCTCTCTCTCTCTCTCTCTCTCTCTCTCTCTCTCTCTCTCTCTCTCTCTTTATATATATATATATATATATATATATATATATATATATATATATATAGAGAGAGAGAGAGAGTATGTAATTTCTTTTTCTTATTGTTTGTGAGTTTTCATATATACGCGTATTTTTGTGAACGAGACCTTTGTTCTTGCTGGTGCTGTTTTCGTTTATATATATATATATTTATATATATATATATATATATATATATATATGTACACACACACACATATATATACATATGTATATATATATATCATATATATATATACAGATGTATATATAAACATGTTTATACATATATATATATATATGTTTATACCTATTTACATACATACATATATATACATACATTTATATATACATATATTTATATATATATATATATATATATATATATATATATATATATATATATATATATATATATATATATATATATATACATACATATATATATACATATATATATATATATATATATATATATATATATATGTATGTGTATATATATAAATGTTTATACCTACATATATATATAAATATATATATGAATACATATCTACATACACACA
>OZ024742.1:190197927-190215427 GCA_964016885.1 Eledone cirrhosa
ATAGATATTTTTTCCAGCACAATTTTTTCAACACAATTCAATTCTGTATGATATTTTTTTCTCACCCTGTGTGTAACTTTATATGATTTGTTAAGTTATATGCCAATATATTATAATATTGTTATTATAGTGTTATTGTAATATTTATATTATTTGTGCAAATTGACCGGAAATTATAAATTATATAGTATATTATATATTATATTTTTATTTTTATTCATTTCTTTATCATTTTATACTGTAAATAATATAAGTATTATATTTATATTTAAACTCTTAATAAGTGTTAGTTTGTGTTTGTATTGATGGATATGTGTATTGATATATATATATACATATGTATATATATATATATGTATATTGGGCCTTTTAATAATATTATTATTATTATCATTATTAATTATATTATATTATATTATATTATATTATATATCGTACTGTAATTCTCGCTTTATATCACCACTTGTGTTTAGTTTTAGTTTTTGCATTGTACTATATTTGTAATATGGGTTCAAAATGTTATTCACTTCCTTAGCAATTTTTACTTGATAATTTTCCTATGCTTTAATGTATGTATACTCCATATTCTTCTGAGTTTTTGGCTTGTATTGGCCGATAGTGCTTCTTATAGCTTTACTTGCCCCGATGAGTCCTTAATAGGACGAAACATTGTTGGCTAATAAAGACTTTTGATGTATTGAAGGCTTCTTTGGTTTATATTCATAATTCTTTGGCTCTGTTTAATTACATTGAGCTATATCTTTACTGTCATTTCTATAATATGAAGAGGGTGTTTAACTCCAACACACTCTAGTATTTTAATTCTTATATATATATATATATATATCAATGATATTAATAAATCGAAACTATATTTATAAAACCATATTTATTCTATTATAAATATTTCAAGGTTACCAAAACTTTGGTACGCCCTCATCAGATAAAATACAAAGTTTGTTTTATAAATATTGACATATCCAGGAACGAGACCTTAACAGTTCAAGATTAACCTGTACTTTATCTGATGTGAGTGTACCAAAGTTTTGGTACCCTTGAAATATATATAATAGAATAAATATGGTTTTATAAATATAGTTTCCATTTATTAATATCATTGATATACCCCCAAAAAACTGTCGAGTGCTTTGAATCAGTTATAAATATATATATTTGTTGAATTACCAACAAATTAAATATCCATTGGCGTATATATATATATATATATATATATATATATATATATATATAAATAATAATAATAATAATAATATATATATATATATATATATATATATATATATATATATATAAATAATAATAATAATAGTAATAATAATAATAATAATAATAATAATATAATACATACATACATACATGCACAATACATACATTGGATAATGTGTAAGCATTTTGACCTGCCCCATCAAAAGAATTGGTGGGAGCATCAACCACCTCCCATATTTGAAAAAGGTCACATCTCAATCCTGTGGAACTTTAGCATCGAAACAGACCGAAAAATAGATGCAAATAGACCTGATATAATATTGAAGGACTTTAAAAAGAGGGTATGCCTGCTAATTGATATGTCCGTTCCAATAGACAAGAATGTATCTATAAAAACATTTGAAAAATTGAGCAAGTATAAGGACTTGGAGATAGAAATTGGAAAAATGTGGAAATTGAGAACTAAAACAATACCAGTGGTTGTAGGCGCTCTAGGAATGATACCTAAGGGGTCTAATGATTACTTATCGCAAATCCCAGGAAACCCGCGTATAGGAGAAATACAAAAGATAGTACTAATGGGAACTGCCCATATACTAAGGAAGATTCTGTCAATATAAGTACATCACAAGTATAAACACTAAAGATGCATGTGTGAGTATGTATGTTCTTTCTTGAACATGGCGGACCTTGTTGTCTCTTGAGGTCACTGGTTGTGACTTGGTGATAACTCGTATGAACATAAAGCAAGATAAATGCAACTATAATAATAATAATAATAATAATAGGAAAGAATAATAATAATATAGGGAAGAAGACGCACGAGGTGGTAAAAGGTCATGAAATCGCTCCCGTAAGTTTTGAATTTTTATCATATTTAAATCATTTGTGAAATAACAACTCTTAGTAAAAATGCTACATACAGCATCCGGCTTGAGCCCCCCAAAAATTCGGACCCAAAATATATTGTTATAAGGCTCAAATATTCAAATATTCAACTTTGTATTGTACGTTGTATATTCAAAAAAGAAAATGGCTATAAATGGAAGAAGAACCCCCCCCCTCCTCTGTCTACACTATATAGAACAGCCAAACAACACCAATCTCACCAACACCAGAAACTAGATACACCACCTACCCCATCACCTCTCTGTGTACACTAAACACAACAGCCAGATAACGGCAATTTCACCACCACCACAACCAATCTCAACATAATAAGGATAATAATAAATACTATTATTATTTTCCCAAGTCTTAACAAAATGTTTAATCCCAACATTAAGGGAATTTAGGTCAACACATATACGCGACTAACCCCATAGATTCACCGAACGGACATCAGTCCTTCATTGCTACCACCGCTACAACACCATCACTACAGTAATACGATCACATCACCACCACCACTGCCTCGGTATCGACATCACCACCACCACTGTCTCAGTATTGCTACCGCCGCTATTCTCTCCCATTGCTTCCTGCTAGTTGCTGCCACCACATTATAGAATTCCTACTAAAAAAGAGGAAGGCATCAAAATATATAGATAGACTCAAAAGAAAAAAGAAAAAACAAACATCAAAACCAAAGCAGCACAGCAACAACAGCAAAAACCGAGAAAAACAAACAGAGAAAAACAAAAACAAAAAAAAAACAAAAAAAAAAAAAAAACGTAAAGAAAATAAGAATGAAGAGAGAAACAAGCGGACGGACAGAGAAGAGAAGGGAAAAACTAAGTCAGACATTCGAACACTACATTACAATGAAACTTATGCTTATCCATTTTTGGGTTTTTTCTGCCTGTGTGTTTGTTTATTTGTGTTCGTCTACAGCGTGGTGATAATGCCACACAAGAGCCAAGTGGAGCGGCGCAACCACCGGAGACGGTGAATCCACAGATGGCTATGTAACCATACATTCGCCAATCCTCGATAAGAGTGTTTAAATATCGAACCTAACCAGTTCGAATAACGGTGAAATGGAGACTAGAACGTCATGTGACAGACTCTCACCCAACAGGTGCTCCCTGACTCAGCAGCAGGAACCTGACTGTCAACCAAATACTTCTGGTGTTGGAGGAAGAAGAGGAAGAAGAAGGAAAGGGGCCAGAACCAACTGTACGAAAGAATTGAATAGAACTGTTATGCAATGTTACCTGAAAAGTAACCCCAAGGAGAGGGGCTATAGGAGACGGATGCATAACATCTGGAACGAGATTGGTCTATTTAAATTAGACGAACAAAAATTGGCCGGGCAGGCTCGGGTAATAAGAACTAATGGGTGGATAAGCGAGCTGGAACTGAAGGAACTGAGCAGAGAGAATAGCTTGGAGATGGAGGTTGTAGTATGCCAGACAAACGAGCCAGTGGGAAATGAAGGTGAAGAGGTCGAGAGAACGGAGGAACCACCCGAAGCAGACGATGATCTGAATACTGAGATAAATAATACCTGGAACAGAGATACGGCCACTGAGGAGATGAATGCTGTCGGGCTAGGACAACATTCGGTTGACATCCTAAATTTAGTGGTAGATGAATTGAACAATGATAGTGGGAGACCTATGAACCTAAGATTTGTAGACAGGAAAAAGTTAAAAGAAACAACAGCTAAGGTAAACAAAGTCATCCCATACCTTGAGGCGAGGAGCCTTCACCAGTGCAACAATATCCTTAAAGCAACAGCAAATACGGTGAGGAAACTACTTGGTATAAAAGCGAGAGGAAACAACAGACAAGGAAGAGCAGAGCCTTGGTGGAAGAAACGACTGAGTGGTCAAATCAAGGAAATGAGAAATGACATTGGAAAGCTTGAGTCACTACTGAATGGGACACTAAAAAACATAGGCACTAAAAATAGACTGGAAATAAAGTACAAAACTAGGAGGAAAAAGCTAAATATTATCATAGAGGAACTGAAGCAACGCATTGTAGCAAAGAGTGCAAAAATCAGGCGATACGAGATCAGAGTCAGTCAGTATAAACAGAACCGCATGTTCGACAACAACCAGAAGATGCTGTTTGGACAGCTTGAGGGGAAAGAAAGAGGCAACGACTTGATCCCTGAGGCGGAACAAACTAAAACATTCTGGAGAGGAATATGGGAGCAGGATGTTAGACATAATGACCAGGCAGGGTGGATTGAGACAGTACAGAGGGAGATCGGTGAACAGGCACACCAACAAACTGATTTGAGTATCACAGTTGAAACTCTTAAGGGGCAGGCCAAAAAACTAACCAAGTGGAAATCACCAGGCCCAGATGGTGTGCAGGGGTATTGGATTAAAAATGTAACATCCCTCCACCCGAAACTGACGGCCATGTTCAATGACTGCTTGGTGTCGGGTGAGGTGCCAGAGTGGTTGACAAAAGGTACCACAGTTCTGATAATGAAAGACCGAATCAAGGGTAATGATGTTACCAACTATAGACCTATCACATGTCTGTCCGTAATGTGGAAACTGTTGACGAGCATTGTGTGAGAGGAAATCTACCATCACCTCCACACAAACAACTTGTTACCGGACGAACAGAAAGGATGCCGAAAGAAGTCACGTGGTACAAAGGACCAGTTACTTATTGATAAGATGGTAATGGGGAATTGCAGGAGGAGACACACTGATCTTGCCATGGGATGGATAGACTACAGAAAGGCATTTGACATGGTGCCTCATTCTTGGATCACCAAAAGCCTGGAGATCTTCAAGGTGGCAGATAAAATCAGACGGTTGCTGGGCAGGAGTATGGGGTCCTAGGAGACAGAGTTGACATCAACTGGAGAATCCTTGGGAAGCGTGAAGATCAAGAGAGGTATCTTCCAGGGAGATAGCCTGTCCCCTCTGTTGTTTGTCCTTGCCCTGATGCCCTTGACCATTATGCTGCGAAAAGTGAGAGCAGGATACAAGTTGGGAAAGGGAGAGCTTACCATCAATCACCTCCTCTTCATGGACGATCTTAAGCTCTTCGGGAAGAGTGAGAAGGAGTTGGATGTGCTTGTTGACACTGTCCGTATTTTCAGCAGTGATATATGTATGCAGTTTGGTATTAGTAAGTGTGGAGTCATTGTGATGAGGAGGGGTAGGTTGAGCAGAAGTAACGGAATCCAGATACCAACAGGTGAGATGATAAAGGAAATTGACTCTGAGGAAGGATACAAGTATTTGGGCGTTCTGAAGGCTGATGGCATAAAGAACAAAAAAATGAAGGAATTGTTAAGAACTGAATACATTCGGAGAGTAAGGAGCGTATTGAAGTCACATCTGAACAGCAGAAATGCCATAAGCGCAGTAAATTCCCGAGCTGTGTCCATTATTAGGTACAGTGCGGGAATTCTGAGATGGAATGTTGATGAACAAAAAGAAATGGATAGGAAGACTAGGAAGCTATTGACTATCTACAACATGTTCCACAAGAGGAGTGATGTCGATAGACTCTACCTAAGGAGATCTGAGGGTGGAAGAGGTCTCATCAGCATAGAGGACTGTGTTCAGATGGAGAAAAACAACCTATACAAATACGTGACTGATAGTAAGGAGCCAATGCTCAAAACTGTACTGAAGGAGGGGACGATAGGCCAGAGGATGTCCAAGGAGGAAATAACATCAAGGAGAAAGAGCAGCCTTCAGGGAAAATCCCTTCATAGTACCTTCTTTGAGAAAACTGAATTTAGAGATCCACAGACATGGAACTGGTTGAGAAGAGGAGACCTCAAAAAGGCTACAGAAGGAATGTTAATGGCTGCGCAGGAGCAGGCCCTCAAAACGAAGTGGTTGAAACACCATATTTACAAGGAGGAGGCTAGCCCACTGTGCAGGATCTGTGGAGAGAGAGAGGAGACTGTGGCTCACATTGTATCCGAGTGTAAACACCTAGCCCAGACCCACTATAAGGGCTGGAGACACGATGTGATGGGCAGGGTGATCCACTGGCACCTGTGCAAAGTAAACAATTTACCACATTCTGAGAAATGGTATGAGTATAGGCCAGAGGCGGTGATAGAAAACGATCAGGTGAAGGTGCTGTGGGATTTTAGGATACAGACGGACAAGAAACTGGAACACAATAGACCTCACCTGGTGGTTGTGGACAAAGAAAGAAGATCGTGTCTGATTGTGGATGTGGCCTGCCCATTCGACACGAGAGTGCAAGAGAAGGAGAGGGAGAAAATTAACCGATACCAGGACTTAAAGTGGGAGGTGAAAAGGATTTGGAACTGCCATGAAGTCAAAGTGATCCCGATTGTCATAGGCGCACTGGGGACTATCTCCAAAAGTTTCCAGGGATGGTTAAAGAAAATCGGCCCCTTCACGCTTTTTGGAACGCTTCAAAAGGCATGGTTGCTGGGAACAGCAAGAACCCTCCGATACGTCCTGAATATCTGAGGCTGCAGGTAGTGGCTTGATATTCATTCTAACGGACTTTCCAGTTAACCAACATCAATGACTGAGATTCAAGGAATAATAATAATAATAATAATAATAATAATAATAATAATAATAATAATAATAATAATAATAATAATAATAATAATAATAATAATAATAATAATAATGGACTACAAATTTCAGAAGTCCCATTTACTGCTGAAATGGAAAACACAGAAAAAGCAAAGCAGGTAAAAGTAACTGCAAAGAAAGAACTACTACAGAACTGGCTAAGAAATGGCAAGAAAAGCCTCTGTATAGAAAATACCCAGAGCGAGCTAACAATCCTGATGTTGACAAAACTTCAACCCATCACTGGTTGGCATCCTCTGGACTGAAATCGGAGACTGAAGGACTGATTATATCAGCACAAGATCAGTGTCTGCCAACAAAAAATTACCAAGCCAACATAATAAAAAATGGATGCAGCCCATTATGCCGTGTATGCAAAAAACAACCAGAGACCATTGACCATATAATTTCAATGCGCAGTCCTATAGCTCCAACCGAATACATAAACAGGCATGACAGAGCTGCACAATACATACATTGGATAATGTGTAAGCATTTTGACCTGCCCCATCAAAAGAATTGGTGGGAGCATCAACCACCTCCCATACTTGAAAAAGATCACATCTCAATCTTGTGGAACTTTAGCATCCAAACAGACCGAAAAATAGATGCAAATAGACCTGATATAATATTGAAGGACTTTCAAAGGAGGGTATGCCTGCTAATTGATAGACAAGAATGTATCTATAAAAACATTTGAAAAATTGAGCAAGTATAAGGACCTGGAGATAGAAATTGGAAAAATGTGGAAATTGAGAACTAAAACAATACCAGTGATTGTAGGCGCTCTGGGAATAATACCTAAGGGATCTAATGATTACTTATCGCAAATCCCAGGAAACCCGCGTATAGGAGAAATACAAAAGATAGTACTAATGGGAACTGCCCATATACTAAGGAAGATTCTGTCAATATAAGTACATCACAAGTCTCAACACTAAAGATGCATGTGTGAGTATGTATGTTCTTTCTTGAACATGGCGGACCTTGTTGTCTCTTGAGGTCACTGGTTGTGACTTGGTGATAACTCGTATGAACATAAAGCAAGATAAATGCAACTTTAATAATAATAATAATAATAATAATAATAATAATAATAATAATAATAATAATAACGGACAAAAAACTGGAACACAATAGACCTGACCTGGTGGTTGTGGACAAAGAAAAAAGATCGTGTCTGATTGTGGATGTGGCCTGCCCTTTCGACACGAGAGTGCAAGAGAAGGAGAGGGAGAAAATTAACCGATACCAGGACTTAAAGTGGGAGGTGAAAAGGATTTGGAACTGCCATGAAGTCAAAGTGATCCCGATTGTCATAGGCGCACTGGGGACTATCTCCAAACGTTTCCAGGGATGGTTAAAGAAAATCGGCCCCTTCACGCTTTTTGGAACGCTTCAAAAGGCATGCTTGCTGGGAACAGCAAGAACCCTCTGATACGTCCTGAATATCTGAGGCTGCAGGTAGTGGCTTGATATTCATTCCAACGGACTTTCCAGTAAACCAACATCAATGACTGAGATTCAAGGAATAACAATAATAATAATAACAATCATCATTTCCTCATCTCTCATCATTCTATATTTATATTCTATTCTTCATCTTTTATTTTACTTCTTATTCTTTCACCAATTTCTTAATCTTTTTCAACAACAGAGTGCTTTGGAATTAATTTCTACCAAAATTATAACAACAACAACAACAACAGCAATATTATTAATAATAATAATAATAATAATAATAATAAGAAGAATAAGGGAAGAAGACGCACGAGGTGGTAGAACGTCACGAAATTGCTCCCGTAAGTTTTTGATTTTTAACATATTTAAATCAATTGTGAAAGAACAATTCTTAGCACAAATGTTGCATAAATGCACCGAATGAGGTCCCATAAAGTTTCGGATCCATATTATATTGTTGTATCGCTCAAATATTCAATTTTGTATTATATATTTTGTATTCAAAAAAAGAAAATGGTTATAAATGGAACAAAACACCCTCTGTCTACACTATATAGAACAGCCAAATAGCAGCAATTTCAATTTCACCAACACCAGAAACTTGATACACTACCTATCCCATCACACTAAATATAACAGCCAGATAACGGCAATTTCACCAGCATCATAATAATAATTACTATTATTATTGTCTCAAATTTTAAAAAATGTTTAATTCAAATTTTACGGGAATATGTCAACACAAAATATAATAAAAATATATATTAAACATACGAACACAAACTCATAGATACTATATCAGTAACGACAACACCACCGCTGCCACCACCCCACCGCATCCATCATCGCCGCCACCACTCATTCAATGCTACCGACACTATTCCCCTGTTAACTTGAGAGAGAAAAGGGAAGGTAGCGGTATCACTAGACAAGAGAGAGGCTAGCAAAAGATATAAATAGATTGACTTGGTGACCTTGCCACCGGCCAAACGTCTACATCAACAATTATGGGACTGCTGGCTCACCCCTTCCTCACCAACAATATAAAAAGCCCCGGCACCACCACCGACATAGCCAACAACAATAACAGCCAACTACAACAAAAAGTATATTATATTATTGTAATGCACTGGGTGATTGCTGGCCTTGTGCCTGGAGTGGAGACAATTATTAATAATTTCATTCTTAAGCCACGCAATGCTCACATTAAGGAACCACTCATGATAATAACAATTTAAAAAAAAACAACAAAAAGAAAACCCCGTGACGAAGAAATACCGGGATGGCGGCCGGCGGGGAATAGCCATGTCTCTAGGGGAGAACGACCCCTCTAGTCTTGGTTGACACTCGTTCTAGAAGTTGTAACACGAAATGATTACCCCTTGGCGGATAAGGATAAAACGCAACAAAATAAAGTAAATGTCTAATGATAAAATCTCATACCGGATCGGCCGTCACCCGGGTAAAAAAGGGCCGCGTCCCTCAGAGAGGAACCAGACTGGGGTCGAAAAATCAGTTAATGGTTCAAACCTTCCCATCACTTCGGAGCTGGAGACCTCCCATAACCGGAATACTCCTACTGTTGGCCCTCCATGCTCACCACCAAGAAATCCAAAGAAAAAGAGAGAAAAATGGTCAAGGGAAGATAATAAAGAAGTCCTTGAGGCTTTCTACACTGCCATGTACTACCCATCAAATACATCGAATACAGAACAAACATATATCAACTGGAAAAAGAAACATCCCGAAAACAGAGGCTATATTGACAGTAACAAACTAGCCAATATACGAAGAAATATGGTAAGAAAAAAGTTACTAACTGATATAGAAATTGATCAGATCAAGCTAGTAGCACAAAGTCAGCGAAGGGAAAATGAAGCATGTGTCAGTGAAAACGAGGTAAACTGTAACACTTCGAATCCCAGGGTTGGGGCGGAATCACTGGCAACAGAACAAATTAAAGAAAGGAGCGAAAAAGTGGAGGGAGTGCATGCTCAGGATGAAACTCCAAATGAAAATAATGAGATCGTAAATGATAAAGAAATGAATGAGAATGAACTTGCCAACTTGAAGGATGAAATTATGATCGAATGGATGAAAATGAAAGAATCTGACATGGGGCAACGGGACACCCTCCCTAAGATCCAGAACTCCAAACAGAACCAAAAGATAATACACAAGACTAACATAATTCTCAAAAACATTATCATCACAAACAAACTAAACATTACTGACTTAAATCATCTCTATTATGCATCGGCTAAAGTCACCACTCACTTATGTGGAGTGAAGATGAAAAAACAAAGGAATTCCCACAAGAAATCTACTTGGCAAGATAACATCAATCGCCAAATAAACCTTCTCCGATCTGACATAGAAATTTTAACAAACTATAAAGTAGGTGAACATGTTAAACAAACTAAACTTAGAAAATTGAAAAAAAAGTACAGTATAAGATCAACATGTGACATAGACATGCTGATAGAAACAATCAAGCAAAAAGTGTCGGCCAAAGCTGCTTGTATAAGGCGCTTTGAAAAACGATCTAGATTCTATAAGGATAATAATATGTTCAAAAACAACCAAAGAAACTTCTACAGAAAAATTGGTAAGTCAACAATAACTGCTAAATCAATACCACCCAAGGAGGAAGTGCAAGAATTCTGGGAAAAGATCTGGGCCGAAGAAAAAGTTCATAACATACATGCCCCATGGATAGACAGACAAATGAAAGAAACAGCTCACCTGGAAGAACAAACATGGGAAAATATAACAGTTGAACAGTTGCGCTTGGCTCTAAGAAAAACCAGCAAATGGAAATCCCCAGGAAAAGACAAAATACAAAACTTTTGAATAAATGCCTTCACAGAGTCTCATGAGCTGTTAGCCCAACTTTACAATGAAATAGTTAAGGAGCCAGAAAAGATACCATCATGGCTAGTTAACGGCATTACATTCCTGCTACCGAAGAATGATGAGACAAACAATCCCAAAAATTACAGACCGATAACCTGCTTGACCACAATGTATAAAATTTTAATATCAGTCCTAACAGAATACACATATGACCACCTGATAACAAATGACCTATTTCCCGTTGAGCAGAAAGGGTGTAAACGAGGCTCATATGGCTGTAAGGATCAGCTTCTGGTTAACAAAATGATACTGGAAGATTGTCATAATAGACACAAAAATCTATCGATTGCTTGGATAGATTATAAAAAAGCATTCGATAGTTTGCCACACAGTTGGATTGAAAAATGTTTAGAGATTTTCAAAATATCCCCCGTTGTCAGGAGGTTTTTGTCATTCAGTATGAAGACATGGAGAACGACACTCCTTTTGAATAGTGAAACAAAATCACTGGAAGCTGGAGAAGTTAATATTAATTGTGGAATTTTTCAGGGTGACTCTTTATCACCGCTTTTATTCTGCATCGCACTTATACCATTAAGTAAAATGCTCAATGAAACAAAACATGGATATAGAGTCTATGACAAAACCATTAATCACCTGTTCTACATGGATGACCTGAAACTATTTGCAAAAAATGATGAACAATTGCAAGGGCTATTATCCACTGTGAAGCAGTTCAGTGATGACATTAAAATGGAGTTTGGACTGGATAAATGCGCCAAAGCAACATTCACCAGAGGAAAGCTGCTGAAGAGTTCAGACATTAATCTTGATCGGGGGAACGTGATAAGAGAGCTTGATCAAGAAAAAACTTACAAATATCTAGGTGTTTGTGAAGGAGACGGAATCAAGCACTCGACAATGAGGGAAAGGATAAGGAAGGAATGTTACCGCAGAGTCAGAGCAATCTTAAGAACGGAATTGAATGCAAGGAATAGGATCGATGCCATAAACACGCTTGCCATACCAGTAGTAACCTACAATTACAATGTCATCAACTGGTCAAGCACAGAGATCCGTAGGCTCGATACAAAAATCCGAAAATTCCTAACCATGCACAGAATGCATCACCCTAAGGCAGACATAGATAGAATATATCTCCCTAGGAAAGAAGGAGGACGTGGGTTAATCCAGTTAGACATTGCGTTGAAAACTGCAACAATTGGATTATCCACATATCTAAGGGAATCACATGATTGGATGATCAAACTCGTTTTGAAACACGAAAGCACCAAAAGATCATATTCCATTACAAAAGATGCACAAAGATACAGTAATGGACTACAAAGTTCGGAAGTCCCATTTACTGCTGAAATGGAAAACACAGAAAAAGCAAAGCAGGTAAAAGTAACTGCAAAGAAAGAACTGCTACAGAAACTGGCTAAGAAATGGGAAGAAAAGCCTCTGTATGGATAATACCCAGAGCGAGCTAACAATCCTGATGTTGACAAAACTTTAACCCATCAGTGGTTGGCATCCTCTGGACTGAAATCGGAGACTGAAGGACTGATTATATCGGCACAAGATCAGTGTCTGCCAACAAAAAATTACCAAGCCAACATAATAAAAAATGGGTGCAGCCCATTATGCCGTGTATGCAAAAAACAACCAGAGACCATTGACCATATAATTTCAATGTGCAGTCCTATAGCTCCAACCGAATACCTAAACAGGCATGACAGAGCTGCACAATATATACATTGGATAATGTCTAAGCATTTTGACCTGCCCCATCAAAAGAATTGGTGGGAGCATCAACCATACTTGAAAAAGATCACATCTCAATCTTGTGGAACTTTAGCATCCAAACAGACCGAAAAATAGATGCAAATAGACCTGATATAATATTGAAGGACTTTCAAAGGAGGGTATGCCTGCTAATTGATATGTCTGTTCCAATAGACAAGAATGTATCTATAAAAACATTTGAAAAATTGAGCAAGTATAAGGACCTGGAGATAGAAATTGGAAAAATGTGGAAATTGAGAACTAAAACAATACCAGTGGTTGTAGGCGCTCTGGGAATGATACCTAAGGGGTTCTAACTACTACTTATCGCAAATCCCAGGAAACCCGCGTATAGGAGAAATACAAAAGATAGTACTAATGGGAACTGCCCATATACTAAGGAAGATCCTGTCAATATAAGTACATCACAAGTCTAAACACTAAGGATGCATGTGTGAATATGTATGTTCTTTCTTGAACATGGCGGACTTTGGTGTCTCTTGAGGTCACTGGTTGTGACTTGGTGATAACTCGTATGAACATAAAGCAAGATAAATGCAAATAGTAATAATAATATGGAAAGCTTGAGTCCCTACTGAATGGGACACTAAAAAACATAGACACTAAAAATAGATTGGAAATAAAGTACAAAACTAGGAGGAAAAAGCTAAATATTATCATAGAGAAACTGAAGCAACGCATTGTAGCAAAGAGTGCAAAAATTAGGTGATACGAGAGCAGAGTCAGTCAGTATAGACAGAACCGCATGTTTGACAATGACCAGAAGATGCTGTTTGGACAGCTTGAAGGGAAAGAAAGAGGCGACGACTTGATCCCTGAGGCGGAACAAACTAAGACATTCTGGAGAGGAATATGGGAGCAGGATGTTAAACATAATGACCAGGCAGTGTGGATTGAGACAGTACAAAAGGAGATTAGTGAACAGGCACACCAACAAACTGATTTGAGTATCACAGTTGAAACTCTTAAGGAGCAGGCCAAAAAACTAACCAACTGGAAATCACCAGGCCCAGATGGTGTGCAGGGGTATTGGATTAAAAATATAACATCCCTCCACCCGAAACTGACAACCATGTTCAATGACTGCTTGATGTCAGGTGAGGTACCAGAGTGGTTGACAAAAGGTACGACAGTTCTGGTAATGAAAGACCAAATCAAGGGTAATGATGTTACCAACTATAGACCTATCACATGTCTGTCCTCTCTGTTGTTTGTCTTTTCCCTGATTCCCCTGACCATTATACTGCGAAAAGTGAGAGCAGGATACAAGTTGGGAAAGGGAGAGCTTACCATCAATCACCTCCTCTTCATGGACGATCTTAAACTCTTCAGGAAGAGTGAGAAGGAGTTGGATGTGCTTGTTGACACTGTCCGTATTTTCAGCAATGATATATGTATGCAATTTGGTATTAGTAAGTGTGAAGTCCTTGTGATGAAAAGGGGGTAAATTGAGCAGAAGCAACGGAATCCAGGTACCAAAGGTGAGATGATAAAGGAAATTGACACTGAAGAAGGATACAAGTATTTGGGTGTTCTGGAGGCTGATGACATCAAGAACAAAACAATGAAGGAATTGATAAGATCTGAATACATTCGGAGAGTAAGGAGCGTATTAAAGTCACACCTGAACAGTAGGAATGCCATAAGTGCAGTAAATTCCCGAGCTATGTCTATTATTAGGTACAGTGCGGGAATTCTGACATGGAATGTTGCTGAACAAAAAGAAATGGATAGGAAGACTAGGAAGCTATTGACTATCTACAATATGTTCCTCAAGAGGAGTGATGTCGATAGACTCTACTTAAGGAGATCTGAAGGTGGAAGAGGTCTTATCAGCATAGAGGACTGTGTTCAGATGGAGAAAAACAACCTACACAAATACGTGACTGATAGTAAGGAGCCAATGCTCAGAATTGTCTTGAAGGAGAGGACAATAGACCAGGGCATGTCCAAGGAGGAAATAACAACAAGGAGAAATAGCAGCCTTCAAGAAAAATCCCTTCATAGTACCTTCTTTGAGAAAACTGAATTTAGAGATCCACAGACATGGAACTGTTTGAAAAGAGGAAACCTTAAAAAGGCTACAGAAGGAATGCTAATGGCTGCGCAAGAGCAGGCCCTCAAAACGAAGTGGTTGAAACACCATATTTACAAGGTTGAGGCTAGCCCACTGTGCAGGATCTGTGGAGAGAGAGAGGAGACTGTGGCTCACATTGTATCCGAGTGTAAACACCTAGCCCAGACTCACTATAAGGGCTGGAGATATGATGTGATGGGCAGGGTGATCCACTGGCACCTATGCAAAGTAAACAATTTACCACATTCTGAGAAGTGGTATGAGCATAAGCCAGAGTCGGTGATAGAAAACGATCAGGTGAAGGTGCTGTGGGATTTTAGGATACAGACGAACAAAAAACTGGAACACAATAGACCTGACCTGGTGGTTTTGGACAAGGAAAAAAGATCGTGCCTGATTGTGGATGTGGCCTGCCCATTCGACACGAGAGTGCAAGAGAAGGAGAGGGAGAAAATTAACCGATACCAGGACTTAAAGTGGGAGGTAAAAAGGATTTGGAACTGCCATGAAGTCAAAGTGGTCCCGAATGTCATAGGCGCACTAGGTACTATCTCAAAAAGTTTCCAGGGATGGTTAAAGAAAATTGGCCCCACCACGCTTTTTGGAACGCTTCAAGAGGCATGCTTGCTGGGAACAGCAAGAACCCTCTGATACGTCCTGAATATCTGAGGCTGCAGGTAGTGGCTTGATATTTATTTCAACAAACTTTCCAGTTAACTAACATCAATGACTGAGACTCAAAGAACAATAATAATATAATAATAATAATAATAATAATAGTAATAAATGGAATATATATCACTATAGTATCATAATTTATTTCGTTATATATATTTCATGGATTCTAAATTATAGTATGCCTTCTCCAGACAAAATACATGTCATACCCGTTTTAAATTGATCGCATGCGGTCTTTTACATGTATGTCATAACATTTTATACATCTAATATTGTATTTTGTCTGAAGAAGGCATACTATAATTTAGTATACCTGAAATATATATATCGAACTAAATTATGATGCTATAGTGATATATATTCCATTTATTACTATTATTATTAAAATACATGTGGATTGGCAGTATCGGTAGAGGGTCGGACGCCATGCTTTCCAGTATAGTTACGTCCCTTTACGATCTGAGTTCAAATCCCGCCGAGGTTGACTTTGCCTTTCATCCTTACGGGGTCGATAAAATAAAGTACCAGTAATGCACTGGGTTATTACTGGCCTTGTGCCTAAAGTAGAAACAATTATTAAAATACATCAGATAAATTATTTGTCGAGTGCTTTGTATATGTTATGAACATAACTCTGTTGATTACATACCAACAAAGTCTCTAACTCATTGTTTATGTATATATATATATATATATATATATAATGAAAAATTGAACAGGGACAGAACAGAGAGGCAGTACGATAAATGTTTATTAAATTCACGCTCAGGAGAGTGGGGGGTAGGTGGGGGACGACGTTTCGGGCATAAGCCCTTCTTCAGGTGAGAGTTCAAAAGGAGTGTAGGGGAGTGGTGGAGAGACATATAGTGAAAGGAAACGGTGCGAATGAAAAATTAACAAATAAAGACAAAAATATAATAAATAATAAATAAAAATAAAGCATGATCAAGATACAAGGAATGAGAAAATTTAAAAATAAAGGCATGATCAAAATAAACTGAAATTAAAAGGGGGGTAAACATTATATATTCACATAATATATGATTTCATAAACACCCTTATTATGCTTAAAGCTATTAAAGCTATGTTAGTGCTACTGACAATAAATTATTGTGAACATAGTTCGAACGATATGCAAATTAGTATTTCCAACCGATCTTTTCTATTATGATAAATGTATTCGATGTTCAGAGAGTGGGATTGGCTCCGTGCAAAGCCTTTTCTCACTTAAAAAATCTTCGAGCACATGCATCGTTTCATATGTGACATATTTTGCGTTGTATGGACTGAAAAGCCACGTCCATTCTGCTCATGCTTAAGTATCTATCGACGGCATTATTCAAAACCGAGCTGCAGCCATCATGTATGTATGTATGTGTGTGTGTGTGTGAGTACCATTTGCATGTGTGTGTGTGTTTATGTCCCATAATTTAACGGTTCGACAAAATGAGATCGACAAAATATTTACTAATTTGAAAAAGAATCAACTGGAGATTCATGCTCCAGTTTCATGTAGTGGTCTAGTATGGTCGAGGTCAATTGTCTAAATCCATTAAAAGAATAAGTAATACCATTGTTATAATGTTACTGACTTTCATACAACGTCTTATGGTGTTTGTGGATATTGTTGTTGTTGTTTATTGTCATACCTGTCTAGCTGAACTATGATGAAATGCCCTGACTTCTCATGTTGGTGTTCTACAGTCTAAAGTCTGTCTCAAGCCAGGAAGCTCATTAGGCCGGTGCTTATTCTAATTTCGTGGCGTGAAGCGACTAAGAGTACAAGACTCCCTCGTGGACATGATGCCAGTCCATCGCTGGATTATACCTCGAGCTATTGGTGGTATTCATTTCAAGCTGTGTATACAGGAGGAACGTGAAATGAAGTGTTTTGCTCAAG
>OZ024742.1:190220427-190225427 GCA_964016885.1 Eledone cirrhosa
ATTAAAACCTAGGATCAATAATCGAATGGAAAGAGGTGCACCATAATGGTTAATTTAAAAGCCTGTATTCCAACATCCCAGTGGCCCGTTTCTAGACTCACACACATACACATACATATATCACACACATATTTTCCCTTTTTTATTATATACATATTCGTCCACGTCTTTCAATTCATAAATTTACATAGAAACATCCTACTTACACACTTACATTCACGCACACACATGCATATATGAAACACTTTTCTGCAAACATTTCACAACACGCACGTTCGAAATTTTAACGTCTTTTCATTTCATTTAAATTAAATCTGACTTCCAAATAAGTCAACTCCGAACGATCCTTTAAGTCTCTCCTACGGATGCTCCCTTGATAATGGGTTTTAAACCCGAAAATATTTGGGATAATTAAATTTGCTAAGGTAAGATATTTTTGTTATCTTAGCGATTTAATTTTCTTTCTAATGCATTGTTTGGTTTTCAAAATTATTTAAATTTGTGTTTCCTATTCAACAATGATTCAAGCAAGCTACAAAACTCTGTTATTTTTTAATAAGTATTGTACATATTTATTTCTTCCACAAATGTGTTTTATATTTACAGTCAAATTTGTTTTCGCTTTTGTTTCATTATTTTCTATTCCCTACTTTTAATACAATTGTTCAATCAAATCATCCAGTACAAAGTCGCCACTCATTAATTTTATTTCAATATAGAGAAGGTTTCTAGGAGCTTGCAGTGTCATTTACAACATTTACTAAGAGAAAGAATCTAGAACCTTTCACTCTTAATTACTGCATCGACTGCAAATTTTATCTTATCTCTAATGTATTTATCACATTAAATAATGGGTTAAATACCCGAACATACCTTGTTACGGTCTAAATATATTGGATGTGAAAGAACGAAGATTATACTGGTATTCTGTGGATGTGTATATTTTTATTGGAGAAGTTAAGAAATTTTTAATATATTCACCAATCCAAATTTTTACTTTACAATTTTACGGTCAAATGCATACACAGAAATAGAGAGGATTAAAAAAAAAAATATTTATTCGATATAAAAATTAAATGATAGTATCGTAATTGTCAGTCAGTTGGCCCGTTTGTGTCTTCCTGGCAACCAATATTTTTAGACTCAGTCCCACAATGGCTATTGTTGTAATATATTATTCTCCTATATTTTATGTTTTATTTCTTTGTTGACTTTTCTCATATATGACACCCATCCACACAAAGGCATATGTATAAACACGCATATGTATGTTTTTATATATATATATATATATATATATATATATATATAGAGAGAGAGAGAGAGATTTCAACTTGAATCAACCTGTTATTTTTATCTAAAGACATTTTTTTCAAAATCCACTCCGCCCGCCCCTTCAATCTATCTTATTTCTCATTCTTTCTTCTGATGAAGGACTAGCGTCCGAAACGTTTAGACCCTCTTCCTGCTATTTCAAGAGTTAACCTAATATATTCCTTCCATATACTGTACCGATGTGTATTATTTCTGTTTACTTTTTACATATATATATATATACATATATATATATATATATATATATATATATATATATATATATATATATATATATATATATATATATATATATATATATATACAGGTATACACACACACACGCATATATATGTTTATACACATACACACACACACACACACACACACACACGTATATATATCGATGGAAATGTGTTTTCTATGTCCGGCCAATTTTCAAGTGTCTATTATTAGTTATTGAACCGGAAACGAACATCATTACATTTCTATCTCTTTTTCTACTTGACGCCTTCCAATCACCAAACTAATTAAAACACATACAAAAACAAATCCTGTTGTTGTCTCCTTTAACGTTGTTTATATTGAAGTTGTTGTTGTTGTTGTTGTGGTTCTTGTGGTTGTTGTTGTTGTTGTATTTCTACTTGTCATCATTGTCCTGATTGTTATTCTTGTTTTTAGAAAATTAATGTAGATTTCTTACTATTATCGTAGTCATGATGATGATGATAATCATAATCACCATCATTATGTATGTCATCTTTACCATCATCATTGTTATAGCAAGAACAACGACGACAACAACAACAACAACAACAACAACAACAACAACAGCAGCAGAAGCAGCAGCAGCAACAACAACAACAACAACAACAACAACAACAACAACAACAACAACAACAACAACAATAATAATAATAATAATAATAATAATAATAATAAGGGAAGAAGACGCACGAGGTGACGGAGGTCATGAAATCGCTCCCGTAAGTTTTGAATCTTTAACATATTTAAATCATTTGTGAAATAACAACTCTTAGTACAAATGCTACGTAAAGCACCCGGCTTGAGCCCCAAAAAATTCGGACCCAAAATATATTGTTATAAGGCTCAAATATTCAAATATTCAACTTTGTATTGTTCACTGTATATCCAAAAAAGAAAATGGCTATAAATGGAAGAAGAACCCCCCCCCCCCCTCCTCTCCTCTGTCTACACTATATAGAACAGCCAAACTCACCAACACCAGAAACTAGATACATCACCCACCCCATCACCTGTGTACACTAAACCCAACAGCCAGATAACGGCATTTTCACCACCACCGCTCACTACGGCCATCATTACCACCATTATCCCATCACCGCCGCCACCACCCCTTCACTCCTTCACTGCTACCACCGCTACAGCACCATCACTACAGTAATACGGTTACATCACCGCCACCACTGCCTCGGTATCGACATCACCACCACCACTGTCTCAGTATCGCAACCGCCGCCAGTCTTCCACTTCTCCCAGTTGGCTGCTGCCACCACATTATAGAATCCCTACTGCTAAACAAGAGGAAGGCATCAAAATATATAGATAGACTCAAAAGAAAAAAGAAAAAACAAACAACAAAACCAAAGCAGCACAGCAACAACAGCAAAAAACGAGAAAAACAAACAGAGAAAAACAAAAACAAAAAAACCCCCCCCAAAACGTAAAGAAAATAAGAATGAAGAGAGAAGCAGGCGGACGGACAGAGAAGAGGGGGGAAAAACTAAAACTTAAAAAACAAAAACTAAGTCAGACATTCGAACACTACATTACAATGAAACTTATGCTTATTCATTTTTGGGGCCCTTTCTGCCTGTGTGTTTGTTTGTTTATGTGTGTTCGTATACAGCGTGGTGATAATGCCACACAAGGGCCAAGTGGAATGGCGGATCCACAGATGGATATGTAACCATACATTCGCCAATCCTCGATAAGAGTGTTTAAATATCGAACATAAACAGTTCGAATAACGGTGAAATGGAGACTAGAACGTCATGTGACAGACTCTCACCCAACAGGTGCCCCCTAGCTCAGCAGCAGGAACCTGACTGTCAACCAAATACTGCTGATGTTGGAGGAAGGAGAAGAAGGAAAGGGGCCAGAACCAACTGGACGAAAAAATTGAATAGAACTGTTATGCAATGTTACCTGAAAAGTAACCCCAAGGAGAGGGGCTACAGGAGACGGATGCATAACATCTGGAACGAGATTGGTTTATTTAAATTAGATGAACAAAAATTGGCCGGGCAGGCTCGGGTAATAAGAACTAATGGGTGGATAAGCGAGCTGGAACTGGAGGAACTGAGCAGAGAGAATGGCTTGGAGATGGCGGGTGTAGTATGCCAGACAAGCGAGCCAGTGGGAAATGAAGGTGAAGAGGTCCTGAGAACGGAGGAACCACCCGAAGCAGACAATGATCTGAATACTGAGATAAATAATACCTGGAACAGAGATACGGCCACTGAGGAGATGAATGCTGACGGGCTAGGACAAGATTCGGTTGACATCCTAAATTTAGTGGTAGATGAATTGAACAATGATAGTGGGAGACCTATGAACCTAAGATTTGTAGACAGGAAAAAGTTAAAAGAAACAACAGCTAAGGTAAACAAAGTCATCCCATACCTTGAGACGAGGAGCCTTCACCAGTGCAACAATATCCTCAAAGCAACAGCAAATACGGTGAGGAAACTACTTGGTATAAAAGCGAGAGGAAACAACAGACAAGAAAGAGCAGAGCCGTGGTGGAAGAAGCGACTGAGTGGGCAAATCGGGGAAATGAGAAATGACATAGGAAAGCTTGAGTCACTACTGAATGGGACACTAAAAAACATAGGCACTAAAAATAGACTGGAAATAAAATACAAAACTAGGAGGAAAAAGCTAAATATTATCATAGAGGAACTGAAGCAACGCATTGTAGCAAAGAGTGCAAAAATCAGGCGATACGAGAACAGAGTCAGTCAGTATAAACAGAACCGCATGTTCGACAACAACCAGAAGATGCTGTTTGGACAGCTTGAGGGGAAAGAAAGAGGCAACGACTTGATCCCTGGGGCGGAGCAAACTAAAACATTCTGGAGAGGAATATGGGAGCAGGATGTTAAACATAATGACCAGGCAGTGTGGATTGAGACAGTAGAGAAGGAGATCAGTGAACAGGCACACCAACAAACTGATTTGAGTATCACAGTTGAAACTCTTAAGGGGCAGGCCAAAAAACTAACCAAGTGGAAATCACCAGGCCCAGATGGTGTGCAGGGGTATTGGATTAAAAATATAACATCCCTCCACCCGAAACTGACAACCATGTTCAATGACTGCTTGATGTCAGGTGAGGTACCAGAGTGGTTGACAAAAGGTACCACAGTTCTGATAATGAAAGACCGAATCAAAGGTAATGATGTTACCAACTATAGACCTATCACATGTCTGTCCGTAATGTGGAAACTGTTGACAAGCATTATGTCTGAGGAAATCTACCATCACCTCCACACAAACAACTTGTTACCGGACGAACAGAAAGGATGCCGAAAGAAGTCACGTGGTACAAAGGACCAGTTACTTATTGATAAGATGGTAATGAGGAATTGCAAGAGGAGACACACTGGTCTTGCCATGGGATGGATAGACTACAAAAAGGC
>OZ024742.1:190230427-190232927 GCA_964016885.1 Eledone cirrhosa
AAGAAATGAAATAAAATGAAATGGTTTGTACCGAAATGACACGACCACTAATACGAAGGACAAAATGCCTCGTGGTATTTTCTCCGGTTCTCTGCACTTTGAGTTCAAATCCTGCCGATGCCATATTTCCACTTTCATGCATTCGGAGTTCGGAGTAGATAGGGATAAAATACCAGTTAAATGAAATGGATTGGTTGAATTGTTATGGAGTCGAATAATATGTTTTGTAGTATTTGATCTGTTTTTGTTGAGTTCTCAATTCAAATCATACTATAGCCTACTTGGGACATGTGTTTCTCGTTTTTTTAACCACTATTTGGCCCGCGGGTACCTTTCTTGGAGGCCAGACTTATTTGTACCAGGTCTCCACTTTGAGGACACATTCCACTCTCCCACAGTCTTATGACGCTCCGAGAGACATGAGAACTGCCCTTCTGTCTTTGGCTAGACAGTAAAAGAAATAAGTTATACAGGGATTTTGGATGATGGTAATTTTCATTCAACGATTTAAAAAAAAAGTGGCTACAACAGAAACTAGGAGAACAAAGCTGGAACGGATTAGATTTACAGAAAATATTTGAATTCATTGATTATGTTTTTAAAGAATGACCTTTTCACAATATAAATATACTTAGACAGATAAAACTCAGCAATCATTATTGAAAATCATTTACAAGATAGCGTGATATACATTGTCAACCACCCCAAAAAACCCCACAGAAGTGTGTTATAAAAACACACTAGAAAACATAACAACAATAAAACTGACGTATAATTTAAGCTTAATTTTAACGTAAATATAACGAAGTTATATTGCTTGTTCTCTGAGGATAAAATCAGATTTTATGTAAATTTTCATTGTCGTTCATTCCATTCTTGACACGAAATCTAATACTTTGGAACGAAATATTATAGCGATTTTATCAGCTTAATTCTTGAGCTGCTAATAAATTTTATATCAACAAGCCCTCCATTTTCACACAGGTCCATCTTTATTCTAATAATTAAATCAAATAGAACACACAGTCAACACGGGCACCCATCAATGATGTTCGTTCGTATCGCAACTTTTCTCCTCCTCACCCCAATATCTTAACTAAATCAAAATTAAAAAATACATTTATTGTCAATCACGTTTAGCAGGTTGGCAGCCATTTTGGAAATTTGATTATCGTGAAGTTGTAATATAAGTAGTAGCACAAAATATTCTTGGGATTTTACTAATACACACACACACACACACACACATATATATATATATATAAATGTATGTAATTGTGTGTGTATTTGTAAATTTGTCCGTATATGTATATATATATATATATATATATATATATATATATATATATATATGTATGTATATATATAAATAGCAAAAAAATGAGGAACAACACGGTCAGCTGTACAATAGGGTTTATATATATATATATATATATATATATATATATATATATACATTTGTATATATATACATGTGTATATATTTATACATATGTATATATATATATATACATATATAATATATATATATATATATACATATATCTAAATATGTATATATATGTACATATATATATATATATATATATATATATACATATATTATTGTGTGTATACATATCTATATAAATATACATACATATGTATAAATATATATTTCGTTTCTGAATTTGTTTAGCAAGATTCTTTATCTGAAATCGTGTGTTGAAACCGATATTGTTATACTTTGGGAGGGTCATGTTGCCAATAAGAAACACACGCACCAGTTGCTTTCACTTCAATTTATTATAATAAATTTATAATAAATTTATAAATTTATAAATTTCTGGTTGGTTGGTTGGTTCCACAACCAGATAGTTGTTTATATATAGTCATAGTTCTTTCGTCACACACTCTGTGACCTCTTCAGTGACTGGGATTCCTTTCTTTGTTTCTATGCCTCTCCTTTGTTCTGTCCTACGCCATTTTGTTTCTGTGTGTGTGTTGTGTGCTCAGTCTGCGCATGCGCCACATCCGGGTGTCTGTGTGTGTTTATGTTCATTTATTTATTTGTTTATTTACATGTTACTGGTTGGTTGTTTGTTCTATGTGTGTGTGTGTTTTCATTTTGTCCTTAATTGTAAGTTGTGATGTTGCTGTTCCACTCATATTTTCTATTTAATTTTGGTTGTAATTCTTTTATGTTTATTGCCTCTGTAATTTGTCTAAACATTGCATCTTTTCTGTGTGTAGACTCTATTTTTATTTCTATGTTCTCTAATTTACCATTGCAGGCGACATAGCTAACTTATTCATGGTATGGTGGGACAGTAGACTTAAACTTAAACTTAAAGAACAATTAGAAGCCCCCTTAACCCTGATAATGTACTCCCGCTACGTTGATGATATAAACATCGTAGTTAAGACACCCCCACTAGAGAACAGTCAGGAACTAGAGAAAACACAATGGAAAGCATCCAGCAAATAGCAAACTCCATCCACCAGAGCATTAGAGTTACTA
>OZ024742.1:190237927-190247927 GCA_964016885.1 Eledone cirrhosa
TGTTGTTGTTGATTTATTGGTTGTGGCAGTGTTGTTGTTGCTGTTTTATTGGTTGTGGCAGTGTTGTAGTTGTTGTTTTATTGGTTGTGGCAGTGTTGTTGTTGTTGTTTTATTGGTTGTGGCAGTGTTGTTGTTGTTGTTTTATTGGTTATGACAGTGTTGTAGTTGTTGTTTTATTGGTTGTGGCAGTGTTGTAGTTGTTGTTTTATTGGTTGTGGCAGTGTTGTTGTTGTTGTTTTATTGGTTGTGGCACTGTTGTTGTTGTTGTTTTATTGGTTGTGGCAGTGTTGTTGTTGCTGTTTTATTGGTTGTGGCAGTGTTGTTGTTGTTGTTTTATTGGTTGTGGCAGTGTTGTAGTTGTTGTTTTATTGGTTGTGGCACTGTTGTTGTTGTTGTTGTCTTATTGGTTGTGGCAGTGTTGTTGTTGTTGTTTTATTGGTTGTGGCAGTGTTGTTGTTGTTGTTTTTTTTGTTTGTGGTAGTGTTGTTGTTGTTTTATTGGTTGTGGCAGTTTTGTTGTTGTTGATTTATTGGTTGTGGCAGTGTTGTAGTTGTTGTTTTATTGGTTGTGGCAGTGTTGTTGTTGTTGTTTTATTGGTTGTGGCAGTGTTGTTGTTGCTGTTTTATTGGTTGTGGCAGTGTTGTAGTCGTTGTTTTATTGGTTGTGGCAGTGTTGTTGTTGTTGTTGTTTTATTCGTTGTGGCAGTGTTGTTGTTGTTGATTTATTGGTTCTGGCAGTGTTGTTGTTGTTGTATTATTGGTTGTGGCAGTGTTGTAGTTGTTGTTTTATTGGTTGTGGCAGTGTTGTTGTTGTTGTTGTTGTTTTATTGGTTGTGGCAGTGCTGTTGTTGTTGTTTTATTGGTTGTGGCAGTGTTGTTGTTTTTTTGTTTGTGGTAGTGTTGTTGTTGTTTTATTGGTTGTGGCAGTTTTGTTGTTGTTGTTTTATTGGTTGTGGCAGTGTTGTTGTTGTTGTTTTATTGGTTGTGGCAGTGTTGTTGTTGTTGCTTTATTTGTTGTGGCAGTGTTGTAGTTGTTGTTTTATTGGTTATGACAGTGTTGTTGTTGTTGTAGTTGTTGTCTTATTGGTTGTGCCAGTGTTGTTGTTTTGTTGGTTGTGGCAGTGTTGTCGTTGTTGTTTTATTGGTTGTGGCAGTGTCGTTGTTGTTGTTTTATTGGTTGTGGCAGTGTTGTTGTTGTTGTTTTATTGGTTGTGGCAGTGTTGTTGTTGTTGTTTGATTGGCTGTGGCAGTGTTTTTGTTGTTGTTTTATTGGTTGTGGCAGTGTTGTTGTTGTTGTTTTATTGGTTGTGGCAGTGTTGTTGTTGCTGTTTTATTGGTTGTGGCAGTGTTGTTGTTTTTTTGTTTGTGGTAGTGTTGTTGTTGTTTTATTGGTTGTGGCAGTGTTGTAGTTGTTGTTTGTGGTGGTGGTGCTGGTAGAGCGGGGTTGATAACAATTGCTGGTCATAGTGCGGTGATTTAGTGGTTTGGTTTATAACGACGGTTTTTTTTGTCGTCATCGCCTTTGTGACGGTGAAGGTGGTGATAGGGATTGTCGTGCTGCTCGTATGTGACGGCCATAGTTTTTGTGGTGAACGTAGATGTGGTTATGGAGGTGCTGGTGCTTGTAATAGTGCTTTATAGGCTCAGTTTGAAGGATCAATCACTGTTTACTATGAATCAAGAGAAATTTGGTAGTGATTTTTCAAAGTTCGTTTATATGAAAGAGAACGATAGATATATCGAAATAGATTAAGAAACAGATAGATAGAAAAGAATGAGAGTTAGTGGATGAAGTTGAAAATATCCAGGGAATACTTTAGAGAGAGTGAGACAGAGAGAGAGGGACAGAGAGAGGTTGTAAAATATATAATGGTATGAAAATGGGGACAAAGATTAAATGAAGCAAAATGGTGGAAAAGATAGTAGAGAACAGAGAGAGAGAGAGAGAGAGAGAGAGAGAGAGAGAGAGAGAGAGAGCGAGAGAGAGAATATGAGTGAAAGCGACTGAAAGAATGACTACCAGCATGGGAGGGGGAGAATATATTCTACTTCATATATATACATATATATATATATATATATATATATATATACTCTCTTTCTCTGTCTCACTCTCTCTATTTCACTCTCTCTCTTTTTTCACCATATATATATATATATATATATATATATATATATATATATATATATATATATATATATATATACACAGTATATGTATATATATATATATATATATATATATATATACATATACTGTATATATAACTATATATATATATATATATATATATATATATATATATAACTATATATATATACAGTATATGTATATATATATACATATACTGTATATATATACATATATATATATATATATATATATATATATATATATATATATATATATATATATATATGGTGAAAAAAGAGAGATAGTGAAATAGAGAGAATGAGACAAAGAAAGAGACAGAAGGATAGAGAAGGATAGAGAGAGTGGAAGAGTGAGACAAAGAAAGAGAGAGAAAGAGAGAGAAGGAGAGAGAGAGAGGTGGCTATTCTACTAGATATATGAAGTGAAATTAAAGGAGAAATATAGAGAGGGACAAAAACAGAGAAAGGGAAGGAAGAGTAAAAGATAAAAAAAAAAGAAAAATACATCCATTAATCTTGGTGTGTTTTCACACCAAATATTGATTCAATATCTGGCTATTTTCAAGCAGCAGCGTTTTAACAGATACAAAATAGCAAAACCTTCAGATGAACACCCATCACCCCCAACACCCATACACACAATCACAGAATTATGGTTCAATGTTGTTATCATTCACATGTTCACCCTGATTTGATTCACACAAAAGGTTGCTCAATTTCGGCTTTGGTTATAGCTCTAATGAGATGAGAGAGCTTTCCTAAAATAATAAATGAATAATAAAATGAATTTGAGATTTTATTTCTGCTTGTCCTTTTAACCTTTTTATGATGAATATTGTTTTTATCTATTGTTTTTTTTTTTTTATCCCCAATGAAGATTCAATTATAGTTTGCGAAATTCATGATTTAAATCAAGGCTGGTCGAATCGATTAGTTTTTAGAACATCCAAAGGCAGATACGATGATTTCGAGAGTGTATTTGCGTTTACAGAAACATTTAATTCTCAAATACGTGTTGTTTATTTAGGACTACATATATTTTCCAAAGTTTCCCTAAAATTTGAGAGACAATGGGTAAAACTTGGATGTTGTAGTGTAACCCAAAGTTAGCCGTATACGACGCCGTTGTTGTTTAAACCCAAATGTTATTTAGTTATCTGTTATATATAAACATATGTCAACTATATTTTAAAGACAAGTTATCCAATAGAATATTAAAAAAAAGATAAAAGCAAAATTAAGTAATGGAAAAAGGGGTAGGGGTAAAGTAGGGCAGATCTGGCTGTATAGGAATGTAAAGGAAAGAACTATAAATGCCATAAATGAGAAGACAAAGAAGGAAAGAACAAGAACTATTAGGCCACAGAAAAAGAGAGGGGGAGGGGTGTGATTGACAGGCTCTATGCCTAGGGCGGGGTGGTGTTTACGCTGCGTCCCGCAAGGAAAATTGCAAAGGTATTTCCATGGACAGTGGCCATCCACACCCACTGCAACTGTCACCCCACCTCGCATGGCTCCTTCCTCAAACGAACTGCTGACATTCCGATTTTATGGAGGAGCTCGGCTGTACGGGATTCGGGGACATCTGAGGTCTCGACGGCGAACAGTGCAAAGACGAAGCGGCTGGACAAGTCTCTGTATTTGCTTGTCTGCTGTATTCTTCATTGCGAGCCTCAGTACAAGGCTTTGTGGCCGAAGCGACTAAGGTGGATGCGGAGAACTTGTCACAGCATGTGATGTTCTTGTCCGTACTAATTTCTACCTTAAATACTTATCATAAACTAGTCCAGTATTTGCCCATTAATTTCCCAAAATATTTAAATTAAATATTTTGACGATCTCTCCACAACATTCCGTCCCCGCTCTCAAATTCTTATACGCTGAGAACTATAAATGCAAAAGAAAATGTTTACACGTAGAAAAGAATGGGTAATCAATTGCGTGTGTTAGTGGCCATATTGTTTTAAACTAAGGACTTGAGATTGTATGTATGCATGTATGAATGATCTAGTTTTATAATTTCACAATTTTTACCAATAGAGAGAGAGTCGGTTTCTAACATAGATACAATATTCTCTCAGTGGAATTTACTCAATATCAACAAGGTAGATATGTATGCATGTCTGCATATATGCATGTGTGTGCAGGTATACATGTTATTGTATGTGTGGAAGTATATGTTTTAAGTTATATATGTGCATATGATGTATTTATGTATGAACTATAATTGATATTGGATTAACAGAACTGGTATAGAATCAAATAAAATGGCACTGCGGTATTTGATCTGGCTTTCTACATTCTGAGTTTAAATTCAACGTTCTGATGTCTATAAACTAAAACATCACCCATATATAGTCAACATTGCTTTTCCTTCAAACTTGCTGGACTTATATCTAAATTGGAACGTCTATTTCACTTTTACATAATAACTTTCTCCATTAATCTTTAAAGATTCAAAGCATCTATGCTTAAGTCTGCAATAAGCCAAAGAACGATCATCTGTCGGTTTCGACGATGAGCAAGATTTGTTTTCGTAATATGACGAATGATTATGACCTTAAGATTGTTTTCAAGATCTTTAATGATAAAAGCAAAATGTCAGCTTAATATTAAGTGTCTTATACAACATTATACTAGTTGTGTGTGTGCGCGTGCGTGTGCGTATGTATAGATATATAAACAGATAATAGATACATAGAAAAACTGAGAGAGAGAGAGAGAGAGAGAGAGAGAGAGAGAGAGAGTTAAATAGTTAGATGGCTAGATAGATAGATAGATAAATAGATAGATAGATAGATAGATAGATAGATAGATAGATAGATAGATAGATAGTTAGATAGATAGATAGATAGATAGATAGATAGGTACACAAAAGGCCAGCCAGACAGACATATACTACGAAAGATACCAGCAGCAAAACTCCGTTGTTTTGCTGAGATGTAAAGTGATGCGTGATATTAAACATTACATTGGTATTTCACTCAGCAATTCTCCTCCAGATCTATGATCTAGAGTACAGGCGAGCTAAAACTATTGGACACGCTGAGTACGTGACTATCATGATTTCCTTCTCGATTGAGGCCGACATATTACTTTGGTTAAAGTCGATATTTGCCCGCCAGATAGACATGACTATTAGACAATGTAATTTCTTCATTTTCAATATTTCAGAATCTATTCCAAAGTCAATAGAAGAATACGTAAATATGGTAAACGGGTCGCTATTAGTTTTGTTTTTAAATTTCATCCACTTAATCGATTATGCATATATATATATATATATATATATATATATACATATGTGTCTGTATGTATATATATATATATATATATATATATATATATACATATACATATGTGTCTGTATATATATATATATATATATATATATATATATATATATATATATATAAGTTAAAACAATGAAATAAAAATCAAGTCATTAGAGATATACTTCACTGCTTTACGATCGTTTCTAGATGGTGATAATACATTGTATCTATACTCAGTTATTGATCTATGTAAGTTTACAAACTATCAGATAGAGAGAATATTTACTTACATGCATATCACCAGCTGTTTTCAAAAGCAATAATAATTTTATTCAATAATAATTTTACTCAGAATTAGTATCATGTCCATATTTGCAGGTAGTTGAAGAACTTAACGAATCAAATTGTTTTTTTCATATGGTGTTAAGATGAAAAGTAATCCACTTTAGTTGAGGTCATGACCCTTTGAAAGGAATGGTTGAAAGATGTTAGTAGAAATGGCATAACAATCTAGTAGGAAGGAAGGGGATTGTCAAACTGATAGTTGAATGTATCTTGTATAGTGAATTTAAAAGGAATGTCAAAATAAATGGTAATTAGTGTTGTATTGAGTTTTAAGGTGAATATAAATTAATATTATGGCTAGGAAAGATAGTATATTAAAAGATGAAAATTATAATAAGATAATGAGATATAGTAATGCGATAATATACAATTTAACCAACACAATATAGTACGGTGTGCTAAATTGCACTCAGTATGTTTATGCATAAACTATCAAACTCAGATAAGTACATGTTGGCATAGTTAAAACACATAAATTTCATAGTCTACAAAGTGCATATATTCACACTACATATAGAGAGAGGTACAGTTATATTGATATATAACCAAAATATACATACGTGCAAATAGATGCAAACCTAAATACCCATGCCAATGTGGAAAGTGGACCTATAATGAAGATGGTTAGATATTTTAGATTTAATATCTTTATGTATAACTTTTCAATTCCAATTACTTGCACCAACTGACTTTGATATGTAAAATTGGGGGTTTGTTGAGTATTTTATTCTTTTGTGTAAGAGGCCGCACGCCTCCCAAACACGAAGTGCCTTTGGCCCTCTAAGGTCTAAATTCGGCCCTGATTGTGGCACCTTAATTCGGTTAGGATTTACGTCAAGGATACAAGATTCTGTGGAATACATAGCCACATTCACTATAGTATACGATAGATTGTACCTACAATTCAAACGGCTAGCCTTGTTATATATTGTCAACCTAATTCGGCTTGGAGTCACGTTAAGGTTACACAGGTCAATACAATTGTGGAATACTCAATCACTTACACCTTCAATTAACGAATAGGATTTTCACTTGATCGAACAACAGACTGAACATCGTCGACAACGACGGAGAATCCATCAAATGGCTCTTCCAACGCACCTCCGGGGAAACGCCTTTTCCATTCTGTCCACCGGGGCTGTTGGGCGACCAGCACGTGGGATCCCATTTACTCACGATACAGAGAGATCGGGAGGATGTGAAAAAGCTTGATGAACACCCAAGCCGAAACGCTTGGCGCCGCGGTTGGGATTTTACAAACACATCTCTCTCTCTCTCTCTCTCTCTCTCTCTCTCTCTCTCTCTCTCTCTCTCTCTCACACTCTCTCTTTCACTCTCTCTCTCTCTCCCACTCTCTCTCTCTCTCTCTCTTTTTCTCTCTCCCAATAATCTATATATAACGTTCATTGTTTTAACTTCACCATTTGGTTAAGAAAATCTAACCCACTCTCGTCTAATATTTTTATCATTTCCATTTCTATTATTTTATTAACATATGCAAGATGAAAGGTTAAGTTACCTTTCACAGGATTTGAGCCTGGAACCCTTAGATCACAGGTTCAGAGCTCGGCTATACTGCTGAGTAAACATCCAACGTGATATCACCTATCTTTCAGATCTGCAAAGCATGCTGTTTATTCCACTGGTTAAGCTCTTGGCGTCTTTCTACCCTCTCCCTTTCTCTCTCTCTCTCTCTCTCTCTCTCTCTCTCTCTCTCTCTCTCTCTCTCTCTCTCTCTCTCTCTATATATATATATATATATATATATATATATATATATATATATATATATATATATCAAACACACGATAAGTTTGAAAATGTTCGATCAAATGAGAATATCCAAGCAATTTATAGACAATCATTCCCCAGGGGCCATTTAAAATACAAAAATAAAACACAGGGAATCTTTCTCTGTCTGTCTGTCTGTCATGTCTAGACGAATGTTTATAGCAATCTTGAAAGAAAGAAAAAAGTGCAAAACAGAGGAAAGGAAGAAAGAAAGCAGTAAAGATAAACGGAAAGAAGAAGAAGAAGAAGAAGAAGAAGAAGAAGAAGAAGAAGAAATTAGAATAGAGAGAGAATGAAGAGAGAAAATAATTAAGAACAAAGGGTTGAGGACGGAGAAACTGAAAAGATGGAAAGAGGAGGGAGGAGGAGACAGACAGTAAGGGTTGAAGAGAAAGAGAAAAAGGGAGTATGTGAAAAGAAAAGAGAGACAGTGGATGGTCATAAGAACTGAATTGTCGCGGAAATTCCTTTTAAAGAATGAGATAAAAGGTGATAGACAAAGAGGGGGAGTGGTGAGAGAGAGAGAGAGAGAGAGAGAGAGAGAGAGAGAGAGAGAGAGAGAGAGAGAGAGAGAGAGAGAGAGCATAAGATAATTGTTTCTACTTTTTGGCACAAGGCCAGCAAACACACCAGTGCATTACTGGTACTTTATTTTATCGACCCCGTAAGGATGAAAGGCAAAGTTAACCTCGGCAGGATTTGAACTCAGAATGGCAAGGGCTGTCACATAAGATAATGAATGAAAGCAAGATAAAAAATAAAAAAGAAAGAGAGGGATATATATATATATGGTATTAGGATTGATGCTCTGAAATAGCGATGTATACATGAATGTATGTATAGTATATTTGGCAATATACCGTATGTTTAATTTAAAATATGTAGAAGACAATACGCTATCAGTTTTAAAGTAGTGACTATGTCACTTACTTCTTTTCTTCGCCGAAAGAAAGGAGAGAAGTTGACAGTCTATTTCACGCTGTTGGCGATCATCAGAGCAACGCACTCCCCGCTTTCGCCGAAGATTATAGCAGCTGGATTCTTATACAATTCCAGTAATAATCAGGAACTGATTATACAGAGCGATTGCCGGTCCAGCAAAAATTAGGTATTAGGATTGGTGCTCTGAAACAGCGATGTTTACATGAATGTATGTCTAGTATATATATACATATATATGTTTATCCCGGGTTCAATCGGGGATAATTTATATCAATGTATGTACATATATATATATATATATATATATATATATATACTCAGAGCTGTATGGGAGCCTCCCAAGAGTCAGCTCAAAAGTGACACAGAGGAGACTGAGGTTAGCTGGACATAGTCACCGACATCCAGAGTTGACTGCACTCAGTGCTCCTGTGGGAGCCCCTACATGGACACACTGGAAGAGGAAGACCAAGGTTAACGTATGTTGATGCCCTAAGGACAGACACTGGTCTGTTGGAGACGCAGGACATGGCAGCGATAATGAGGGACAGAGACCGCTGGAGAGAACTCGTCCATGGATCTCGGGAATTTTACCCGCCCTAGATAGATAGATATATATATATTCGGTGTACAAGGATGCAGTTCACTTCCAGCACGCAACACCATATTCCCAATGACAGGGGTTACGGAGTATATTAATAAAGATGAAAATGTGAAGTTGAAGGTGTCCTTTATTATTTCAGTCGTTATATATATTTCAATGACGATAAACATCGTGATCTCTTAGGACAGCAAAAATTGATTAAAAGGTAACATTTCTGAGGCAATTTTATTTGGAAGGGAGCGGACTAAAAAAATGTGTTTTTGCTTTGGCTGTCCGCCCCCTTCTGGTTTCATGCCATCCAGACATCTCTGCGCATGTCGTAGGGGTGTGTGGGCGGCTGACCCCCTTCACCTACACCCAACCTTTATGTTCTCACTATCCACCAATCTTCCACCTCCTCGCCCGGCAACTCGATATGGTCAGTGGGAGTTCAAACCAGCCAAAATTTACTGCTAGCTTTGGCAACCAGTAGGATTTCGGTGAATTTGTACCCACCATCCGTTTATGGCGGGATAATCACCCCCGAAGCGAGCGAGAAAGTCCCCTTCTGCTATGATTAATATAACTTGCCAAAGCTAGCAGCAAATTGTTTATCCCAGGTTTATCCCGGGTTCAATCGGGGGTAATATATATTTATATATATATCAATCTCCTCCCCGCTCTCTCTCTCTCTCTCTCTCTCTCTCTCTCTCTCTCTCTCTCTCTCTCTCTCTCTCTCTCTCTCTCTCTCTCTATATATATATATATATATATATATATATATATATATATATATATATAAATATATATATATCTATATCTATCTAAGGCGGGTAAAATTCCCGAGATCCATGGACGAGTTCTCTCCAGCGGTCTCTGTCCCTCATTATCGCTGCCATATCCTGCATCTCCAA
>OZ024742.1:190255427-190315427 GCA_964016885.1 Eledone cirrhosa
GACAATATAGAGATAATAATATAGTGTACATAGGTGAGACAGCTCGTAGTATAGGAGAACGGATAAATGAACACTGGCGAGAGCTTCAAGATAGAAAAGAATCATATGTACTGCACCAACATGCTAAAATAGAACATAAGGTAAATTAGAGAACATAGAAATACAAATAGAATCTACACACAGAAAAGACGCAATGTTTAGACAAATCACAGAGGCAATAAACATAAATGAACTCCAACCAAAATTAAATAGAAAACATGAATGGAATAGCAACATCACAACTTACAATTAAGGACAAAATGAAAATACACACACACATAGAACAAACAACCAACCAGTAACATGTAAATAAACAAATAAATAAGCAAATATAAACACACACAGACACCCGGATGTAACACATGCGCAAACTAAGCACACAACACACACAAAAAACAAGATGGCGTAGGACAGAACAAAGGAGAGGCACAAAAACAAAGAAACGAACCCTCAGTCACTGAAGAGGTCACAGAATGTGTGACGAAAGAACTTTGACAATATATGAACAACCGTCCGGTAGTGGAACCACCCAACCAACCGGAAATTTATAAATTCTTAAATTTATAAATTTAATTTATAATAAATTGGAGTGAAAGCAACTGGTACGTGTGTTTCTTATTGGCAATATGACCCTTCCAAAGCATAACAATATCGGTTTCAACACACGTTTTCAGATAAAGAATCTTGCTAAACAAATTCAGAAACGAAATATATATATATATATATATGGGATAACAAATTGTCGTTATAGATAATCCAGTTAGAGGTCGTGATTACTCTGTATTGTGGATAGTTGGATAGTTTTGTTTGACTCAACAAGAAGTTTCCTTAGTTAGCGAGTTTTTAAGTTCTCGGGAGTTCCTATGCAAGTTAATTTTTTTTCTTTCTTTTTCTTTATTATTGTTATTATAATTTGATATTCTCTAGTATATTACAAACGCCGTGTATAATTTTAAACAGTTTTTCTGATGATTTGGTTAAGCATGCATTGTATTTAAAATTGAGTGACACAACTCCAAGTGATTAGCAATTTTTAGACAACCTAATCAATGAACCAATTGTTAATACTGTAAATAAACCCTTTTTGTACTGTTGACCATGTTATTCTTTACTCTTTCACTATATATATATATATATATATATATATATATATATATATATATATAACGAAGGAAATGTGGTAAGGAACCGGATGGACCATAACGCACCAAAGTACTCAATACTTAAGGTAGTAGAGTGGTAATAGGAACATGTATGACCCCGACGGCAGAGCTCAAGCCGTTTCGACGGCTAATTCAGTCCAGAATTAGCCGTCGAAACGGCTTGAGCTCTGCCGTCGGGGTCATACTTGTTCCTATATATATATATATCTATCTAAGGCGGGTAAAATTCCCGAGATCCATGGACGAGTTCTCTCCAGCGGTCTCTGTCCCTCATTATCGCTGCCATATCCTGCATCTCTAACAGACCATATATATATATATATAATATAGAAATTTGAGCGACTTCCGTCTGTGTTACACAGTGTGTATGTTTGTGTGGAAGTATGTGTGTGTAAAAGGAAGAAAGGGGCTGATGAAAATTCTATACCAAAACAGCGGCGGGCATTCCATTTGCTACGCTGTTTGTGAGTGTATGTGTGTTTGTGTGAATGTATGTATGTTTGTGTGAATGTATGTATTTGTGTGAATGTATGTCTGTGAATGTGTATTTTTGTATGTGTGCTTGTATTTGTGCGTTTATATTTATATACTCATTTATATAAATCTATACATATGCACATACACACAAGCACACATATATACACATACGCGCACAAAATTGCTAATATTTTTTAAAATTTCACGTGATGACACGCTGTCGCGTGGTGAAAATAGTTCTAGTGTATATATAATTGCCAGATATAGTGATGTTCATGTCGTATACCTCCTCCTATATTGTGTCCTGCATTCTAAGCCCCGCACTTAAATACTCCCAGTGATTTCCTATCAAATATCCTCACTGTAGATGTTTCTGTTGCAGTAATCGACGTGCAACAATAAATTGAATATTCGCAGCATTAACCTGATCAGACACGGTCCCATGGGCCTGGCAGTATCATCAGAACAAATCCTTCCTCTAGACGCAACAAATAAAAAAAAGAGTTAGATTAAATATCTCGTGATATTTTCTTCAAAGGTCACATGTTTTTCAACGTTGTTTACAAACTTCAATAATAGACATTGGTGAAAGATGTGTAACACACACAAACACAGATATACACGTATATATATATATATATATATATATATATATATATATATAATCTGGTGCGTTATTGTCCATCTTGTTCCTTATCACACTTCCTTCGTTATATATATAATTATATATATATATATATATATATATATATATATATATATATATATATATATATATATGGAAAAATTTGAACAGGGACAAAACAGAGAGGCAGTACAACGAATGTTTATTAATTTCACGCTCTGGAGAGTGGGGTGTTGGTGGGGGGACGACGTTTCGGGCATAAGCCCTTCCTCAGGTGGGAAGTGTGTGGGAACAGAGTTCAAAGGGTGTGTAGGGGAGTGGTCCAGAGACATATAGCGAAAGGAAACGGTGCGAATGAAAAAATAAAAAATAAAGATAAAAATAAAAATAAAGCATGATCAAAATACAAGGAATGAGATAAATTTAAAAATAAAGGCATGATCAAAATAAACTGAAATTAAAAGGGGGGTAAACAGGTGGTGGAAGGGTGTGGGGTGTGTAGGGGTAGTGGCGGGTGGAGTGGGGAGAGGGAGACGGGGTGTCCGAGAGGGGAGGGCTGAAGGTGGTGTGTGTGTGTAGGTGTGCGTGTGTGTGTGTGTATGTGAAAGTAAGGGTTGGGGGAAGAACGGGGTTGCATGTTCAGGAAGAGGTGTCTGTGTGTGTGTGTGTGTGTGGGGGGGGGTCGGAGTGTCTGTGCGTGTGTGGATAGAGGGGTGGGGGGAGAGGAATCAGGAGGCTGAGGGTGTAAATATGTGGTGGAAAGCATGTGTGTGTGGTGTTTAAGCGTGTTGTGGGTGTAGGTGGCGTGTGGAGAAACATTTTTTTTGGGGTGTGTGTGTGTGGGTGAGTTATATAGGTGATTACGTAAGAGGATGGTTGAAAAGTTGGTAAATTCCGAAGATGTTTAGTGGATTGGTCGTTGGTCAATTTCTGCGTGTGGGTATTCCATGAAGCGATGGTCGGAAGAGGAGAGATGTGGGGTGCGCACGCAACAGGAAGTTGTCAGCAGTAGGAGTGTTGTGGTCTGTTTGTGCTGGGAGGTGGTCAGAGGGCATAGCAGCAGTCGGTGGAATGGTAAAGGGGCGAGGATGGGTAGGTGTGAAAGTTGGAGTGAGGAGGGTGTGTGTGTGTGTATTAGTAGGGGTGTTAGTGGGATGAGTGAGTGTGGAGCGAGGGTGTAGGTGGATCGGGGAGAGAAGGGTGTGTGTGGTTCTATGGAGGGAGTGTGGTGTACTGGTGTGTGTGTAGTTTGATGAAGAGGTGTTAGTGGGTGTTAGTATACGGGAGGTAGGGAGGGGTTGAATGCAGGTGTGAGTGGGGGTTAGTGGTGGTAGGGTGTGTAGAGTTGGTGGTGTACGAGGGTGTGTGGGTACGTGTGCGTGGGGTTGGGGAGTGTTAGTGATGTTAGTTGCTTGTGGGGTGGGTGGTGTAAGTGGGTGCGTGTGTTCGTGTGATTGGGGTTAGGGGGTGTTAGTGAGGTTAGTTGCGGGGTGGTGGGATGGAGGTGTGGGGGTGAGGGTGTGGGGGTGAGGGTTAGTGGTGGTAGTAGGGTGTGTGTTTAGTGTGAGCGCGTGTATATATGTGCCGGTGGGTGTGTGCGTGTGATGAGGAGGGGGAGGAGGAGAAGAGGGGAGGGAGGGGATGTTAGTATGTTAGTTGGGGAAGGGTGGTCAGATGGGGTGTGGAGTGGAGGTGTTAGTATTGTTAGTTGTGGGGTGGGCGGTGAAAAGGAGGGGTGTGTTAGTGGTGTTAGTGGGGGATAAGTGTGGGGGGAGGGGGCGGTCGAAGGCTAAAGGAATAAGGGTGGGGAGTTCAGGCCGGGGGGAGTGTGGGTCTGTAAGATGAAGATAGTTCGTTGTTCGACCGTAAGGCGATTGGCGGGTGTTCCGTGGCACTGGAGTAGGCCACAGACTGTGAGATGGCGTGCGAAATATATATATATATATATATTTCGTTTCTGAATTTGTTTAGCAAGATTCTTTATCTGAAAACGTGTGTTGAAACCGATATTGTTATGCTTTGGGAGGGTCCTAAATTTATAAATTTAGTTTATAATAAATTGAAGTGAAAGCTACTGGTGCGTGTGTTTCTTGTTGGCAACATGACCCTCCCAAAGCATAACATTATATATATATTGTTATACTTTGGGAGGGTCATGTTGCCAATAAGAAACACACGCACCAGTTGCTTTCACTTCAATTTATTATGATAAATTTATAATAAATTTATAAATTTATAAATTTCTGGTTGGTTGGTTCCACAACCAGATAGTTGTTTATATATAGTCATAGTTCTTTCGTCACACACTCTGTGACCTCTTCAGTGACTGGGGATTCCTTTCTTTGTTTCTGTGCCTCTCCTTTGTTCGTAGGACAGAACAGTGGTGGTAGTGTTGGCTGTGGCTGTGGTGGTTGTGGTGGTAGTGGTGGTGGTAGTGGTGGTGGTGGTATTGGGGGGGGGGGTTGTAGTAGTGGTGGTGGGTGTGGTGGTGGTGGTAGTGTTGGCTGTGGCTGTGGTGGTTGTGGTGGTAGTGGTGGTGGTAGTAGTGTTGGTGGTGGTTGTGGTGGTAGTGGTGGTGGGTGTGGTGGTGATGGTAGTGTTGGCTGTGGTGGTTGTGGTTGTGGTGGTGGTGGTGGTGGTGGGTGTGGTGGTGGTGGTAGTGGTGGTGGTGGTAGTGTTGGCTGTGGCTGTTGTGGTGGTGGTGGTGGTAGTGGTGGTAGTGGTGGTGGTGGTAGTGGTGGTGATGGTGGTGGTGGGTGTTGTGGTGGTGGTGGGTGTGGTGGTGATGGTAGTGTTGGCTGTGGCTGGTGTGGTTGTGGTGGGAGTGGTGGTGGTTGTGGTGGGTGTGGTGGCGGTGGTGGCGGTGGGTGTGGTGGTGGTGGTGGGTGTGGTGGTGATGGTAGTATTGGCTGTGGCTGGTGTGGTTGTGGTGGTGGTGGTGGTGATGATGGTGGTGGGGTTGTGGTGGTGGTGGGTGTGGTGGTGATGGTAGTGTTGGCTGTGGCTGTTGTGCTGGTGGTGGTGGTAGTGGTGATGGTGGTGGTGGTGGTAGTGGTGGTGATGGTGGTGGTGGGTGTGGTGGTGATGGTAGTGTTGGCTGTGGTTGTTGTGGTTGTGGTGGTGGTAGTGGTGGTGGTGGTAGTGGTGGTTGTAATGGTGGTGATGGTAGTGGAGGTGGGTGTGATGGTGGTGGTAGTGTTGACTGTGGCTGTGGTGGTTGTGGTGGTAGTGGTGGCGGTGGTAGTGGTGGTGGTGGTTGTGGTGGTGGTGGTGGTGTGGTGGTGGTGGTAGTGTTGGCTGTGGCTGTGGTGGTTGTGGTGGTAGTGGTGGTGGTGGTATTGGGGGGGGGGGTTGTAGTAGTGGTGGTGGGTGTGGTGGTGGTGGTAGTGTTGGCTGTGGCTGTGGTGGTTGTGGTGGTAGTGGTGGTGGTAGTAGTGTTGGTGGTGGTAGTGTTGGCTGTGGCTGTTGTGGTGGTGGTGGTGGTAGTGGTGGTAGTGGTGGTGGTGGTAGTGGTGGTGATGGTGGTGGCGGGTGTTGTGGTGGTGGTGGGTGTGGTGGTGATGGTAGTGTTGGCTGTGGCTGGTGTGGTTGTGGTGGGAGTGGTGGTGGTTGTGGTGGGTGTGGTGGCGGTGGTGGCGGTGGGTGTGGTGGTGGTGGTGGTAGTGGTGGTGGTGGTATTGGGGGGGGGGGTTGTAGTATTGGTGGTGGGTGTGGTGGTGGTGGTAGTGTTGGCTGTGGCTGTGGTGGTTGTGGTGGTAGTGGTGGTGGTAGTAGTGTTGGTGGTGGTTGTGGTGGTAGTGGTGGTGGTAGTGGTGGTGATGGTAGTGTTGGCTGTGGTGGTTGTGGTTGTGGTGGTGGTGGTGGTGGTGGGTGTGGTGGTGGTGGGTGTGGTGGTGGTGGTAGTGTTGGCTGTGGCTGTTGTGGTGGTGGTGGTGGTAGTGGTGGTAGTGGTGGTGGTGGTAGTCGTGGTGATGGTGGTGGTGGGTGTTGTGGTGGTGGTGGGTGTGGTGGTGATGGTAGTGTTGGCTGTGGCTGGTGTGGTTGTGGTGGGAGTGGTGGTGGTTGTGGTGGGTGTGGTGGCGGTGGTGGCGGTGGGTGTGGTGGTGGTGGTGGGTGTGGTGGTGATGGTAGTATTGGCTGTGGCTGGTGTGGTTGTGGTGGTGGTGGTGGTGATGATGGTGGTGGGGTTGTGGTGGTGGTGGGTGTGGTGGTGGTGGTAGTGGTGATGGTGGTGGGGGGGTTGTGGTGGTGGTGGGTGTGGTGGTGATGGTAGTGTTGGCTGTGGCTGTTGTGGTTGTGGTGTTTGTGATGGTGGCAGTGGTGGTGGTGGTAGTGGTGGTGATGGTGGTGGTGGGTGTGGTGGTGATGGTAGTGTTGGCTGTGGTTGTTGTGGTTGTGGTGGTGGTAGTGGTGGTGGTGGTAGTGGTGGTGGTAGTGGTGGTGGTATTAGTGGTGGTGGGTGTGGTGGTGGTGGTAGTGTTGGCTGTGGAGGTTGTGGTGGTAGTGGTGGTGGTGGTGGTGGGTGTGGTAGTGGTGGTGGGTGTGGTGGTGATCGTAGTGTTGGCTGTGGCTGTTGTGGTTGTAGTGGTGGTAGCGGTGGTAGTACTTGTGGTGGTAGTGGTGGTGGTAGTGGTGGTGGTGGTAGTGGAGGTGGGTGTGATGGTGGTGGTATTGTTGACTGTGGCTGTGGTGGTTGTGGTGGTAGTGGTGGTGGTGGTAGTGGTGGTGGTGGTTGTGGTGGTGGTGTTGGTGTGGTGGTGGTGGTAGTGTTGGCTGTGGCTGTGGAGGTTGTGGTGGTAGTGGTGGTGGTGGTGGTGGGTGTGGTAGTCGTGGTGAGTGTGGTGATGATCGTAGTGTTGGCTGTGGCTGTTGTGGTTGTAGTGGTGGTAGTGGTGGTAGTGCTGGTGGTGGTAGTGGTGGTTGTAATGGTGGTGATGGTAGTGGAGGTGGGTGTGATGGTGGTTGTAGTGTTGACTGTGGCTGTGGTGGTTGTGGTGGTAGTGGTGGCGGTGGTAGTGGTGGTGGTGGTTGTGGTGGTGGTGGTGGTGTGGTGGTGGTGGTAGTGTTGGCTGTGGCTGTGGTGGTTGTGGTGGTAGTGGTGGTGGTGGTAGTGGTGGTGGTGGTATTGGGGGGGGGGTTGTAGTAGTGGTGGTGGGTGTGGTAGTGGTGGTAGTGTTGGCTGTGGCTGTGGTGGTTGTGGTGGTAGTGGTGGTGGTTGTAGTGTTGGTGGTGGTTGTGGTGGTAGTGGTGGTGGGTGTGGTGGTGATGGTAGTGTTGGCTGTGGTGGTTGTGGTGGTAGTGGTGGAGGTAGTGGTGGTGGTGGTGGTGGTAGTGGTGGTGGTGGTTGTGCTGATGGTGTTAGCTGTTGGTGTTGTTGTTCTTTTTGTGGTGGTGGTGGTGGTAGTGGTTGCTGTGATGGTAGTGGCGGCTGTGGTTGTTGTTTTTGTTGTGGTGGTAGTTGTTGTTTTGGTGGTGTTAGTGTTGGCCGTGGTGCCTGTTGTGGTGGTAGTGATGGTGGTGGTGGTGTTAGTGTTGGCTGTGGTGGTTGTTGTGGTGGTAGTGGTTGTGGTAGTATTGGCTGTGGTGGTGGGTGTGGTAGTTGTTGTGGTGGTTGTTGTGCTGGTTGTTGTTGTGGTGGTGGTTGTTGTGTTTGTTGTTGTGGTGGTTGTAGTTATTGTGGTGGTTGTTGTGGTGGTAGTGGTGGTGGTAGTGGTTGTTGTGGTGGTTGTTGTGGTAGTGTTGGCTGTGGTGATTGTTGTTGTGGTGGTGGTTGTTGTTGTTGTGGTGGTGGTAGTGTTGGCTGTGGTGGTTGTTGTGGTGGTGGTTGTTGTTGTTGTGGTGGTGGTAGTGTTGGCTGTGGTGGTTGTTGTAGTTGTGGTAATTGTTGATATTGTGGTTGTTGTTGTGATGGTGGTAGTGTTGGGTGTGGTGTTGTGGTGGTGGTTGTCATTTATGTGGTAGTGGTTGTTGTTCTGGTGGTGGTGGTGGTTGTGGTGGTGGTTGTGGTAGTGGTTGTTGTGGTGGTTGTTCTGGTGGTGGTGGCGGTAGTGTTCGCTGTGGTGTTGTGGTGTGGTGGTAGTGGTTGTGGTGGTGGTTGTGGTAGTGGTTGTTGTGGAGGTTGTTCTGGTGGTGGTGGTTGTGGTTGTAGTTGTGGTGTTGTGGTTGTTGTTGTTGTTGTTCTGGTGGTGGTGGCGGTAGTGTTGGCTGTGGTGTTGGGTGTGGTGGCGGTGGCAACAGTGGTGAAGATGTTTACAACGGAGAAGGCGGGGCTGCAGTGTAGTAATGGGTGGCAGTAATGGATGATATCGTCTTTGTGTAGAAGAACTGGAAAAAATATAATCGTCACACAAAGAACAACTTAGATCAAAGTGAGACGATAAGCTTGTTGATTGGCTGACGGTGATGGTGATGATGATGGTGGTGGTGATGGTGGTGATGGTGATGATGGTGATGATGATGATGGTGGTGGTGATGGTGGCGATGGGGATGATGATGGTGGTGGTGATGGTGATGATGGTGATGGTGATGGTGGTGGTGGTGATGGTGGCGATGGTGGTGATGGTGGTGATGGTGATGATGATGATGGTGGTGATGGTGGTGATGGTGGTGATGATGGTTGTGATGGGGATTATGATGGTGATGGTGATGATGGTGGTGGTGGTGATGGTGGTGATGGTGATGATGATGATGATGGTGATGGTGATGATGGTGATGATGGTGATGGTGGTGGTGATGATGGTGATGATGGTGGTGATGATGGTGGTGATGGGGATGATGATGGTGGTGGTGATGGTGATGGTGGTGGTGATGGTGATGATGGTGGTGGTGATGGTGGTGATGGTGATGATGATGAATGTGGTGGTGATGGTGGCGATGGTGATGATGATGGTGGTGGTGATGGTGGCAATGGGGATGATGGTGGTGATGGTGGTGGTGATGGGGATGAGGATGATGATGATGATAGCGATGATGGTGATGATGATGATAATCACAATCATCATCATCATCATCATCATGACCATCATAACAACGTACACGACAAACATGAACAACTGAATCAACATCAACATCATAAATAATAGTTTGTGATTAAGGCACAAGGCCAGCAATTTAAATGGAAGGGGAAAGTCGACTAAATCGACTCCAGTGCATTACTGGTACTTTATTTTATCAACCTCGTAGAGATGAATGACAAAGTCAACCTTGGTGGGTTAAAACAATTACATCATAACAACCATAACCGCTACCACTACCACTACCACTACCACCACCACCACCACCACCACCACCACCACCACCCCCACCACTATAACCCCCCACCCCACCATAACCACCACCATGCCATCACCACTACCACCCCCACTACCACCACCACCAAGACCACCACCACTACAACTACCACCACCACCACCACCATGCTACCATCACCATAACCACTACCACCCCACTACTACCACCACCAACACCACCACCACTACAACTACCACCACCACCAACAACCCCACCACCACCACCACCACCATGCCACCACCACCATAACCACCACCACCACCACCATAAACACTACTACCACCACCACCAACAACAACAACAACAACACCACCATCACCGTAGCCAGCACTGATAACATAAATATTGACATAACCAGTATAACCACAGCCGCCACCACCACTACAACTACCACTACCACCACCACCACTACCACCACCACCACTACCACTACCACCACCACTACCACCACCTCAGCCACCACCACCACCACCACCACCGCCACCACCAACAACAACAACAACCACAACAACAGCTATATCTAGATGTAAATACAAATAACGACAAAGAAATCTTGTCTAGTCTATCTACAAAAGAAACCAGCTGCTGTAATGTTTTGACGTCATTTGTTCAACAGGCAGATCTTTAGAGTTGATGTTGTGGTGGTTGTGGTGGTGGTGGTAATAATGGTGGTTGTTGTTGTGGTGGTGGTGGTTGTTGTGGTGGTGGTATGTTGTGGTGGTCGTTGTTGTGGTGGTATGCTGTGGTGGTTGTGGTTGTGGTAGTAGTGGTGGCATCTCTTTAGAGGAAGGGTTGATGTGGTGCTATGTTGTGGTAGTGGTGGTATGTTGTGGTGGTAGTTGTAGTGGTTGTGGTGGTTGTTGTGGTGGTGGTTGTTGATGTGTTGGTATGTTGTGGTGATTGTATGTTGTGGTGGTGGTGGTGGTTGTGGTGGTGGTGGTGGTTGTTGTGGTGGTGGTGGTATGTTGTGGTGGTAGTTGTAGTGGTGGTGGTTGTTGTGGTGGTTGTTGTGGTGGTGGTTGTTGTGGTGGTGGTTGTTGATGTGGTGTAAGTTGTGGTGGTGGTATGTTGTGGTGCTGGTGGTTGTTGTGGTGGTGGTATGTTGTGGTGGTAGTTGTAGTGGTGGTGGTTGTTGTGGTAGTGGTTTAATGATTGATGTGGTTGTTGTGGTGGTAGTGGTGTTTGTGGTGGTAGATTTTTATAGGAAGATTTGATGTTGTGGTGGTTGTTGTTGCTGTTGTGGTGGTGGTAGTGGTGGTGGTTGTGGTGGCAGATGAAGTATGTTTGTTGTTGCGGTGGTGGTTGTTGCTGTTGCAGTTGTGGTTGTGGTGGTGGTTGTTGTTGTTGTGGTGGTGGTAGTGTTGGGTGTGGAGGTGAGTGTGGTTGTTGTTGTGGTAGTGGTTTTTGTGGTGGTTGTTGTTGAAGTAGTGGTTGTGGAGGTGGTGGTTGTGCTGGTTGTTGTGGTTGTTGTGTCGTTCATGTGGTTGTTGTGTGTTTTTTGTTGTGATGGTTGTTGCGTTTGTTGTGGTAATGGTTGTTGTGTTTGTTGTTTTTGTATGGGAGTGATTCTTGTTGATGTGGGTGTTGTGGTTGTTGTTAAGGTGCATGGCTTGGTGGTTAGAGCATCAGGCTTGCAATCGGAAGGTTGTGAGTTCGATTCTCGGACCGGATGATGCGTTATGTCCTTGAGCAATACACTTTATTTCACGTTGCTTCAGTTTACTATACTGTAGAATAGAGTTGTGACGTCACTGGTGCCAAGCTGTATCGGCCATAGCCTTTCTCTTGGACAACATCGGTGACGTGGAGAGGGGAGGCTGGTATGCATGGGCGACTACTGGTCTTCCTCAAACAACTTTGCCCAGACTTGTGCCTCGGAGGGAAACTTTCTAGGTGCAAATCTCATGGTCATTCGTGACCGAAGAGGATCTTTACCTTTACCTGTTATTATTGTTATTGTTGTTGAGGGCGGTGGATTGACAGTATCGGTAGAGAGTCGGACACCATGCTTTGAAGCATAGAGTTACGTCCCTTTATGATCTGAGTTCAAATCCTGTCGAGGTTAACCTTGCCTTTCATCCTTACGGGGGTCGATAAAATAAAGTACCAGTAATGTACTGGGTAATTGCTGGCCTTGTGCCAAAAATAGAAACAAATATTGTTGTTGTTGTTGTTACACATAGAGCCGGGTTGGACGTGGTATCAAGACTGGCGGGTGTAGGATCAGTCGGCTGGAATTTGCAGACGACATGGAAATACATAAGTCGCTGGATGATGATCGCCGACATGTACTGGATAGGTTTGCAACCGAGTGCTGCACAGCAGGAATAAAACTCAGTACGACAAAGACTGAGTCATTCTCCCTCCCAAGAGAGATTGTATAGTGCTCTCTGCGAGTGGAGTTACTCTGAAGCAGGGGGAAAAGTTTAAGTATGTCGGGGATATTTTCGCGAGTGATTGGAGGTAATAGGCTGAATAAAATACAAGAATTGTAGGAGCTGATGCAGAAATACACCAGAGTCAGTGTTCGTTCACCTCCAAAAGGTGAAAAAGCCAAACTCGCTATCTTCAATTCAGTGTTTGCATCTACCCTTACTAATAAATCTAAACTATAATAAAGTAAGAAGCGCGGGACAGCGTCCGGTTTATAATTTTTTATCCCATTAGTAAAATAAGTTGGATTACTTTGAATAAATAATTGTTTCTACTTTTGGCACAAGGCCAGCAATTACCCAGTGTATTACTGGTACTTTATTTTATCGACCCCGTAAGGATGAAAGGCAAAGTTAACCTCGGCGGGATTTGAACTCAGAATGGCAAGGGCCGTAACTCTATGCGTCAAAGCATGGTGTCCGACCCTCTACCGATACTGCCAATCCACAATGAATGAATACTACATAATTTATCTACTAAATTTCGTGGCTGTTTATTAAATATATTTTATTATTTATTTAAACATTCACTTCTTTAAAATTTTCAAATGTCAACACTTCCGGTGGCGATCGCTTAAATAAACATATTATTTTCTGTCACTAATTTTCTCATAATGCAGTTTATATACAATATCGTCTTTTTTTAATGTATCATGGATTACTTTACTGATTACAGAAGAGAGTGTAACACAGTCTCTCTTCAATTTCTGTGCATATTCTCAATTACGATTTTATTTGATATATCGTATATACATGTATATATACTTGCGTATAATATCAATATACACACTACACATGCTAGCAGAAAACTACCCGAAGGGTGGTTTTTCTGCTAGTCTCTTGTAATGAACGAAAAATACGATCGAGAATTCAAACTACCGAAATGGGGTTCGTTCGAATTGTCTTTGGAGTAACGTTACTCGATAGGTTGAGTAGCACGGTGATCTGGAAATTGTTGTGGTGGGGGTTGTTGATGCGGTGGTGGTTGTTGTGGTGGTATGCTGTGGTGGTGGTTGTGGTGGTGGTTGCTGTTGTGGTGGTATGTTGTGGTGGTGGTTGTTGATGTGGTGGTATGTTGTGGTGGTGGTTGTTGATGTGGTGGTATGTTGTGGTGGTGGTTGTTGATGTGGTGGTATGTTGTGATGGTATGCTGTGGTGGTATGTTGTGGTGGTGGTTGTTGATGTGGTGGTATGTTGTGGTGGTGTTATGTTGCCGGTAGAGCTACTACTACTCCAAATCGTGAGATCACACACCCGATACTACGGACATGGGGTTAAAATGTCTAATAACAGATTCTACGGGCAATATCTACCTACAGTAGACCAAGAGGAACATTACTTACAGAAGCAGAAAACCACCGGCAAGAGTATCTGCTAGTATATATAAATATACTTCGATATTGTATTTGTTTCGCAAGGTTCTTGAAGTGTTGAAACAGATTTTGTTATATATGGAGTGGGGTCATGCTGCCAATAAAACACAAGCATCAATATTAGGCAGGTAAATAATCATTGGTTAGTTTATCAACAGGATGGTTTGTCAAAGTGCTTTCACCAAACATTCCTGGCCTTCTAAGTGATTATTCACGCACATCTATGTCACCGTGGTTTTCTTCTTCTTCTTCTTCTTCTTCTTCTTCTTCTTCTTCTTCTTCTCTTTAGATATATTTCTTTATTTGCCACAAGGGCGCACAAGAAAAGGGGACAATACAAAGACACATGCCGAGATTTTACATACAGTCGTGTAAAAAAAATATAAAACAAACAATTATAACAATCGAAATCCCCAATAGGGGGGAGGCGCCACAAATGGGTTGTTTAATACCCCGTCGATAGAACAACCCTCAACTTCAGGAGCGTGTTGTGCAAGTGCTCCCTTCTTCCTTTTGCTCTCTTCTTTAATCTACAGGCTTATAAACAGAGAAGGCCCAATCACTCGGGCCATTTTTTCCCCATTCACCCACCTTTCAGTAAATTTACTGGGGTGCAGTGCCTCTTTCTCTACTCTGATTCTTCTTTTAAAGTGATACTTAAAGAAGGGAATCAATTGTTGTCCGGAGAGAAAGGCATCTGTCCTAAGTCCTCTTAATCTCGTCCACCATATAACCTCTTTCACCATAGCCACTGTACAGAGGAAAACCGCCTCTCTTTCGTTTTTGAAATAGGCTGGTGGTTTGATCCTTACTTTGGACTCGGCAGTCAACTGGATTTGTCCCATACGCGACAGCAGTTGTTCTGCATAGTTCTACAGGTCGCTTACGCCCGGGCAGTGTACAATTGCGTGCAAGACGGTTTCAATGTCTTGTTCGCATCTTGGACACGTCCTCTTGGAAGGATCCCTGCCGGGGCGTCCGTGCCTGTAGATCTTATCTCGAACGGGTAGAGCTCCTCGGTAGCACTGCCAGGCCAGGGACCTCTGGAAGTTGTCCATAGGTCCCGGGCGGAAAGTCCTACCGAACAGACTGGTGAACTCGTCGTCTTCGACGCCTAGAATCTCCCCGAGCACGTCGTCGCACTTGTAAAGTACTAACCCTCTATAGAATGTCGAAGTGATGTCGCCACTGACTGCTGTGCCCGCTTGACAGAGGACTGTGAGCGCCTGGGCGCATTCAATGTACCAGGCGCCCATGATAGATAGATAGATAGATAGATAGATAGATAGATAAATAGATACATACATAAAAAGAGGTAGTTAAAATGTTTGAAAAGGTTGAAGGAAAACCTATGCATATATGTGTATGTAAGGAAAATGCTGTTATGTATGTAAATGTTTGTCTTATTAACTTTTTATACGAGCATTCATATGTGTGTTTCTATTGGCAAGTATTAGACCTCGTTTGTGTGTGACCGTGTGTGTATGTGTGAAAATATGCGTATCTGTATGTGTGAGTATGCGTTTGTGTATGTGTGAATATACCTGTCTCTGTATCTGTGAGTATGCGTGTGTGTATGTGCGAATATACGCGTCTCTGTATGTATATCGCTGTGTATGTATGCGAGTGTGTTTTTGATGTGTATGTGTAAGTGTATATATATATGCGCACGTTTATATAAATGTATGTTTGTGTTTACGTGTGTGTTTGTGCGTCTGCGTGTGCGTGTGAATATGTATGTACGTATATTAGTGTGCATGGGTGTGTATATGCATATGTGAAGGTGTATGTGAGTGTGCGAGTGAGTGTGCATGCGTGTGTGTGCGTTCATGCGTATATGTATGTGTTTGTGCGTGCGTGCATATGCATATATATACATATATAAATGCACAGATGTGCATATGAGCATGTATGTATATGAGTGTGTGTGTGTGAGTGTGCGTGTGTGTGAGTGTGCATGCGAGTCTACATCTCTGTCTGCGTGTGCATGAATGTGAGTGTGTATGTGTGTGTGTCTGTATGTGTGTGTGCATGTGAGTGTGCATGTGTCTGTGTGAGTGTGCATGTTTGTCTGTGTGTACATGAGTGTGTGTGCGTATGTGTGTGTGCATGTGTGTATGTGTTCATATGTCTGTGTGTGTGTGTGCATGTGGGTGTGAGTGTATGTGTGTGTGTGCATGTGTGTGTGAGTGTATGTGTGTGTGTATGTGAGTGTGTATGTGTGTGTGAGTGTATGTGTATGTGTGTGTGTGTAGATGTGTGTATGTGTCTGCATGTCTGTGTGTGTCTGCTCATGTGCGAGTGTATGTGCATTTGTGCATATGTGTGTGCATGTATGTGTAAGTGTATGTGTGTGAGTGTGTGTGCATGTGTGTATATGTGTCTGTATGTCTGTCTGTTTCTGTTCATGTGTGTGTGTGTGAGTGTAAGTGTATGTATGTGTATTTGTCTCTCTGTATATCTGTGTGTATATGTCTGTCTGTATATATGTGCGTATGTGTGTATGTGTCTATCTGTGTGTATGTGTGTATGTGTCTCTCTGTATATATGTGTGTATGTGTCTATCTGTATATATGTGTGTATGTGTCTATCTGTATATATGTGTGTATGTGTCTATCTGTATATATGTGTGTATATGTCTATCTGTATATGTGTGTGTATGTGTCTATCTGTATATATGTGTGTATGTGTCTCTCTGTATATATGTGTGTATGTGTCTATCTGTATATGTGTGTGTATATGTCACTCTGTATATATGTGTGTGTATATGTCACTCTGTATATATGTGTGTATGTGTCTATCTGTATATATGTGTGTATGTGTCTATCTGTATATATGTGTGTATGTGTCTATCTGTATATGTGTGTATGTGTGTATATGTTTATCTGTATATTTGTGTGTATGTGTCTGTCTGTATGTGTGTGTATGTGTCTATCTGTATATATGTGTGTATATGTCTGTCTGTATATATGTGTGCATGTGTCTATATGTATATATGTGTGTATATGTCTGTCTGTATATATGTGTGTATGTGTCTATCTGTATATATGTGTGTATATGTCTGTCTGTATATATTTGTGTATGTGTCTCTCTGTATGCCTGTCTCTCTGTATGCCTGTCTTTGTCTGTTCATGTGTGTGTGCATGTGTGTGTGAATGTGTGAGCATGTGTGTGTGTACATGTCTGTGTGTGTGCACATGTCTGTGTGTGTGTGTTGTTCTTTCTCACCACATAGACTCCATAAAGTCTTTGATGTGTATATAATACGTTCTGGAGTTGAATAGAAATAAGAGTGATGTGTTCAAATGATTTCGTAGAAGAGGGAAAAATTTAATAAATGCACAAAAAAGAATAAAGAATAAAGACAGGAGGGTGGGTGTGGGGGGGAATTGTGGGGGGGGGGGAGAGAAGTACCTATATAGCTGCATATCTATCTATCTATCTAGCTATCTATCTTTTAAATTACATTGCCCTCGTGGCAAATAAATAGAAACTTATATTTTAAATTACATTTGTGATAATATTTTACACGTTTTATTGTAAACTTCCTCCTTTGTATTTGTCCCCTACTTTTGTGCCCCTGTGGCTAATAAAGAAACATATCTATCTATCTATCTATCTATCTATCTATCTATCTATCTATCTATCTATCTATCTATCTATCTATCTATCTATCTATAAATCTAGCTGTCGTCTGTTCTAAAGCGTAGATGTAATTCACCTCGCGCAGAAGTTTTGTTCAAATTTATTGCGGAAATTTTGTGAGTTCAATTTTAATTTTGATACTATTGTGTAGCTTGACCCCCCGTCTGAACTGTCAGGCGGTGGGTCAGCTCATCTTTACCCCTCCTAGGGGTGAAAAACCTGTTTTTAAAAATTTTGTGGCATAAAAAAATTTCAATCGTCTGACAGAAATGTTAAACGAAGCTAACGAAAATAGTGGTGGAGAGACAGCGGTAAGAGTTGTAAGCTCGCACGCTTTAGTACCCCCCCTTCCTTCCCAACTAACGTCATAGAGAAGGAAGGAAAAAATAAAATAAAAACAGACGAATCTGCGGAGGAAAATGACGAAAACACAAATCTGGACATGGATTCCAACAACGAAAAAAAAAAATTTGAAAAATTGCATGACAATATTAATACCGCAAACAAAGACACAACAAACACAAAAATAACATTTGAAAACAACATCATAACAGAAAGCAAAGCAGACGACAAAGTCAACACCAATAAGATTTCATTTGCACAAACAACAAAGAAATCGTTGACATATATACCTGAAAATATTTCAGATGTGGCACAAAGAATTGCAGACGCCAAACAATATATAACTGAAGGAGAGAATGGTATTTTATCGGTAAAAATGCCTCAAGAACTCACCAAAGACATTAAAAGTCGAACGGTCGTTTTCCGCACCATCAACAACACTTCAAAAAGACCTGAACAGCCAACTCAAACAGAAATCAAAACAGTACTCACAGAAGTACTTAATGAAACCACTTTCATAAGAAAAGACAGACTGTATGGAAGCCTAGCGATTATTATGAAGAACGAATCGGCGGCAATAAAATGTGCTTTGTCACCGATTCGTTCGAAAAATTTTACCTTTTATCCATCTTATATGGGTAAAAGAACTCAACGCATATGGCTGGATGCAATGATGCCAGATGTGGACTACTGCTGGCTCATAGCTGGCTTCATTGATCCAGCGAATGACAACGTGATTTCCATTGGGAAAACCACAGGCAATGCGTTCAGTGGAACAGGTATAGAGCTTGTAGTGTAAATGAAGCCTGAACGCATCGCCCAAATACCCGACAGAATCCTATTAGAGAGCCACGGGTATATAAACATTAGCGTGGAGGGGAGAAGACCGTCCTGTCATATCTGTGCAGGCAGAGGGCACCTGAAGGCGGCTTGTCCCCAACTCAACAAAAAGAAAACCCTGCTACCAACACCAGCTCCACCACCACCACCACCACAACAGATAAACAAACAACAAAACTCAGTCCAACCCAACCCGTCCCTCAGTAAAACTACACCACCACCACAACACAAACAGTCACAAAACATTACCCCAAAACAAAATAGTGGCCCACCCAACCCATCACTCAATAAAACAACACAACCACCGCAGCCACAACACACAACACAGTCTAACATAGTGACATCCATCTCCCCCACAAAGAAAACCAACACGGAAACATTACCAGCAAACATACCTCTTCCCTCCAACACTGAAGATAACCCAACGAATTCCGAGGAAGAAACGGAGTCCTTCAGACAGATTAAAAGGAAAAAAAGAAAACATGTGCAAAACACACAAGGCCAAACAACCCCCACCCAAATGTCAACACAATCCAACAAAACACAAAACACCCCTCCAGCAACAAACAAAACCAAACCTGCCCCTCCCCTCTTCGAAACACTCACACCATCCGAAAAAAAGACATTACACTATACTTACATCAACAGAAACAATAATAAATTAAGTGAACTCATAAACAATAATCCTTCGGTACAAACCGAAGGTGTAAACTTTGTTTCTTCAGAAAACTACCCACATTTAAAATTAATAAAGATCCCAATGAACCTCTACCAAAAACTAAAAAAGGATTTTAAGGAGGACGTAGGACCACCCTCCGCCAAACCCATAAACAGCGTCCTACTAAAAAGCTTTCCCCCTCCCCTTCCCCACCCCAACACAACTCCAAACACCCCAACCCCACCACACACTGACGACCCCACACCACCACAAAACACCCCTTGACCCAACACCCCCGACCCCATGGAAGTCGTGCGACCCGAACCCCGGGAAGCAGAAAGGTAGGTTTCTACACTCTCCTTTGGCTCTGCCGCCCACATGGATGTGTTAAGAGTAGGATGTTTGAATGCACGGGGCCTGGGCTCAACTTGGAAGCAAGCAAAGCTTCTAAATGACCTCAGGTCATGTGGTATAAATGTAATGGTTATCTGTGAGACTCGGATCAGCGTCGTGCGGCAGCTGGCCCCTACCTTCGATGACTTTGAGGTGCATGCATCTCTCTGTCAACCTGGAGGTGGGGGTGGGGTTGTCGTACTGCTGCAAAACACCTGGGTCTTGCCGTACAGGTTGTTCACTCGGACCCGGAGGGTCGTTTGTTGGTGCTAGACGTTGGCAGTAGTGAAGGTGCGGCCTTGAGACTGGTCGCCGTCTACTCCCCTTTCGGAGCTGAACGGCCCGACTTCTTCCAGCGTTTGGAGACTTTTCTGGGAATGTCGCGTTCCCTGCTTCTAGCGGGGGATTGGAATGAAATCCTAGATGCACGTTGGGACTATGCAGGAGCATGTCCTAATAGAGGGGGGTTTAACAGCCTCAAGGGGTTACTCGACCGTTTTAACTTGGTCGATAGATATCGACTAGATTTTCCAACTGTGCCTACCTGGACTTGGAGAAACCACAGTGGTCAATCTAGATCGTACTTAGATAGATTCTTAGTTAGAAGTAAGGATAGGGACATATTAAGCTGTCCAGAAATGCGCACGGTTGGCTATACGGATCACAAATTAGTGACCTGCGTAGTCAATCTCGAGAAAACACATAAACAGGGTCCCGGTTACTGGAAACTTAATTTGTCTTTACCGGCAAAAGAGACTTACAGAAACCGGATTAGCAGATTAGTTAAGGAGAGGTTGACGGGTGCAATCGTCAACAACCGATGGTGGGCATCTCTCAAAAGAGAGATTAGAACAGAATCAATAAGTTATAGCAAGATGTTAGCTGCCGATAGAAATAGAAACGAGAAAGAATTAACAGGAAAATTAGAAGAGGCAATCAAGAGCGAAGATGTGGCCAGAGTGCTGGCATCGAGGACGGCCTTGAACCAGTTTTTCGATGCAAAGCACGAAGGCTGCGTCATTCGAAGTAAAATACGTGCTCTAGGTAATGAGGGGGCCAAAGCCGTTGGCTGGACCCGCGTGACAGAAGCTAAGAGTGGAAATCGATCCACCATCAGGTCGTTGCAAGACGAGGATGGACGGGTGATCCGGGAGCCTAAGCAGATGTGCGAGGCCTTTCAAAGGCACTTTGCCCGATTATTCGGGGGAGGCGAGGGTCCGGGCGGGGACGTGGATTTCGGTCCATACCTCGACGGCCTGCCGCGTCTCTCGAACGAAGAGGCAGAGTCCTGCGAGGGACCAATCTCGGCTGATGAGATCGGAGATGCGCTGAGCCAATGCAGCAGACGCAAATCTCCAGGTCTCGATGGTATACCTTACGAACTTTATTTAGCAATGCCGGTCTTCTCCGAACTCCTCGAAGCGGTCTACTGCAATTGGCAGCAGAACGGGAGAATTCCTTGTTCTGTAGCCAAGGGCGTAGTCTCGCTGGTGAGGAAGGACGAGAACAAGGGGAATAGTATAAATAATTTTCGGCCCATAACCCTGCTAAACACAGAGTTAAAGATTCTGGCCAAGGTGTCAGCAAAGAGGTTGGCGCTTGTCGTGGGTAGCCTGGTGGGAGATGCGCAGACATGTGCTATCCCATCCAGGTCCATTCACGATAACCTCCACCTCATGCGATACATCATAGAGAGGGTTGGCAACAAACCCGGCTTCGGTGGGGCCCTGATCAACTTGGATCAGTCTAAGGCCTTCGATAGGGTCGACCATGGTTACCTGGATGCGGTGCTAGCGGCGGCTGGGTTCGGTCCTGTTTTCAGAGGCTGGATCACTGCCTTACATAGCAACCACATCTGTTCTAGGATCAAGGTGAACGGCTACCTTTCGAAGCCGTTCGAAATCACACGATCCATTCGACAGGGGTGCCCTCTCTCCTCCCTTCTGTACGTATTGACTATCGAGCCTTTACTGAGGAAGTTAGAGTTGTTGCAGGGTATCCCCCTGGAACCAGGATTGAGCAAAGCGGTGTCGGCCTACGCCGATGACGTAACAGTAATGGTATCGACCGACTCGGAGATCGAGGCGATCGGTACCTTACTGGAGGATTACGAAAGGTTGTCAGGAGCGAAACTGAACCGGGAAAAATCCATCGGGCTGCAACTCGGAACGTGGAGAGGCAGACCGATGCCTCCCGACGGTGTCGTCGGACACTGGACGGAGGGCCCGGTAAAGTTGCTTGGGGTCTGGTTTGGACCGGACCTCCAGGTGGAAAATAACTGGGACGAGGTTACGAACAAGGTGTTTGCACTAACCCAGAAATGGGCCAAGTGTAAGCTGTCCCTAAAAGGCGTTTTGGGGGCTACATCCCCCCCCCCCGAAAAAGTGTGCAACACCTTTCCTTAGGAGCACAGAGAGGGGGTGATCCTTTGCAGTTCCACGTTTCCACCTACAGGCGAACATTTACATAGCGTCCGTCACTTACTACCGCCTGACTTTCGTGCCTTGCCCTAAGGAAACACTCACCACCATGGAACGCATGCTCTTCCAATTTCTTTGGAAGAAGCGCCCTTCTATGGTGAGAAGATCCATCTGCTGCCAACAACCTTCGAAAGGAGGGCTGGGGATGCCGTGGTTGATGATGCGTAGGCACGCATTAAGGCTACGGCACCTACAGGTATTCCTCACTGGTCAACCGGTGTGGGCTCCGTTCGTGAAACGAGCCTTTCCGAACTCGTCTCGCTCACCGAGCTGCAGTCCTGGGTCAAGCAAAGATCCGGAAAACTGGGAGACTGGCACACTGAGTGTGCTCAGGCGCTCAGGGCTCTCTGGCAAGCGGGCCAGACCATCGGTGGAGAATCCACCTCATCATTCTATAGAGGGCTGGTGGCTCGCAGGGGCGATGACACCCTTGGAGAGTCGCTGGACATGGAAGACGATGAACTGGCCAGCCTGTTCGGTAGGACTTTCGGCCCGGGACCAATGGACAACTTCCAGAAGTCACTAGCCTGGCAGTGCTACCGGGGGGCTCTACCCGTTCGAGAGAGGCTCTACAGACACGGGCGCCCGGGCAGGGATCCCTCGAAAAAGATTTGCCCTAGATGCGTGCGTCACGAAGAAACCGTTGCGCACGCATTGGTGCAATGTCCGGGCGTGGCTGATCTGTAGGGCTACGCCGAACGACTGCTGTCGCGGGTGGCACCGATTCAATTGACCGCCGAGTCTGTGATGACAATCAAACCGCCTCCCCTCTTCACAAAGGAAGCAAAGGCGGTTTTTCTGTGCGTAATAGCCATGTTGAAAGAGGTTGTTTGGTGGACACGATTGAAAGGTCTGAGGTCAGGCAACTTCCTCTCTGGCCATAGTCTGGTCTACTTCTTCCGATATCGCTTCGGAAGAAGGATAAGAATGGAGAGAGAGGTGCTTGGCCACAGGCAGTTTTATGAAAGGTGGATGATAGTGGCGAGAATGGCTCGTGTAAATGGGCCTTCTCTGTATACCATCCTGTAGGTAAAGAAGTGAAGGAGAGGGGAGCACCTTCTCCATGTGCTCCCCGGGCAAAGGATTGCACACTTTTTCGGGAGGGGTGTGCAACCCCCATCACGTCCCCTCCCCTTTGAGGTTGTTTTCGATTATTTTCATGTTACACCCTTTTTACTCGATTGTATGTAAACTCCCCCTTTTTATTTGTCCCTTCTTTTTATGCCTTTATGGTAAATAAAGAAATATATCTATCTATCTATCTATCTATATGTCTATCTATTTATCTATTTATCTATCTATCTATATGTCTGTCTGTATATCTATCTAGCTGTCTGTCTGTCTGTCTATCTATATATCTATCTCAATATCTCTCTCTATATATATATATTACCCACTCTACTACCCTAAGTATTGAGTACTCTGGTGCGTTATGGTCCATCTGGTTCCTTACCACAACTCCTTCGTTATATATATATATATATATATATATATATATATATATATATATATATAAGTTTCTATTTATTTGCCACGAGGGCACAAAAGAAGGGGACAAATACAAGGGGGGAGTTTACATAAAGGAACGAGTAAAAAACAAATAACAAATATAACATTAACAATACAGTCCTCAATAGGGAGGAGGCGTTTTGGGGGTTACACCCCCCCCCCCGAAAAAGTGTGCAACCCCTTTCCTTAGGAGCACAGAGAGGGGGTGATCCTTTGCACTTCCACCTTTCCACCTACAGGCTGATAAAGAGAGAAGGCCCATTCACACGGGCCATTCTCGCTACTTTCACCCACCCACCTTTCATAAAACTTGCTGGGGTAGAGCACCTCTCTCTCCATTCTGATCCTTCTCTTAAAATGGTATTTAAAGAAAAGGACCAGTTGTTGGCCGGAGAGAAAGGTGTCCGACCTCAGCCCTTTCAAACGTGTCCACCATACCACCTCTTTCACCTTGGCTATTACACAGAGGAAGACTGCTTCTCCTTCATTTTTGAAGGAGGGAGGCGGCTTGATCGTTACAATGAACTCAGTGGTCAACCGGATGGGTCCCACCTGTGACAGCAGTCGTTCGACATAGCCCCACATCGGCAACGCCCGAGCAGTGTACCAATGCGTGCGCAACGGTTTTCTCGTAGCGCACGCATCTGGTATAGATTTTTTTCGAGGGGTCCCTACCCGGGTGCCCGTGTCTGTAGAGCTTTTCTCGAACGGGCAGCGCCCCTCGGTAGCACTGCTAGGCCAGAGACTTCTGGAAGTTGTCCATAGGTTCCAGCCAAATGTCGTCCCGAATAGGCTGGCCAGTTCGTCTTCTTCCATGCCTAGGGCTTGTCCGAAAACTCGTCGCACCTACTAACCACCAGCCCTCTATAGAATGACGAGGTGGAATCTCCACTGATAGTCGGGTCCGCCTGCCAGAGAGCCGTGAGCGCCTGGGCACACTCGGTGTGCCAGGCGCCCAGTTTTCTCGGTCTTTGCTTGACCCAGGACTGCAGCTCAGTGAGCGAGACGAGTCTCAGAAAGGCTCGCCTCACAAACGGGGCCCACACCGGTTGACCGGTGAGGAATACCTGGAGGTGCCGTAGCCTTAATGCGTGTTTACGCATCATCAGCCACGGCATCCCCAGCTCTCCTTTGGAAGGGTGTTGACAGCAGATGGATCTCCTCACCAAAGAAACCCGCTTCTTCCAAAGGAATTGGAAGAGTGCGCGCTCCCTTTTGGTGAGCGTTTCCCTTGGGCAAGGCAAGACGGTCAGGCGGTAATAGATGACGGACACTATATTAGCGTTCGCCACCCCCGCCTGACCTTTCAGGGATAGTTTGCACTCAGCCCACTTCCGTGTCAGCGCTAACACCCTGTTCGATACCTCACCCCAGTTCTTCTCCGCCTGGAGGTCTGGCCCAAACCAGACACCAAGCAACTTCACCTGGCCCTCCGTCCAACGTCCGACGACGCTGTTGGAGGCCATCGGTTTTCCCCTCCACTCGCCGAGTTGCAAACCGACTGACTTGTCCCGGTTCAGCTTAGCCCCTGTAAACGTTTCGTATTCCTCCAGTAAGGTGCCGATCACTCCGATTTCCGAGGCGGTTGACACCATTACTGTGACGTCATCAGCGTAGGCCGACACAGCTTTCCGCAATCCCGGTTCCAAAGGGATGCCCTGTAACAGCTCCAACTTCCGCAGCAGTGGCTCTAGGGCCAATACATACAGAAGGGAGAAGAGAGGGCATACCTGTCGGATGGACCGCGTGATTTCGAATGGCTCCGAGAGGTAGCCGTTCACCTTGACTCTAGAGCAAATGCGGCTGCTGTGCACGACAAGCCGCCCACGACAGCGCCAACCTCTTTGCTAACACCTTGGCCAAAATTTTTAACTCAGCATTTAGCAGTGTTATGGATCTAAAATTACTTATTTCATCCCCCTTGTCCTCGTCCTTCCTCACTAGCGAGACCACGCTCTTGGTCACAGAACAGGAAATTTTCCCGTTCTGTTGCCAGTTGCAGTAGACCGCTTCGAGGAGATCGAAGAACAAGTCCGGCATACTTAAATACAGTTCGTATGGAAGACCATCGGGGCCCGGAGATTTGCGTCTGCCGCATTGGCTCAGCACGTCCCCTATCTCAGCAGCTGAGATCGGCCTCTCGCAGGACTTCGCCTCCTCGTCCGAAAGACGCGGCAGGCCTCGCACATCTGCTTAGGTTCAAAGATCACCCGTCCATCTTGGTCTCGCAAAGACCGGATAGTGGATCTAATCCCACTTTTGGCTTCTGTCACGCGGGCCCAGTTCACAGCTTTGGTCCCCTCGTTTCCCAGAGCACGTATTTTGCTTCAGACAACGCAGTCTTCGTGTTTCGCGTCGAAGAACTGGCGCAAGGCCGTTCTCGACGCTAGCACTCTGGCTACGTTGCCGCTTCTAATTGCCTCTTCTACACTATCTACCAACTCCCTTTCCTTCCTATTTCTATCTGAGGCTAACTCCTTACTAACTCCTATTGAAGCTACTCTAATTTCTCTTTTGAGAGAGCCCCACCACCTGCTGTTGACGATGGCGCCCGTCAACCGCACCTTAACTAAAGTACTAATCCAGTTCCTGTAAGCTTTACTTGCCGGTAAGGACAAGTTGAGCTGCCAGTAACCGGGTCCCTGTCTATGCGTTCTATCAAGGTTGACCATGGAGGTCACTAACTTGTGGTCTGAATAGCCAACTATGAGCATTATTGGACAACTTAAAAAGTCCCTGTCCTTATTTCTAACTAAGAACCTATCTGGGTACGATCTAGATTGACCGCTGTGGTTTCTCCAAGTCCAGGTTGGCACAGTCGGAAAATCTAGTCGATATCTATCGGCCAGGTCGAATCTGCCGATTAACCCCTTGAGGCTGTTACAACCCCCTCTATCAGGACATGCCCCTACATAGTCCCAACGTGCATCTAGGATACAATTCCAGTCCCCTACTAAAAGCAAGGAGCGGGACGTCCCCAGAAAAGTCTCCAGACGATGGAAGAAGTCCGGCCGCGTTGACCCAAAAGAGGCGTAGACGGCGACCAGCCTAAAAGCTCCGCCTTCACCACTGCCAAGGTCCAGAACCACTAGTCGACCCTCCTGGTCCAAGTGTACCGCCTGTGTAGCGAGACCCAGATGTTTTTGCCGCAGAACGACAACCCCACCGCCACCCTCGGGCTGACAGAGAGATGCGTGCATCTCAAAGCCATCAAAGGTGGGGCCCAGCTCTCGCACGCTGCTGATCCGGGCCTCGCAAATAACCATCACATTTATACATCGTGACCTGAGGTCATTTCGAAGCATTGCTTGCTTCCAAGGTGAGCCCAGGCCACGCGCATTTAGACAACCTATTCTCAACACAGCCATGTTGGTGGTAAAGAGAAAAGGCACTAACCTCTCTGTGTCCCGGGAACCGGGCCGCACAATTTCCATGGAGATGGGGGATGGGTTGTTGGGTGGGGTGGTGGTTTGTGGATGTGTAGAGGCATCAGTGTGTGGTGGGGTGGGGGTGTTTGGAGTTGTGTGGGTGTCTGGGGGGGAATTTTTTAGGAGGACACGGTTAATGGGTCTGACGCAGGGGGCCCCCACGTCCTCTTTAAAAGTGTCTTTTAACGTTTTGTAAATGTCCATTGGGGCTTTTATCATTTTTAGATGGGGAAGCCCCGTTGCTTGTGTGAAGTTCGAACCTTCGGTTTTTATTAAGTTGTTATTATAAATAACGTTTAACAGTTTTTTGTTTATTGTATTTATATTTTTCGTTTTGGCTGATGTTTTTTGTTTGCTGTTGTGTGTTTTTTTTTGTGTTGATGTCTGTGTTATGTCTTGGGGAGGGGTTGTTTGTATTTGTGTTCCTGTGGTGTGTTTTCTTTTTTTTCTTTTAACTTTATAAAAGTGTCCCCCCGCCCTCGTCTGACGACGAAAGGGGGTCGTCTTCCGTATTCGAGGGGAGGGGTTCATTTTCGGCTCGTGTTTGTGGTGTGGGTGTTATTGTATTTGATTTCTGTGTGGGTTGGGCGTGGGGGGGGGGGGGATTGTTTTCAGTTGTGATTTAACTTGTGGTGTTAGTTGTTTTTGTGGTGGTGGTGGAGGTTGTGTTGGTAGTGTTTTAGTTGTTGGTGTGGGCAAAATCGGTGTTTGTTTGTTTGCTTGGGAAAAGGAAGCCATCAGGTGACCTCTGCCACCACAGAGGTAACAAGCGGGTCGTCTACCCTCCACTGTGATGTGTAAGTAGGCAAGCCCATCCAGCAATATGCGGTCGAGGATCCTAGCATTTGCACCAGAACTTGCAGGCTAATTCCACCGAACACGTTGCTGGAAGACTTACCTACCGAAATTACTGCATCCTCTTTCAAGTCGAGGAGGCCACACAGAACCGCCCAGAAATCAATATCTGGATCGAGACTGTGTATGGTCAATCTTTGTGTTTTTCTTCCCAAATAAGTAGGGAAGAAGGTAAATAAGGGGGACACAATTGGGGCCAGGGAATGTTTTTCGGCCGTCAATTTATCTTTCATTCGGATGGATAGACTATCGTAGAGTCTATCCTTCCGAATGAATACAATGTTTTTCAGATGATCTTTTAAAGCCAGTTCAATCTCTGTCTGTGTGAGTTGTACTGGCTTACGGGTTTTGTTTGATATTGTCTATAAATAATAGTTTTTAAGCTATTTTCCTTTTTTAGCTCTGGGGGAGAATTTAAAGAAAATAGACCATTCTCCTCCAAAGTTAAATACTTCCGTGCATTTTCCATTTGCTGGGCCATGTTCGAAATGTTAATAGGTTCATACACATTGGTTTTTTTTTATGGTTTGAGCGAACGTCATTTTGTTCGCCCCTCTCTGTTTAGATTTGTCGAAATGAGGTTGTTTTTTTGTTTTTTGTTTTTACAATTATCATTTTTTGTTGTGTTTGTGTTATTTATATTGGTGAATGCGTTCACATTTTTTTCCCGTTAGGGTTAGACTCCATTTCTTCAAAAAGTTCACTTATATTTTCAGTATCCGAGAGACGTGTAGTCACAGTTACTACTTCTCTTTCACCTTTGCTAGTGGGCGTGGCACCGTGAAAAGTCGAAACGGCACCCATTAATGTTGGCAATTTCACTGAGTCAATTTTTTTCACATTTTTTTCATTAGGGTTAGGCTCCATTTTTTCAATGTTTCTAATAATCCTTATTCTTTCAGTAGGGAGGCTTGTTGCCTCCGCTACCCGCTCTCTTTCAGTTTGTTTAGTGGGCGTGTCATCGTTACCTGTGGTAATGGCTTCCATTACCACTAGCGTAGAGACAATCACAAGATTCTTAGGATGAAAATTTTCACCCCAAAAGGGGTGAAATAAATTAGCCCAGATGTCCGAAGTCCCAGGCAAGGGGGTTAATTAACACAATAACGCAAGAATACAGACAAACACTTACTGTTATCACGTAATATCTCCAATACTCGAGGAGCCGATGTGAAGAACGTCTATACCATCCGGAGATAGATAGATAGATAGATTTCTTTATTAGCCACAAGGGCGCACAAGAAAAGGGGACAATACAAAGACATGCCGGGGATTTTACATACAGTCGTGTAAAAAATATAAAAACAAACAATTACAACAATCGAAATCCCGAATAGGGGGGAGGCGCCACAAATGGGTTGTTTAATACCACGTCGATAGAACAACCCTCAACTCCAGGAGCGTGTTGTGCAAGTTCTCCTTTCTTCCTTTTCCTCTCCTCTTCAACCTACAGGCTTATAAACAGAGAAGGCCCAATCACTCGGGCCATTTTCGCTTCATTCACCAACCTTTCAGTAAATTTACTGGGGTGCAGTGCCTCTCTCTCCACCCTGATTCTCCTTCTAAAGTGATACTTAAAGAAGGGAATCAATTGTTGTCCGGAGAGAAAGGCATCTGTCCTCAGTCCTCTCAACCTCGTCCACTATATAACTTCTTTTACCATAGCCACCGTACAGAGGAAAACCGCCTCTCTTTCGTCTTTGAAAGAGGCTGGCGGTTTGATCCTTACTTTGGACTCGGCAGTCAACTGGATTTGTCCCATACACTACAGCAGTGTACAATGGCGTGCAGGACTGTTTCAATGTCCTGCGCGCATCTTGGACACGTCCTCTTGGAAGGATCCCTGCCGGGGTGTCCGTGCCTGTAGATCTTGTCACGAACCGGTAGAACTCCTCGGTAGCACTGCCAGGCCAGGGACCTCTGGAAGTTGTCCATAGGTCCCGGGCAGAAAGTCCTACCAAACAGACTGGCGAGCTCATCGTCTTCGACGCCCAGAGTCTCTCCGAGCACGTCGTCGCCCTTGTAACGTACAATCCCTCTATAGAATGTCGAAGTGGAGTCTCCACTGATTGCTGCGCCCGCTTGCCAGAGGACTGTGAGCGCCTGAGCGCATTCAATGTGCCAGGCGCCCATCGTTTTCGGTCTTTTCTTCACCTAGGACTGCAGCTCCGTCAGCGAGACGAGCTGTGGGAAGGCCTGTCTCACAAACGGTTCCAACACCGGTTGGGGGTCGGTGAGGAATACCTGGAGATACCGCAGCCTCAGCACATGTTTGCGCATAATCAGCCACGGCATTCTCAGCCCTCCGTTGGAAGGGTGCTGACAGCAGACGGATCTCCTCACCAGCGGAGCCTGCTTCTTCCACAGAAACTGGATGAGCATGCGTTCCATCTTGGCGAGGTGTTCACGGGGACAAGGCACGACAGTCAAGCGGTAGTAGATGACAGACGCTATGAAAGTGTTCGCCACCTCCGCTCGACCTTTCAAGGACAGTTTGCACTCTGCCCACTTCTGGGTGAGTGCAAACACCTTGGCCGTGAGCTCGTTCCAGTTTTTCTCCACCTGGAGGTCTGGACCGAACCAGACGCCGAGCAATTTCACCGGTCCGTCCGTCCAGCGTCCAACGACGTTGTCGGACCTCATCGGTTTGCCTCTCCACGTACCGAGTTGCAAACCGACAGACTTGTCCGGGTTTAGTTTTGCTCCCGTCAGTGTTTCGTATTCTTTCAGTAAGTTGCAGATCAGCCCGATTTCCGAGGTGCTCGACACCAGTACCGTTACGTCGTCGGCATAAGCCGACGCCGCTTTGCGCAGTCCCGGTTCTAGAGGGATGCCCTGCAACAGCTCTAATTTCCGCAGTAGTGGCTCTAGAGTCAATACATACAGAATGGAGAAGAGAGGGCACCCCTGTCGAATGGAACGCGTGATTGCGAACGGCTCGGATAGGTAGCCGTTCACCTTGACCCTCGAGCAGATGCTGGTGTGCATCGCCTCGATCAAGCTTCTGAACACGAGACCGAAACCGGCCGCCTTGAGAACCGCTTCCAAGTATCGATTGTCCACCCTATCGAATGCCTTAGACTGATCCAAATTGATCAGAGCGCCACCGAAGCTGGGTTTACTACCCACCCTCTCTATGATGTATCACCTGAGGTGGATGTTGTCGTGTATGGACCTGGTCGGGATTGCACACGTTTGCGCTTTCCCTACCAGGTTTTCGACGACAAGCGCCAACCTCGTCGCTAGCACCTTGGCCAAAATCTTTAACTCTGTGTTGAGCAGAGTTATGGGCCTGAAGTTATTAATTTCGTCCCCCTTGTTCTCGTCTTTCCTGATCACCGTTACTACGCCCTTGCCTGCAGACCTGGGAATTCTTCCGTTCTGCTGCCAATAGCAGTAGACGGCTTCGAGGACGCCAGAGAACAAGTTCGGCATGCCTATGTAAAGCTCATAGGGTAGACCATCTAGACCGGGATACTTGCGTTTCCCGCAGCGGCCCAGAGCGTCCCGTATCTCAGTGTCCATGATCGGTCTTTCGCAGAACTCGGCCTCCGTGTTCGAGAGACGCGGCAGGCTGTCGAGTTATGAACTAAAGTCCATTGCCCCGTTCGGCTCACCGTCGTTCTGTTAAAACAGTCGCGCAAAGTGCTGCTGAAAGGCTGCGCACATTTGCTTCGGGTCAAGTAGCACGCGTCCTTTTTGGTCTTTCAAAGACCGAATCGTGGACTTATTGCTACTTTTTGCCTCCGCCACTCGGGCCCAACTGACAGCTTTCGCTCCTTCGTTTCCTAGAGCACGTGTTTTGCTTCTGACCACGCAGACTTCGTGTTTCGCATCGAAGAACTGGTCCAGTGCCGTTCTCGATGCTAACACTCTAGCCGCGTTGCCACTTCTAAGTGCCTCCTCTACCTTGGCTACTAGTTCTCTTTCTATTTTGTTTTTCTCTAAGGCTAACTCTCTGCTAAACCCTACCGATTCTACTCTAATTGCTTTCTTGAGAGAGTACCACCATCTATTGTTGACGATGGCTCCCGTTAACTGTTGATTGATTAGTCTACTTATCCGTTCACTGTAAGCTTTACGTGCCGGCAACGACACGTTCAGCTTCCAGTATCCGGGTCCCTGTCTATATGTTCTATCACGGTTGACTAAGCAGACGACTAATTTGTGATATGAATAGGCAACCATGTGCATTTGTGGACAGCTTAACATCTCCTTGTCCCTTTATCTAATGAAGAACCTATCTAAATACGATCTAGATGTCCCGCTGCGGTTTGCCCATGTCCACTGTGGTGCAGTCGGGAAATCCTGTCGATACCTATCGGCCAGTTGGAATTGGCCGATTAAAATGTTGAGGTTGTTGCACCCCGCTCTACTGGGACATGCTCCCACATAGTCCCATCGTGCATCTAGGATACCATTCCAGTCCCCCACTAAAAGTAAGGAACGAGACGTTCCCAGAAAAAACTCTAGACGCTTAAAGAAGTCTGGCCGTGATTGCGATTGCCCGGTCGGGGCATAAACGGCCACCAGTCTGAAGGCTCCACCTCCGATACTGTTCACGTCTAGGACTACCAGTCTACCCTCCGGGTCCAAGTGTACTTGCTGTACTTCGATGTCCAGGTTCTTCCGAAACATGACAGCCACTCCACCTCCACCTCCTGGCTGATAGAGAGATGCGTATTTCTCAAACTCGTCGAAGATGGGGGTTAGTTGCTGCCTGTTGTGGATCCTGGACTCGGTGATGGCTATCACATCCATACCGTGTGACCTAAGGTCGTTTAAAAGTTGGCCCTGTTTCCAGGGCATCCCTAGGCCACGCACATTCACGATTCCAACTCGTAAACTAGCCATGTTGGTGAAGAAGAGTTGGAGAAAAAGGACGAAAGGGGCACTTACCTTCTAGTTTCCTGGAGATTGGGTTGTTCAATCTCCATTGGGTGCTGGATGGGGTGTTGGGTGGGGTGGGAAACATTTTAACAGGACGTGGTTGATGGGTTTCTGGAAGGGGTTGCCCACGTCCTGCGAAAATTTATTTTTTAGTTTTAGGTCATTATAGGTTTCCATAGAAACCCTTATAAGTTTAAGGTGTGGAGACGATTCTGCCTTGACAAAAGTTTTTCCCTCCGTCTCGACCTTGGGGTTTTGGGAGATGACCTCCATCAAATTCTTGTTGTTTGTGTTGATGTATGCGTATTGTTGTTTGTGTTTTTGTTGTGTTGTTTTAGTTTGTTGTTCGTCCGGGAGTTTTCTTTTCATGGTGGGTGCTTGTGTTTGGGGTGGTGTTGGTGTTGGTTTTGCTGATAGGGGGATGTTTGACTGTGGTGTTGTTTGTGTTGTTGTTTGTGTCTGTGGTTGTGTGTTGGTGTTGGTGATTGGAGTTTTGGGAGTTTTGTGGTGTCTCTTTTTTTGCTTTTTAATTTCCGCGGCTCTCCCTCTTCTTCACTTAAAGAAGAAGCAGCAGCTTCATCCGTCGATGAATAATCATCGTCAGATGTGTGGGGTAGGGGTAGGTTGTGTGGTGGTGGTGTTTCGGCGTGTGTGTTTGTGATAGTGTTTGATGGAGTGGGATGGGGTGGGGCTGTGTTCTTCAGGGGTGTTGTCTCTGTTTTTTCTGTTGTTGTTGGTTGAGTGTCTGTTTCTTTTGGTGTGGTTGCTCGTTTCGTCTGTCGTTGTACTTGTGGTGGTGGTGGTTGTTTTGGTGTTGGTGTTGGTAATAGTGTTTTTTTAATGATGTTGTTATTGTGTGTTTGTGGACAAGAGGCTTTTAGGTGTGCTGTGCTACCACAGCGAAAGCAATGAAATTTTCGTCCTTCTATCGAAATGTTTATTTTGTTGTTATCATCGATGACGACTCTTTCGGGTATTTTGGAGATTCTCTCCGGCTTCATTTGCAACAGAATCTCCAAATCAGTACCCGCCCACCTTTGTCGAATAGATTTTCATATCGAAAGAATCATATCAGTTTCTGGCTCTACGAAGCCAGCCAAGATCCACCAGATGTTAATGTTTGGGGGTATATTTTTTATTTTTATTTTTTGTGTCCCTTTCCCCATGTATGTAGGGAAAAAGGTGAATGCTTTTGACACCATTGGTGTCACATAATGTTTTTGGGCGAGTGCCTCACTTTTAAACAGTACGGAAACACTTCCGTACTGTTTTCCTCGTTGGAAAAATCGATATTTCCTAGAATTTCCTTGAAAGTAGCTTCTATATCTGCTTGGCTAACAAATGTCGGCTTTCTCGTGGAATTTGACACAGTCCTAAAGGTGACTGATCTTCGAATTGTGTCTTCCTTTATTTCAAGGGGTGAGTTAATTCTAAACCCACCTTTTTCTTCGAAAGTTACACATTTTCTCCTTTGCTGGAGCATATCTCTTGCATTGGAGATATCAAGATTTATAAAATCTTGTTTTTTGTTCACTGTTTCAGCGAAAGACATTTTCTTTTTTTGTGTGGTGTTGTTGTTGTTGTTATCGTTGATAGCCTCGATGTTGGAAATCTTAGTTTCTTGACGAGGTGAAACTTTATGTGTAGATGTATCTGTGGAGTTGTTGATGTCTTTTTCATGTGTATGTATGTTAATAGGTTTAATTTCTATGTTTTCATGTGAGTTAGTGTTATTTTTCTCCGCTTCGACGGTAGAAATTGTACATTTTTCGTCTGGTAACATTTTTTCCTCTTTGTTGACAGTCGTATATAAGGCGTCGTCCATAGTAGCAGAAGCAGATATAACGTTAAAATCTGCCTCTTTCTCTCTCTTTTCTCTATTGACGTTCTCCAGCGTTCCCTTCGTGTTATTCATGTTTTATAGTTTGTAAAATTTGATATTTTAAAACAATTTTTAAATTAAATTTTCGTCCCTAAAGGGGCGAAAAATGGGATTACCACCCATCTGACAATTCAGCTTGGGAGTTAATCTACAAAATAATATGTTTTTTCAAACAATTTGTTCTGTTTTTCGTATATAAATTTACAAAAATTCTTACCGGCAATGTTCCACGCATCAGGCAGAAAGAAAGATAGATAGATAGATAGATAGATAGATAGATAGATAGAGAGAGAGAGAGATAGATAGATAGATTTCTTTATTTATAGCTTTCGAAACGGCCGCAGCTCAGCCGTCGTGGTCCTGAATCTTTTTATATATATAGAGAGATAGATATATAGATAGATATATAGAAAGATCGATAAAGAGATAGATAGATAGATAAAGAGATAGATAAATAGATAGATATACATATATGTGTATATTTACACATACAAATATGTACATATACCTATCTATATAGACACACACACACACACACACACACGCGCACACATATATATATATATAAATATATATATATATACATATATATATATATAATATATATATATATATATATATACATATATACATATATATATATATATATATATATATATATATATATATATACATACATTTATTTATATATACATATGTACGTATGTATAGACGTATGGTGTAAATTCTATTAGTTAAAGTGTTCTCTGATGTTCCTATCGTTTTGGAACACTTCACTATTTTCAATCGGTTCCACGTTGCACAGTTTCCAAATAGTTCCATTGTGAAAACTAAGTCTCAAACGTTTTGATTTATTCAAGCAACCATTTTTGGCAGCTGTACTCTCGTTCCATGTCGAACTAAGGATAAATAAATAAATAAATATGTGTGTGTATATATATATATATATATATATATATATATATATATATATATATATATATATATATATATATATATATATACATATATATATATATACATATATATATACAAACACATGTATATATGAATGAGAAAAAAGAAATAAAACACTATTACCATAATAGATCTTCTCCCCCTCCACGTCTTCCCCCCTCTTGCTCCTTATCATAATCATTATTATCATCGTTATCATCATCATTATAATCACCATCAACATCATCATCATCATCATCATCATCATCATCATCATCATTATCGCCACCATCACCATTATCATCATCATCATCATCATCGTTATCATCATCATCTCGTCATCATCATCGTCATTGCCCTCACCTTTATCGTAATTATCCCCACCCTCAGCCTCACCGATAAGCCGTTGTTGTCGTTATCAATATTACTATAAATATTAATGTTGTTACAGCAGTTATCGCTACACTGTTTCACACGATGATTTCCCAACAACTGAATTACTATTCTGGTGACTAGATGCTAACAAGTGTCTGCTTCTCGGACCCCGTACTGCCGAGCTCCCCAGCAAGATCGGATCGTCGGTGGCCCCGTCTGAGGAGAGAGTCCCGCGAGATTGGATGGCTTTTGCAGCGGGTGTCATTGGAGGAATGCTCTTGCCGTCTCGTCAGCGGGGCTCAGCACTTCTGCCCTCTTGCCCTAGGCCCAAAGCCCAACCCCCCTCCCCTCTCTTATGCGACACCAGAGCTCAGCCATCCCCTCCCCGATATTTTTCTTCTTTCTTTCCATCCTCTTTTTTTTTTCAATATTTTTATTTTCCTCTATATTTCCCTATTCTTTCTTTCCTTTTATTTCCCCTTTTTTTTATTATTTCTATATTGAAAATAAACTTCTAATAATTCGTTTATCATTAGTTCTAATGTATGGCGTATATATGCAAATGATAGTTGTTATAACTTTGTCCAACTATCAACCGCTCTCTGATAGGTTTGTTATATAGCCTGTGGGAATAGAAACTTCTGGGGTGCTTGCCCTCGAGACCACATCACTACTCATGGCTATCGTATCGGAGCGGAGTTGATCGTCTGCACGTGCGAACCCCATGATATGGAGTAGATGTCCCAGCGCGTCTCCCTCGCCGACCTCCGGGCCAATGTATTATCTTTCCTGTCGGTCGGGGTAAAATGAAATTTGAATTGTAGGTCGCCCAACACGCGTGACCATAATATTAGTCTATTAAAATAGTTTCTTATATAGGCACAAGGCCAACCATTTTTTTGGGGTAAGGGGAACGTCGATTAAATCGACCCCAGTGCGTGACTGGTACTTTATTTTATCGAACCCGAAAGGATAAAAGGCAAAGTTAACCTCGGCGGGATTTGAACTCAGATCATAAAAGGCCGTAACTCTTTGCTGCAAAGCATGGTGTCCGACCCTCTACCGATAATGCCAATCCATATCCCTATTATTATAATAATTAATCTATATATATATAAAACTGTGGTTGTCTGTCTGTCTATCGATTTTTGGCACACATCTCCTCTTAGAATCTCTCACGGAATTGCACCGAAATTGCTATACTTGTACATTGAGCCCTAGCGAAGACATCGGAAAAAAAATATTTCAAATTGACCCGCCCTATCTGACGAAATCGAATATAATGTATCGATTTTTGAGCGTAAGTTATCAGTTATTTCCCTTTGTTCTGTTTACATTGAGCGTCTTACGTAAAAAATTACGCTGGCTTTCTCAGCGTTTAAAATGACATTAACACAATACACGAACAGACAGTTGTCGAGCCAGCAAAATATTGACCTGCATTTCCATTTAAAAGCATTTTAAAACAATATTTTTACTTGAAAACAAGTCTATTTAAAGACTACGTAAAACAAGCAAATATTTCGTCGTTAGGCGTGCAGACAGACAGTCGTGCAGACAGACAGTCGTGCAGAGAGGTGATATACGCGTGCAGACAGACAGTCGTGCAGAGAGGTGATATAGGCGTGCAGACAGACAGTCGTGCAGAGAGGTGATATAGGCGTGCAGACAGACAGTCGTGCAGAGAGGTGATATAGGCGTGCAGACAGACATAACTGATAATTTGGTTACGCTAATGTTTTTCTCTGCGTTGCAGTGTTTACATTTTCGATCTTTGTTAATAAATAACCAGTACAGTTTCTATCCCCAGCATCCTCTTTTGTTATAACATTCGGGTTATCGTTATGTTTTCTTAACTTCAAAAGGCATATTGTTGGTTGAGGGAATATTAATCAAAAACACCACATGCAAGTCTGCACAGTAGACACTACAGTTTTTAAGCCAAGAAAGAAACTTAACATTGTAACTTTAACACAGCTACTGAGCGACCCCGAGCAACGCCGGGCTTTACTGCTAGTATAAAATAATATAATTAATATTAAAATAAATAAGTGTTTCTACTTTTGGCACAAGGCCAGCAATTATATCAGTGTATTACTGGTACTTTATTTTATCGACCCCATTAGGATGAAAGGCAAAGTTAACTTCGGCGGTATTTGAACTCAGTCCGTAAAGGGTTGTAACTATGCTAGAAAGCATGGCGTCCGACCCTCTACCGATACCGCCAATCCACCGCCTTATAAAAATAAATAATATTTGAGAAAATCGAGTAAAGTTACTCAGGAGACAGAAAACATAGTGGGCACCTACATTTCAAAATTCCAAATATTTCTTAAGTCAACCGATTGTTTATACTTATAGCTACCGGCTTAAATCTTCTGAAAATGACAGAATTAATAAGCAGTGGCTGTTTAAGTTGGTTACTTTCTCTCTATTTCTTTAAAAGTACAGCTATGATTTGTTATGGGTGTTGTTAGGGTTAAGAATAGACCTGTCTTTCCTCAAAGGAAATTTTTTTTCGTTTCTGCCTCTGCTCATTTTCTCTGTATTCTGAGATGAGTTGGCACACGCGTTAGAGTGTCAAATTAAAAACCTCATGAAGTATTTGTTCAGGTAAATCATTAGTAATAGCATGGTATATGTTACATTGTCATACTCGATTGCGAGTGACGGCCGTAGCCTTTTCTTTTTCACGTTTTCAGCTTCAGAAATATGCATTCTACTACACTATGTATAGCTTATACTTCTATCTCTCCGTCTTTTATGTACGATGGTCGACTTAAAAGTTCGTAGGCTGACTATGAAAGATTGATAGCTAGAGCTATGAAATCTTGCATGCATTAATTTCAACTCTTCTTATTAATAACTGCATTGTTTCTTTCCAGGGACTATGTTGAAAAATAAACCTCATTTGAAAATTCCATGAGAGTATCTTGGTCAGCCTATGAGCTTTTCCATGTATGAACTTTTTAGCTGACCCATGTATACACTCCAAAATAGATGTTGCGTTGGTTGATTGGTTAAGAAGTTCGTTTCGAAATCATGAGATACCGGGTTCGATTCTACTGCGTGGTATCTCAGACAAGGGCACTTGCCATAACCCCGAGTTGACCGAAGACTCATTAATGAAATTTGGTAGATGGAAACTGTAGATGTTCGTCGATGTGGGTCGTACGTGCAATTCAAATGCTCAGCTTTGTCACATATTGTCACGATGATTGAACTAGGGAATTACCTGAAGTGTACGGGTATAGATGTGTATGGAATACTCAACCACTTATACGTTAATTCAAGAGTTGGACTTTCAGTTGATAGAATTACTGAATGTTGAGCGTCGAAAGCGACGGAACAGCCATAATACAGTCTACCAACTTTGCTACGAGAATGAATCCATTGACCATAGCTATTAAATTTCCGGATGCAACTCTCTTCTGCATCGATATCATTTTTCCTCTTTCACTGAACACCGAAAATATTTATAGTAGTTTGAGAAAAAAAAACTTATAATAAAACCAAAAAATCTAACAAATGACAAAAAAAAGAAAAAGAAAACAAAAATAAAGCAAAAACAAATTACCAGTAATGTATTGAAAACGGTCCAAGTGTATGGAGTGTTTGAAAGATAGGAAAAGACGCTATAATTTTTGTAACAAGGTATCTGTGAAGAACGGGTTGACTGCTCCCACCAAAAACGGAAGTGTATACAACCGTTTGACTTAAGAAGCATTGGAAAATTTAAAATTGTAGGTGTCCCAACACATATGACCATAATAATGGTCGATCAATATAAAAAAAATAGTTCAGAAAATCGAATCAAGTTCTTCTTGAGACGGAAAAAATAGTGAACGCCAATATTTTAAATTTCAAAATTTCGCAATGGTTCTTTACACTTCTAGCTACAGGCTTAAATCTTCTAAAATGACAGAACTAATGGGCAACGGCTCTTTGGCGTGTTGGTTACCGTACTCACTAGCCACTGGAAGATACAGTGTTCTATTCCTCATATGCGACCCCTACCACATTTTGTATTTCCTGGAAATGTATAACTTAGTTTTGTTAAGAGATTTATTAGAAATAAAAGAAGTAGGCCAATGAAAGAATTCACCTAGGAAAATGTCACATTTTATTTAAAAATAATGAGTTATTGTTTTTCGTCCGATTTTTCAATACATTACTTCTTTTTCGCTTCCATTCTCTGATAATTTGTTTTTGTTGTTTTTTGCTAGAAGGGGCCAGGAGCTTACTACGGTTTTAGGGGAGTCAAAAGATTGACAGTACTAGACAGACACCAATGCGTTGTAAGCCATAAAGCTTTCCTAGTTGTTTACCGCAGTTGGTCTGGGGCTGCTTATTCGTCAGGCAGTTGCCTGTTTATGTCCCAACTAACCATCATATCTGGTGACCTTATCTCTATCTGCCGCCTGTGACCAGTTCTCTAGCAGAATAGCTCTGCAAAGAAAGAAGAAGTAGAGAGTATATACTAGAAGGGTACATACTAGAAGGGACCTGGAGTTTCCCATGGTTTTAGGGAGGTTAAAGGACCGATAGTCCTAGAGAAACACCAATATGTCACAAGCCTTGAATCTCAGTTGCTGAGCGAGGTTCTCCTTTTCGGCTGAGTCATCTGAAGCAACGTAAAATGAAGTGCTTTCCTTAAAGACGCAATTCTTTTACCGGTTTGGATATCAAACCCATGGCTTAATAATCGTGGGTCCAACTCCTTAACTACTCAGCTACGCTCTTTGTCACTCTATTTTGACAATACCATGAAATAACTAATTTATTTAAAACATGTAAAGTTACGTTGCTTACTGGTTAGGCTGTTCGGTTGACGATCTAAAGATCATAAGTTCGGTTCCTCGCGGATCTGTGTGTGCTTGAGCAATATAATTAATTTTACGTTGTTTCAGTCCACTCAGCTGGCAAATATGAGTTGTATTTGTAATTGAAAGGGTGTGCCTTGTCACGTCTCAGTTACGCTTAATCTCCCCGAGAACTATATCAAGGGCACACATATTTGTGGAATCAAACTCTTACATGATAATATTTACCGAGCAGGCTGTTTCTTTTTTTCTCTTTTTTTACTTATTTATTTCACTAGCCGTGTATAAATTTAAAATATAAAAAAGAAGAGAACAAAAAATTTCTTAGAAATGGAATGAAGCGGTTCATTATTGACAACGTGCTAATCAGGCTAGTGATGCCATCGAGAAGGATTATAGTACCCCCCCCCCCCCAAAAAAAAACAATCAACCTTTCATGACTGATCACTCGTCGTCGGAAACGTATTTAAAACATTGAAATCTAATCTAGACAGATATGGGAATAAACAAAAAGACAAAAAAGCATTGAATAGCTCTTAACATTCGGTTCAATTATTCTATTTTTCTAACCAAAATTGTAACATTTTTGTGTGACTTTTTTCTTGTGATATTATTTTCGTTCACTATTAAGATTTTGAAATAACGAGTTGGAAAATATCTGAAGTAGGAGAGAATCAAATATCCCTTGTGGTCCATACAATGTTAAGATACACAAAGACACGATCTTTATATTTACTGCACTAAGTGAACTCTAAACAAAATATCAACATCAAAGGATGTTCAATTATTTTTCTTAATTCAAAAGACGATGATCATGTGTGAAGCTGTCGGTGTAGATGTTCAGTAATATTTTGTCTTAGATTAATCACATAACACTATTCTATTACATATGGGGATTAACTCAATATATATAGAAGCCTTTTCTTTTCATAGTTTCTTTTTTCAGTTAGTCTTGATTCCTGCGTTTCCTTTCACAATTATCTCATTATTATTTTGTTAAGTTAACTCTCCACACACGCTTACATACATACATACATACTTACATACATACATACATTCATACATTCATACATATATATATATATGTAGATCCCGAGTTAAATCGGAGGTAACCACAATAAATAAGGTACTCAATACATTAGTAGAGTGAAAACATCACTATTTGAAAATAGAAATGAAATCATCAGGAATGATTATTCCTGATAATTTCATACGAATGAAACATTTCTAGTCTTGTAGAAGCCATTTCTTAAATATATATATATATATGTACACGTATGTTATTGGTTATTGACTGACGTGAGAGTCACTCCAGATAGAGCCACTACCTTGGGCATGTGGTTAGAATGTCTCAGGAAAGAATCGCGGGATAAATTTTATGGGCAAAACCAACTGGCAGGAAACTCAGGAGTAGATTCCAAGCAAGATGGTTAAATAAAATCTATGAGCTTGGCTGGTTTCGCTTGGGAATCCCACCGGATCATTTAAAGATGGTTAGTTCTGATAGGACCTGCTGGAAGTAATGTTTGAGGACTCTACCTCCATGATCCTCTCTCAGGAATAAGTGGGCGAAGAAGAAGATAAAGAAAGATCGCAATATATCAAAGTCACTACTGATAAACATGGGTAATACAATGTTCCCAATACCTTCCCCCGCAAAAAAAAAAAAAAAAAGATTAAAAGACGTTTTCATCTCCTCAGAACTTTAAGCTAGTTTCTGTAAAACAGCTTTATTCAAAAGAACATCTATTGTATCAGTAATAGCTAGAATTCAAAACTTAATCGCTTAGTAAATTTCCATTATTGTTTTAAACAGCTACAAATAAAAGAGAAACACGTCATCACAATAAAGTAATCAAAATTGTTTCGAACAAAATATTAAGAAAAGTTCCTTTTTGTTAGAAGATTTCAGACCTAACAGAAATAAAACTATTTAATTTTAGGATTAAACAATTTTTTTTCGACAATTTCTTCCAGAATTCAATCTAATTCTGAACGGTGGAGAGTTTGTGTGGTAGAGAGATAATGGACGTATAAGTGAACAAATAAATAAATGAACAAATAACTGAATAAAAAAATAGATGAATAAATAAATAAATAAATAAATAAATAAATAAATAAATAAATAAAATGTATATGAAGAAATACAGGAAATAGAATGAAACAAAGAAAGACTAATGCATAAGGAGACATAAAAAGATTGATGGACAGAGATTAAAACCTCAATTTAAAGATAAGTTAAATAGACTAACACGTGGTTTCTCTCCTCTCTACCCATTGCTCGGTTTTTAGTCTTGTATATCTTCGATTTTCTTCTACTCTTTCTCCCAATGATCCCCCATTCTCTCTCTTATTCTATCTTCTGATGAATGACAAACGTCCGAACCGTTACGACAGTTTTCCAGTTATAACTAATATATCATCTTTGTATTGTATTAGACTCCTGTGAAACTTTTCTTTGTTGACTTTTGTAACACACACACACACAGACACACACAGGCACAGGCATCCCGATGTAATCTAGAGATTCTGGTATTGAAATCCAGGACTTGGCAACGGCAATGAACGACGGACCCACGTGGAGATTAATTGTTGAGTCGATCTCGGCTGAGGCCGCCGGATGTTGATGATTTTAATTTAAACCTTAAGAGGAACGTATTTTAAGTACCATAGTGTAAAAGAAATTTCAACGAAATAATCCACAATACAAAGAACAAGAATTAAAAGAAATACTAGATCATAAGGGCCTCTATGTTGCAGCCAAATGTCAAAATGCTTTCCTAAAACAAGCAGTCAAAACAAAGTAATTAAAAGGTAGTTAGCTTTAAAAATAAGTTGCTTTTTCGTTTTTTATACAAATAGTACATAGTGATTAAATTTTACTAAATAATGTAGATTTTAAGATTTTAAGATTATATGGTAACGCACCCCCACAGTATAAAAATTATTATTATATTCTTACGGGGTCGATAAAATAAAGTACTAGTAATGAACTGGGTAATTATTGGCCTTGTGCCAAAAGTAGAAGCAATTATTATATACAGAAATACCTAGCAGTAGCAAAAGTTGGTGGAGACATTATATATATATATATATATATATATATATATATATAGAGAGAGAGAGAGAGAGAGAGAGAGAGAGGTGGGTGGGTGAAGGAGATGGAGGATAATGACAAAAATAGAGGCAATAGATTTGATGCAAAGATAATTGAAACGTCATTTTGAAATCAGCTTTGCTTCAGCTTTGTTTTGTTCTTTTAATGATTAGACTACGCAGTATTTATAATTTCATGTCTGGTACTTAATTTATGGGTCTGTTTCTGTTGAACCGCTAAGTCATGAGACACAAATGCAGGCGCAGACACAAGCGTTAACATAGACACAGACTCACATGCGTACACACACACACACACACACACACACACACACACACACACACACACACACACACACACACACACACACACACACACACACACACACACACACACATATTGTATAGGCTTGGTTGTGTGTGTGTGTGTGTATATATAAACGGAAAAAAATGAAACGAAATTTCATTTCTCTTTTTTTCCTTTTTTTTTTCCGTTTATCGTTTTCGGTACCCCGGCCGATTAACTCACTCGATATGCAAATTAGGCTGCTCAGCCGTTAATATGCACAAGGAAAGTATATACTTTCAGACGTTCAACCATCTGGCAGGAAGGTATAAGTTGCTGACGATAGCTAATAAGCTTGAAACTAGTACAGCGTTCCTTTGTCAGAGTTGAACAAATGAGCAACGGTGGTTGCTAGACACTGTACGGCTTAATTCGGGATGTTTGTTTACAAACACACCGAGCATTATAATAAATGTTCGGTGAATCCATACGTACATATATATATGTGTGCATGTATGTATGTATATATATATACATACACACACACACACACACACTACTGTACGTCTGTATACATATATGTATGTACGTATACATATATATATATATATATATATATATAAATATATATATAAAGAAAATGTGAGAAAAAACACAGACCCTCCATCTCAACTCTACTTTTATAAAGCAGAAGAACTGCGAACCGGTAAAGGAACCAAATAAATATATATATTTTTTTAAAAATAAGACTCTAGTTGCATTTTCGATTTCATCTTTTTTTCTTTATACTTTCACTCGTGTAGGATACCTCGGTTATTTTTCATTTTGTAAAAAGAAACTCACTTTATAATATATATATATATATATATTAGATAATACACTCTAGTTCACCACAGCTAGAAATAAGATTAGACAAATAGTAGACCGGTATACTAAGAGACAGAGCAGACCAGAGGCCCAACAACTTGGGAGGAAACCTGTAGAAGGCTTGGTTAGCCTCAAGCAGCACACAAGGGATGGTGAGGTAGTATGTCTACCCACGGATAAGTCGGGTAGGATGTCAATAGATAGCATGCCGAACTACATCAAGGCTATGCAACCCCACATCACCAACACGAGCGAAATTGCACAGCAAACACATGATGGGAGAGAGAAAATCGTCAACGCTCACATGATGATGTGGACTGACATTCTAAAGCCAAGCAGATGCACTGCCAACAACTTCCAGGCGTCTAACAATGGCATACCACACTTGTATGGGCTCCGCAAAGACCACAAGACAGTCAACGACCCGACAACAGGACCACCAACAAGACCCGTATGCGGATCTCCTACTTCTTCTCAATGGTTATACGCCCCATAATCAAGATGTCCCCAGATGTATGTGACAGTACAGAGGACCTCCTCAGCAGAATCAGTGAGTGCAACAACAACAAAAACAGGAACCTATCCAACTGCATAATAGGCAGCATGGATGTGGTATCACTGTACCCATCCATTAACATTGATTTTGCTGTGGAAAAATGTGTGGAGATGATCATTGAGATTGAGGTGGAGTTCTGCGACGTCGACACAGACGAACTGGGCCTCCTACTTAGACTTACCTACGACACTGACTACCTAGACAGCCATGACCTTAGACGTTTCTGCCCTAGTAGACCCATAAGAGGAAGACCCCCCACCATAACCTCCATGGCAAAAAAGACTCCCATGGGAAGGTGGATTGGGTGGACCAAAGCTATACGGACCCCCCAAAACAATGATCAGGTAAAAAAAATGGTCGCACATGCAATAGGGGCTAGTATCAAAACTACCCTAAAGGGCCACATATTCAAGTTCAACGAGAAGATCTACATCCAAAATGAGGGAGCAGCCATTGGCGTCAGCATAGCTGGTGATATTGCCAACCTTTTTATGGTATGGTGGGAAAGGAGACTTAAAGATCTCCTTAATGAGAGCTCCATAGACCTCATCATGTACTCTCGTTACGTAGACGATATCAATATAGTTATAAGAACATCCCCACTAGAGAGCACTAACAAGTTTGATTTAGAACGTAGCACAATGGAAAGCATCCAGCAGGTAGCTAATTCCATACACCAGAGTATAACTGTAACTATCGACTACCCTTCCAAACACCCTAACAATAGACTACCTGTATTAGACACGGAACTCTGGATTAACACTATAGACGAGAGAGAGCCCAAATTCTCCACTCACACTATGCTAAACCCATGGCCTCCAAATACCTGATACTCAAAAACTCAGCAATGACCAGTAGTGCTAAGTTTAATATTCTGATCGCAGATTTGGTACGAGTGATGAAGAATGTGTCCCGCATGTGCGACCCAACAGAAATGAAAAGACACATCCAACACTTCATCAACCGCATGCAGTTCTCTGGCTACAACCAAAGAGACAGAGTCAGAGTATACGAAGGAGCCATGGAGAAGTATAAGACCCTCATAGAACTGGACATGAAAGGAATTTGCCCATTATACAGGAGCAAATCCTGGAATAGCTTAGATAGGGTTAGACATAAGATAGGGAAAGCCACCTCATGGTACGACAACCAGAGATACCAGAGTGTCATGTTTGTGGATGCTACCCCTGGAGGGAAATTAGCTAACCAGTGTAGAAAGGCCCTGAGAAAGACCCACTTAAAGATTAAGGTGGTAGAAAAGCCAGGAACCACCATAAAATCCCTGATCAGCAAAACCTACCCTTTTAAGAAAACCCACTGTACTAATAGGAAGTGTATCATATGTAAGATAAACCCCCGGATAAACTGTAAAACTAGAAACGTAGTCTATAGCATAAGATCTACAGAGGGTACTTGCAGAAACATGACAACAACATACATAGGCGAAAGAGCTCGTAGCATAAGTGAAAGGATAGACCAACACTGGGGGAACTAAAAGGACGAAAAAACGGATCAGTACTATACGAACATGCCAGACAACAACACGACGGTAACATAGACAACATAGAAATTAGAATAATATCTAAACTTATAAATGACCCAGCAGATAGGCAAATCAGAGAGGCCAGTGAAATAGAACTTAGAAGGCCAAGACTAAACAGAAAGAATGAATGGAATAACAACAACACCCAAACAAACAACACTGACTTAAGAGAAGTATAAATAAATAGATAAATAAATAAATACATACACAAGCACAATAACAACAAACACATATAAACACACACTAGTAAACATAGAACACATTAACCAATACACAGTCACCCAATCACGAACACACATCAAACAAAACACTATACACACACGCAAACGCATGCGCAAAGAAGACAAAATAAAATAAACAAACAATCAAATAAATAAATAAATAAATATATAAACAGACTAAATAAAGATGGCGTAGAAATACAATGCAACGGGAGGAATCTATAGCACCACTGACGATGTTGCAGATGTGCAACGAAAGAACTTTGATAAACTATATATATGTGTTTGTGACTATATTGTATCTGTATTATTTTTGACCGTTGGTCAGTCAATGGCAACATTGAGGACCGCATACATTTGATTACCGATATAAAAGACACAGAAGCGAAAATCGAAAACCAACCAAACAGTGAGTGTGTTCTGTTATTAATTCTGGCAATATTACACAAATATGACCCTCCCCAAGTATAACTATATATATATATATATATATATATATATATATATATAAAAGATTTGTTTGTTATAATAGATCTTTGAAGGAATTTCACCAGTCCGGCCTCCTGTAATTTTACTCAATGATAATTAACTCCGTTGTCGCACCACCAACAAGATTCAACATCGAAGATGGATGAGTTGCATAACGCCGAGTGCTTTTTCTAATATTACATCATGGTTGACTATACGGAATGACCAGTTCTCTCCAGTGGTGAACCAACAAACATATATATATATATACACAGGGGTTGGACAAAATAATGGAAATACCTAGCATCGTAGCATCATAATTTTGAAATATCTATAAAGCCTCAAAAGCTTGTTTATTTTTTATGTTTTTTTATTTATTATTAGTGTTGCTTAATATGTTTTGTTAAAATTGCTGTTTCTTTTCAGATATCATCAGAAAAAGGTAATTAAAATTCATTAAAATGACAGATCTATCCCACTTTCAAAGAGGTCAAATTGTTGGTGCTCGTATGGCAGGCGCTAACGTAACGAAAACAGCCGAAATGTTTGGTGTATCAAGAAGTAGTCTCGAAAGTAATGACAGCCTTTGAGAAAGAGGGGAAAACCTCCTCGTCGAAACAAAACTCCGGAAGAAAACCAAAACTTTCAGATAGGGACCGTCGGACTCTTACGCGAATTGTTATAAAGGATCACAAAAGTACAGCTCCCAAAATTACTGCAGAGCTTAATGACCACCTCGAGAACCCAGTTTCCACAAAAACTGTTCGCCGGGAGCTGCACAAAGCCGGATTTCACGGGAGGACTGCAATCAGAAAACCACTACTTTCAAAAACAAACGTTGCAAAGCGTTTAGAGTGGAGTAAAAGCCTACAGAATTGGTCCATAGAGCAGTGGAAGAATGTTATTTTCTCGGACGTGTCATCTATTACCTTATTTCCGACCACCGGCCGAGTATACGTGTGGAGACAGCCAAAAGAAGCATTTGACCCAGACTGCCTTCTTCCAACTGTTAAACATGGATGATCATCTGTGATGATCTGGGGGCTATATCTTGTAAATCCGCCGGCCCAATGGTTTCCCTTCATGGCAGAATTAATATTCAAGACTATTTAAGCATTTTATCTGATCAATTCATCCTATGGTTGCGGAATTGTTTCCGGAGGGAAACGCAATCTTTCAGGCTGATAATGCACCAATTCACACAGCTAAAGTTGTTACTGAATGACACGAGGAACATTCTAGTGAAGTTGAACATCTTATCTGGCCACCACAGTCCCCAGATCTCAATATTATTGAACATTTATGGTGCATTTTAGAAAAACGAGTAAGGTGTCGATATCCTCCACCATCATCACTACAAGAACAGGAAATTGTTTTAGCTGAAGAATGGACAAAAATTCCTTTGGAAACAATTCAAACTTTGTACGAGTCCATACCTCGTAGAATTCAAGCTGTAATTACTGCCAAAGGCGGTCCTACCCCATATTAGAATAAATTTGTTTCAAATTTTAAGGTATTTCCATTATTTTGTCCAACCTCTGTATGTATATGTGTGTATGTGTGTGTGTGTGTGTGTGTGAGTCTGTGTGTATGTGCATGCGTGTGTGTGCGTGTGTGTGCATATGTGTGTGTTTGTGTGTGCGTATGAACCCGGAGCTCTAGTAGAAAACATTTAGCTCAAGATGCTAAGCAGCGGGACTGAACCCAAAACCAATGAGTTAGTATTGCTTAATCTTTAGCGTAAAGTGGGCAACATAAGTAGTGAAACTGTACAACAGAGAAAGGGAGAGTATTTTTGGCTGTTAAAACTAGCGCATTCCTTGCTAGGTGAACATTAGATAAAGTAGTGTGCCTCAGATAAGAGGGTGAAGTGTTGGTATATGAAGAGGTTTTATCGTGTTATTACTGTTGATAGGATTAGTCTCTCTAGAGATGTTCCTTACGTTAGGGGCTTTTTACTAAAGCGAGAAACTAGAGGTTTGTTTTCGAGGTTGAAACGAAAATGTATTACAGAGGAGCCTCGTCATTGAGGAAGGAAACGTGGCACAATATATCAATATTTAAACAGGGATGTGAATTAAGTATGTTACTGTACGTAATCCCTTTAGATTATCAGGGTCTTTATGTGTGTATTTGAGACTCTAATTTCTCTCTCTCTCTTTCTCTCTCCCTCTCTCACTCTCTCTCTCTCTCTACACACACATATTATATATATATATGTGTGTGTAATACACACACATACACACACAGACACAGACAGACAGACACACACACACACACACACACACACACACACACACACACACACACACACACACACACACACACACACACACACACACATATATATATATATATATAAATAAATATACACGGGTGTGTATGATTGTGTATAGAAGATTATATTAATAAAAGGAATTCCAACTTTGTCTGATTTACTCGTTTTATTTACAATCCTTTAAAATGTATAATGGTATTATAATGAAATAGTATGGTAGAATTGTAATAGTTAAATGTTAATTGAACAAGTACTTTCATGCTTTCGCAATCTTCAGGTTCATATTCAGTGGTGACAGTCAAGTTTGCAATTTTCAACTGCAATGAGATGGCTAAAGTATGTGCCTTATACACAGTAAAAAGGGGCTACAGAATGGTAAGTTTTACAAACTGTATTTCGACGAATCGATGTGTGGTTTCAATAGATTACTAAAGCTGATTGGTTTAGGCGTCACGGATGGTTGAGCATGTCTAACGACTTCTATTTGACCCTATCCAAAGCATCAATTGTTTTGCTATTTTTAGAAATGATGAAAATAGCATTTTCAAGGGTTTTTATAAAAAATCTTCAGTAATCATCACCATCAATATCTCTTTTATTATTATTATTATTGTTGTTGTTGTTGTTAGTGGTGGTAGTCGACATGGTCGTAGGCGTAGTCATAGTAGAAGTAATACCACTAAGCATTATTATTGTTCATTTCAAAGGCGGTGGATTAGCAGTATCGGTAGAGGGTCGGACGCCATGCTTTCCAGCATAGTTACGTCCCTTTACGATCTGAGTTCAAATCACGCCGAGGTTGACTTTGCCTTTCATCCTTACGGGGTCGATAAAATAAAGTACCAGTAATGCACTGGGTAATTGCTGGCCTTGTGCCTAAAGTAGAAACAATTATTATTGTTCATTTAGCTTGGGTTGGAATTTATCAATAACATTCTTTTCTTTAATTTTTCTCTTGATTTCACTTGGGCTGTGTAGTTTGTAGAATGGAAATATTATAAATATTTTCTGACCACATGTTGGTAGATGGTTACTCAGGAGTATCTGACGGACATTTGGGTATCTGACTTGCTGTCGGTGCACTCGTGCACGTTCCGATAGTGCATTTCCAATTTGACCGACATATAGTTCTTCACAATTCGGGCATTAAATGCAGTAAATTAGATTTCTGCTTTTGCAGTTTATATTTGCATTTGGGAATATTTTTCCAGTTTTTGTCTTCATATATTGACCAGTATGTATGAACTGTCATGTGCCACATCGACTATCATTGCATTTAGGTACAGTGAATGGTTGGTCTTTGTTGTTAAGGTCAAACTTTGCCTTTGTTAGTAATTGCTTCAACATTTTCGGCTGTCTTTTACTAAGAATCAAAGCTCGGTCTGTGATTAAACCTTTTAATTCATTACTTTGAGCAATGATCGGTAGGTTTGCTTTGGCAGTGTTGAAGATATTCTGGTGACATGGGTTGTGTGTCATTATAAATGGTATGACCAGTTCTTCGTTTCTTCTTCCTTGGGTTGTCCTAAGTTGTTGTATTGGTATTTTTATAGCCCACTGTATGCCATTTTCTATAAGTAGAGATGGGTATTTTTGTTTCAGCAAAAATTCTCTCAGTTCTATTAGGCGTTTGTACCTGGTATTCGTATCTTTTACAATGGTACAAATTCTTCTGGCTAGGCAGTATGGGATGTTGCGTTTTGTATGAGGTGGATGCACGACTTAAACTTCAGATATTGATGGGTGTCTGTGTGTTTATAGTATATATCCATGGTAATGGTGGTGTCGTTTTTGGTTACCATTATATCTAGGAATGGTAATTTGCTACTACTCATCTCTTTTGTAAATTGGAGAGATGGGTGTAGGTTATTCAGGAGCATAGCGAACTCATCCATAGTTTCTAGAAATTCTGGTCCAGATGATGAAACAGTCGTCAAGGTATCTCTTCCAAGACTTTTCAATGTACTTTCTAAATTCAGTGTTATATTTTCCCTCTATTTCTTGGTAGAGTTGTTGTTCTAAGTGTCCCATTACAGAGTTCGCGAAAACGGGAGCAAACTTCGTTCCCATCGCTGTGCCTCTAATTTGGATGTAATTCTTTTCATTGAAGAAGAAAGTGTTGTTTTCCAGAATAAGTCTGACTGCGCCTAATATAAATGGCGCTGTGAATCTGGTGGGAATCACTTAGAAGATCCCGTTAAGGGTGAAAGCAGCGATTCTTTGCTTAAACTTTAATCTGTTATTTTAATAAATATATATATATATATATAAATATATATATATATATATATATATATATATATATATATATATATATATATATATATATATATATATATATATATAGTTTTATGTTACTGTTGGTTCACCAACTTGAATACTCGATGCGTAGGTGAGTTCGTTAATTATGTTTATATATATATATATATATATATATATATATATATATATATATATATATATATATATATATATAACAGAGAAGTGATTCCCACCAGATTCACAGCGCCATTTATATTAGACGCAGTCAGACTTATTCTGGAAAACAACACTTTCTTCTTCAATGGAAAGAATTACACCCAAATTAGAGGCACAGCGATGGGAACGAAGTTTGCTCCCGTTTACGCGAGCTCTGTAAAGGGGTACTTAGAACAACAACTCTACCAAGAAATAGAGGGAAAATATAACACTGAATTTAGAAAGTACATTGAAAAGTCTTGGAAGAGAAACCTTGACGACTGTTTCATCATCTGGACAGAATTTCTAGAAACTCTGGATGAGTTCACTATGCTCCTGAATAACCTACACCCATCTCTCCAATTTACAAAAGAGATGAGTAGTAGCAAATTACCATTCCTAGATATAATGGTAATAAAAAACGACACCACCATTACCATGGATATATACTATAAACACACAGACACCCATCAATATCTGAAGTTTAAGTCGTGCATCCACCTCATACAAAACGCAACATCCCATACTGCCTAGCCAGAAGATTTGTACCATTGTAGAAGATACGAATACCAGGTACAAACGCCTAATAGAACTGAGAGAATTTTTGCTCAAACAAAAATACCCATCTCTATTTATAGAAAATGGCATACAGTGGGCTATAAAAATACCAATACAACAACTTAGGACAACCCAAGGAAAGAATTACACCGAAATTAGAGGCACAGCGATGGGAACAAAGTTTGCTCCCGTTTACGCGAACTCTGTAATGGGACACTTAGAACAGCAACTCTACCAAGAAATAAAGGAAAAATATAACACTAAATTGTGTGTATCTCTGTGTATATGAGCGTGTGTGTACGTATGTGTATATGTGCGTGTGTGTATGAGTGTGTGTGTGTCTGTGTGAATGTATGTGTTTGTATGTATGTATGTGTGTGTATGTCTATGTGTGTGCGTATGTGTGTGAATGTGTATATGTTCTGTGTATGTGTGCGGGAATGTGTATGTGTGTGTGTATGTGTGTACGTATATGTATCTGTGCGTCTGTGTATGTGTGGCTATGTGTGCATCTGCATGTGTGTGTCTCTGTATATGCGTGTATTTGTGCGTGTCTTAGTGTGTGCGTCTGTCTGTGTATGTATGTGAATGTGTATGTGTGTCTGTGTGTGTATATGTGTGTCACTGTGTGTGTGTGTGTGTGTGCATGTGCGTGTGTGTATCCTTGTGTATATAAGCGTATGCATGTCTGTGCGTGTGTATGTGTATGTATATGAGTATGTGCATATATGTATGTGTAGGTATCATTCTGTATGTGTGTGCTCTATATAACCCCTGTCCACACACACCATGACCATAACTGCTCTAATTTCATTGAGCCACATGAAACCCCGTCTTTTCTATTTACTTGGTCCTTTTAATCATCAATCTGTTTATCCAGCCATAACCCCACCCCCGCCACCTTCAAGGGTTTGCCAGTGAAACATTCTCTGGTTGACCTACTAGAAATAGTAGCTAACTTTCGTTAAAAAATTAATCTCTCTTTTTTTCTTGTGTATATATTTGTACACAAATATACCTACATTATATATATATATATATATATATATATATATATATATATATATATTACCAGTAATGTACTTGTGCCAAAAGTAGAAACAATTATATATATATATATGTGTGTGTATGTGTATGTGTGTATTTATATAGATACATATATAGAGAGAGTTATGTATCTGTGCGTCTGTGTGGCTATGTGTGTGAATGTGTATGTGTGCATCTGCATGTGTGTGTCTGTGTATATGTGTGTATTTGTGCGTGACACACACACGCACACACACACACATACATATATATATATATATGTGTGTGTATGTCACGCACAAATACACAGACACACACATGCAGATGCACACATACACATTCACACACATAGCCACACAGACACATAACTCTCTCTCTATATTTATCTATATAAATACACACATACACACACACATATATATAATTGTTTCTACTTTTGGCACAAAGCCAGCAAATTACTCAGTGCATTACTGGTACTTTATTTTATCAACCCCGTAAGGATGAAAGGCAAAGTTAACCTCGACGGGATTTGAACTCAGACCATAAAGGGACGTAACTATGCTAGAAAGCATGGCGTCCAACCCTCTACCGATACTGCCAATTCACCGCCCTTATATATATATATACATATATATATAATTGTTTCTACTATTGGCACAAGGCCAGAAATTACCCAGTACATTACTGGTACTTTATTTTATCGACCCCGTAAGGATGAAAGGCAAAGTTAACCTCGGCGCGATTTGAACTCAGAATGGCAAGAGCCGTAACTCTATGCGTCAAAGCATGGCGTCCGACCCTCTACCGATACTGCCAATTCACCGCCCTTATATATATATATATATACATATATATATAATGTAGGTATATTTGTGTACAAATATATACACAAGAAAAAAAGAGAGATTAATTTTTTAACGAAAGTTAGCTACTATTTCTAGTAGGTCAACCAGAGAATGTTTCCCTGGCAAACCCTTGAAGGTGGCGGGGGTGGGGTTATGGCTGGATAAACAGATTGATGATTAAAAGGACCAAGTAAATAGAAAAGACGGGGTTTCATGTGGCTCAATGAAATTAGAGCAGTTATGGTCATGGTGTGTGTGGACAGGGGTTATATAGAGCACACACATACAGAATGATACCTACACATACATATATGCACATACTCATATACATACACATACGCACGCACAGACATGCATACGCTTATATACATAGAGATAGAGATACACACACGCACATGCACACACACACACAGTGACACACATATATACATACACAGACACACATACACATTCACATACATACACAGACAGACGCACACACTAAGACACGCACAGATACACATACGTACACACACATACATACACACACATACACACGCATACATACACACACGTCGCGGCACGTACATACACAACGTGACATACAAATAACTCACAATGACTCATAATAAATCATACTGACACACACACACACACACACACACACACACACACACACACACACACACACACACACACACACACACACACACACGCATACACACACACATACATATACACCGATATACACACATACATAGATATATACACATGCAATTATGCACACATTAACACACGGTGACATACTTGCTCAGTGGCACACATTGAAAACAGTGGTGCACACACACACACACACACACACACACACACACACACACACACACACACATATATTCATACACTATATACACACAGTCAGACACAGAGAGTAAGACACAGTGACATACATACACATGTACACTTTCACAGACTGTGACACACACAGAAACGCTAACACTAACACTCATAGACATCCATACACACACATACACACGCACACACACAAACACTTACACGCATAGACATCCATACACACACACACACACACAAACACTAACACGCATAAAGTTCCATATATACACGCGCACATACACACACACACAGACACTAACACAGACACATAACCTAACACATACATACAGTGACTCACAAAGAAAGTAACATACACACACAGACAATAACACGCACATACACATATGCAAACATACACTAACACACGCACACACACAGACTCGTAATCGCACGCACTATGATTCATACACGTATACACGGAGACAGAGACACGTGTACACACATACACACAAACAAACACGCACTAACACACAATGACACTTACTGCTCAGAAACAGTAACACTCCCACATACTAACACACACACACAGTGACACACACAGAGTCACACACACTGATACACACGCCCAATGACAATGACACTAAGACACACAGAGACACCTACCACTTACACACTGTAACTCTCACATACACCAACACACCCTCACACACACCAACATACAGGCCCAATGACAAAGACACTAACCCACACAGACACCACTGACACACAGTAACTCTCGTACACACTCACACACACACTCACACTCACTCACATACACACATACACACACGCACACTAACACACACGCGCAGACACTAATACACACGCCCAATTACAAAAGCACTAACCTCGCACACATACACCACTCACACAGTAGCTCTCGTACACACTCACACACACACTCACACTCACACTCACTCACGCGCACACACACACACACATACACACACACACACACACACTAACACACACACCAACCCACAGGCCCAATGACAAAGACACTAACACACACAGACACCACTTACACACAGTAACTCTCGTACAGACTCACACACACACTCCTCACACTCACACTCACTCACGCACACACACACACATACACACACACCAACACACAGGCCCAATGACAAAGACACTAACACACACAGACACCACTTACACAGTAACTCTCGTACAGACTCACACACTCCTCACACTCACACTCACACTCACACTCACACACGCACATACACACACACACACACTAACCCACACACACACCAACACACACGCCCAATGACAAAGACACTATCACACACAGACACCACTTACACACAGTAACTCTCGTACACACTCACACACACACTCACAAACACACACACACACTAACACACACGCGCAGACACTAATACACACCGACACACGCTCAATTACAAAAGCACTAACACACACACAGACTCCACTCACACACAGATGCTCTCGCACACACACCCACACACACACACAGTAACTCTCGCACACACTCACACACACACACATACACACAATAACTCTCGCACAAACATACAGCAACTCTCGTATACACATACAGTAATCTCGAACACACATACAGCAACTCTCGCATACACACATAATAACGCTCGCACACACACAGTAACTCTCGCATACACACATAGTAATGCTCGCGCACACACACACAGTAACTCGCGCACACACACACACACACACACACAGTAACACTCGCACACACTCACACAGTAACGCTCGCGCACACACACACAGTAACTCTCGCACACACACACACACACACAGTAACACTCGCACACACTCACACACACATCCACCCCACCTCCCACACACACCGACACACGCCGAATGACAGACAGTGACAGAGGCAGAGGTAGTGCAGTATCAACGTGACAGTGGTGAGAGAGAGAGAGAGAGGAGACTGGTGATGATATAAAGTTCATTATTCAACAATAGTAAATATATCTGTAGCTAGCTAACATTAGAACAAAGACCGCCATCTTGTCAGTCTCTAAACACACAGGAATAAAGACGGCCATCTTGTCAGTCTCTAAACACACAGGCGGCCAATTACTTTTTTCTTTATATTATTCTCGCTCCTACGGCTGTGTAAATTAATATTGTTATTGCTTCTATTGGGGATGATGATGATGATGATGATGATGATGATGATGATGATGATGATGATGATGATGATGATGATGATGACGATGATGATAATGATGTGATAATAACGATGTTTCTGTTGTTGTTGATGGTGATATTGTCGTTGTTGATTTTGCTGTTGTTGTTGCTATTGATGATGATGATGATGATGATGATGATGACGATAGTATTGTTGTTGATGATGATGATGGTGGTGCTGTTGATGATGATGGTGATGGTGATGATGATGGTGATGATGATGGTGTTGTTGATCATGATAGCGAAGTCGTTTTTTTAGCAATGACTTTTGTTGTTGTTGCGGCTGTTCTTGTTTTTGTTAATGCTAATAATCTGGATGTTTGGTAAACGTTTCAGACAATAAACTCTTGGGCCCCAAATAATAGTGGCTGGTTAGAAAATCAATAATTTTTCTTGGTTGTTACTCTTGGTTTATTTTTAAAAACCAGAATTAGCCGTCTAGTTTACATATTGAGACCCCCAACCCATCAAATTTATTTCATAACGCTTAATGTCTTAAGAAAAGTAACTGTCGCAGAAATGCTACAACTTAAAATAAAATTTCGCCGGAGATAGATTAGCAAAATTTAATAAGCAGGGGCGCTGGAATAAGAGTGGTGGTGGTGGAGAGAACCTGAAAAATTAATAAATACTGAGGGGGCGATTATTCGAGACCCGAGAGTATGTACTTCTATTTTTGAAGACGATTGAGTGTGACTGGGGGGCGATTTCTCATGTAATTCTCGCAGTTCAAGCTACTAAATAAAAATTCCTTATTAGTTCGTATTACAAGTTCTTCTATGGTGGATTGGCAGTATCGGTAGAGGGTCGGAGGCCATGCTTTGCAGGAAAGAGTTACGGCCCTTTATGGTTTGAGTTCAAATCCCGCCAAGGTTAACTTTGTCTTTCATCCTTACAGGGTCAATAAAATAAAGTACCAGTAATGTACTGAGTAATGGCTGGCCTTGTGCCAAAAGTAGAAATAATTACATGTACTTCTACCTGTGACAATTATTAGATTGCAACCATGATGGGTCACTGGCTTGAATGGATATAGCTGATGATACTCACGCCAGTATACATGTCTCACAGTAAACTGCTCTCGCTCGCCTGCATCGGCCCCGACTGTTCGCTCTCGGCTGCCTTCTATTAGGAACGCAGTCCTCCCGCTCGCCTGCATCGGCCCCGACTGTTCGCTCTCGGCTGCCTTCTATTAGGAACGCAGTCCTCCCGCTCGCCTGCATCGGCCCCGACTGTTCGTTCTCGGCTGCCTTCTATTAGGAACGCAGTCCTCCCGCTCACCTGCATCGGCCCCGACTGTTCGCTCTCGGCTGCCTTCTATTAGGAACGCAGTCCTCCCGCTCGCCTGCATCGGCCCCGACTGTTCGTTCTCGGCTGCCTTCTATTAGGAACGCAGTCCTCCCGCTCGCCTGCATCGGCCCCGACTGTTCGCTCTCGGCTGCCTTCTATTAGGAACGCAGTCTTCCCGCTCGCCTGCATCGGTCCCGACTGTTCGTTCTCGGCTGCCTTCTATTAGGAACGCAGTCCTCCCGCTCGCCTGCATCGGCCCCGACTGTTCACTCTCGGCTGCCTTCTATTAGGGACGCAGTCTTCCCGCTCGCCTGCATCGGCCCCGACTGTTCGCTCTCGGCTGCCTTCTATTAGGAACGCAGTCCTCTCGCTCGCCTGCATCGGCCCCGACTGTTCGTTCTCAGCTGCCTACTGTTGTGCATTCACTGCCCATGTTCACCTGCATCGGCTCTGATCGTTCGTTCTTGCTTGGCATGCACAGATCGGTATCGGCTCCGACTATTCGTTCTCGGCTGCCTTCTACGGGGGCATCGACTTTAATCGTTCGTTCTCGACTGCCTTTTGCTGGACATGCACTGCTGCTCCCGCTCGCCTACATTGGTTTATACCAGGCATGGACAACCTTTTTCGAGAAACGGGCCGCATGAGATATGACTCATCTTCAGGCGGGCCGCAAGCGCTAATTTACATTCGTGTCCACATAAAAACAGGCGGTAACACAGGTTGTTTTGATTTGTTTCTTCAGAATTCGTACACGTTGTTTTCCTGGACCGTAAAAACTGATAGAAAGATAAATTACGACTGCAAAGTTGGGGTAAAAAAATCAGAAAGATTTCACTTAGGTGACTTAGGTAAGCCATTTAGAAAGCTTTGCCCATGACTAGTTACCTATGGCTGGTTTAGACTGTTCGTTCTCAGCTCCCTCTGATAGGCAGGCACTGCTCGTGAGCGTTCGTTCCCGGCTGCTATCTGCTGGGCATGTACCGCACGCGCTCTCCTCCATGGATTCCAACCG
>OZ024742.1:190320427-190330427 GCA_964016885.1 Eledone cirrhosa
AGTTTGGTAAAGAGGTTCTATGGAATCGTTTGTAACCATTGCCCCAAATTAAGGCACCATGCATTTGTTATTAAGGATTGTTGTTCGTACTGTTATTATTGATACGTCCCTTTACGATCTGAGTTCAAATCCCGCCGAGATTGACTTTGCCTTTCATCCTTACGGGGATGATAAAATAAAGTACCAGTAATAAACTGGGTAATTGCTGGCCTGGTGCCTAAAGTATAAACAATTATTATTATTATTGGCAGGGCGGTAGATTGGCAGTATCGGTAGAGGATCGGACTTCATGCTTTGCAGAATTCCGGCCCTTTATGGAAATCCCGCCGAGGTTGACTTTGCCTTTCATCCTTTCCGGGTCGATAAACTAAAGTACCAGTGATGTACTGGGTAATTTGCTGGCTTTGTGCTTAAAGTAGAAACAATTATTGGCAGTATCGGTGGATTGGCAGTATCGGTAGAAGGTCTGACGCGATGCTTTGACGCACATAGTTACGGCCCTTGCCATCCTGAGTTCAAATCCCGCCGAGGTTAACTTTGCCTTTCATCTTTACGGGGTCGTTAAAATAAAGTACCAGTAATTCACTGGGTAATTGCTGGCTTTGTGCCAAAAGTAGAAACAATTATTATTATTTTTGTTGTGGATTGGCGATGGATTGGCAGAATCGGTAGAGCACCGGACAACATGCTTAGGGGCATAGAGTTACGGCCATTTACGTTCTGAGTTGAAATCCCGCCAAGGTTAGCTTTACTTTTCATCTTCACGGGGTCGATAAAATAAAGTACCAGTAATACACTGGGGTCGATTTAATCGACTTTCCCCCCTACCCGCCAAAATTGTTGGCCTCGTGTCTAAAGCAGAAACCGCCATTATTAATGTTATTGCTGAATACAGTTTTGAACCAGTGAAGTTCTAGGGTCGATTTAATCAATGAATGCTTTTCACGTAAAATTTCTGGCATTTTACCTATGTTAGAAATCAAATGATGGGGACTTGTCAGAATATGTTGAGCGACGTTAAGGTAAGGATTATGGCAAGAGTGGCTCACGATACTCCAACTAACAACACACTAACAGCCCACAAAGTAACAACAGACTAGCCAACAACAGACCTACCAGCGGTGCACACACATCTTTGGCAGAGGACTGTTGTGTTTACACACCAGCAATTTTTCTTCTTTCTGACCAAATAACTATTTTCATTCTCCAAACTGTCGAAAGTGAATCATTCAGCAATGGTTAGATGGAGAACTATTTTGATAAATTGGATTTTGTGTCCTTTTCTCAGTTCATTGGGTGAGTTTATCTGTATAGTTACGTTATGACTATTTATATGTGTGTGTAGATGTAGATGTCTATTTGAATATTCGTATAACTATATATTTATATATGGATATATATATATATATATATATATATATATATATATATATATATATATATATATATATATATATATATATATATATATATATATATATAAATATATAATTATATATATATATATATATATATATATATATATATATATATATATATATATATATATATATATATATATAAATGGAATAGAATGAAACGAAATTTCATTTCTCACTCTTATTACGGCACTTACTTAAATGTAAGTATGTATGTATACGTACATACATATATGTATACAGACGTACAGTAGCACGTATATATATATATATATATATATATATATATATATATATATATATATATATACATACAGGCACACATATATATGTGCACGTATCAGTTTACCGAACATTTATTATAATGTTCGCTTTGTTCGTTTGTAAACAAACGAACAGCCTGATTTACGCCGTACAGTGTTTAGGCAACCACGTCACCTTTTTGTTCAACACTGATCAGGAACGATGTACTAGTTTCAAGCTTGTTAGCTATCGTCAGCACCGTATACCTTTCTGCCAGATGGTTGAACGTCCGAAAGTATATACTTTCCTTATGAAAATTAACGGCTTGAAGCATACATAAAAAAGAATGAATAATAACAGGTAGACATCATAAAAAGGTAATTTATTCCGTGTGCTTACAAATGTTTCCACGGTGGTACTACAGCCTAGTTATACTATGTGAAAATTTACAACTATTTGCAGAACTCAAATATCCAATGTTGTGACCACTGTATCCTCAGAGCAGAATGGTTAAAATGTACAATGTAGATACCCTTAAGTGGGGTTGTTGGAGAAGATAGAGTAGAAAAGGAAGAGAGAAAAGAAGTGGAGAGGGAGAGAGAGAGAAAGATATACAGGGGTTGGAGAAGTAGGAGAGAGTGGTTTGTAGATATCTTAATCAAAATGTTATGGTGGGCGTTTTATTATACTGGTTACTTTTGGAGAGATGCGTTGATAGTTTAGGTCGGAATTATTTATTGCCCCAGAGGGCAGGTTCATAGATGTGGAGAGGGAGGGAGGTAGGCCAAAGGCGAGAGAGAGAGAGTGTAATGGATGTAGAGAGAGAGAGATAGAGAGGGGACAGACGAAGTCTATGTGGTGAGTGAACTTTGGGTTCGTAGTAGTAATCTGCGAATTGCACTGAGTTACCATTTATAGTGATAAGCAGTGTATTGTCTTGTAGTGTGGGGGAAGAGAAGGTGGTTAGCTAGAAAGCGATGTTATAGTTACGGGTTCGAATGTTAAGTTATTTTATAGTGAGAGAATTTAGCTTTTAGTTTGTGGTTGCAGTATAATGATCGTTCAATTCTATCGTTAAGTAGTTTGTTTTTGGATTTTAATATGTAAAAGAGTTCAAGGTTACATAACCTAGAGTACTTCAATCTACTCCGATATGCACTTGCGCTGGAAAGTATATCCCATTTTAAGGTGAACTGTTGGATGCGTTCACGGAGTTGCTAGGTCTTGTTGGCGAGCGTGGTCACAAAACAGTGATTAGGATATTTGATTGAGAATCGATGACGGTACCAGCGAGATTTAAACGAGGTGGTGGTAGATCCGATATAATACCATTTCTGGTCGTTCGATTCAACCGTGCATTGGTAAACAATGTTGGACTTTAGGCATTCATTCTTCAATGGACATCTTTCAGGTAGATGGCAGTTACATTCTTTGTTGTGGGTAGCGGGTATACCATGGATAAGTTGTGATAGCAGTACAGGTGGATCGTGTAATACCCGTCTCCCGTTTAGTGGTTGGGAGGCAGATATTACGTTCTGGTTACGTTATCTGGTATAATCCTATTTTTAATGCCTCGATTAGTACAAAACTATCTCTGTCATTCTTTAAGTTAATCAACAAACATTTCCCTAGTTCCCATAAATACAGCAAAATTCTGAACTCTAAAACTATTAGACTATCATACTCCACGGCACCAAATCTTGAAGCATACATAAAAAAACTTAACTTAAAGCAATTAAACAACACTACAAAACAAAATATTTTAGTAACAGATGGGCAGAACGTAATATCTGCCTCCCAACCACTAAATGGGAGACGGGTATTACACAATCCACCTGTACTGCTTTCACAACCTATCCATGGTAAACCCGCTACCCACAACAAAGAATGTAACTGCCATCTACCTGAAAGATGTCCATTGAAGAATGAATGCCTAAAGTCCAACATTGTTTACCAATGCACGGTTGAAGGAAGTGTGGTAGGGAACAAGGTGGACCATAACGCACCAGAGTACTCGATACTTTGGGTAGTAGAGTGGGTAATAGGAAAAAGAGTCAGGACCCTGACGGCTGAGCTCCGGCCGTTTCGACAGCTAGTTCTCAGAACTAGCTGTCGAAACAGCCGCAGCTCGCTGTCGGGGTCCTGACACTTTTTCCTATATATATATATATATATATATATATATATATATATATATATATATATATATATATATATATATATATATATATATATATATATATATATATATATATATATATATATATATATATATGAAATCAAAGAACTGTTCAAAACATTATTGTGCTTACAGCTGTTTCCTCCAAACCGAGGTTTGGATTCTTCGGAGCAATTTATTAATGCATGGACAGTTGTATGACCTCCTTTTCAGCCGAGAGACATACCAATACATATTCAAACATTGATACATATTCAAACATTGTGGGTCAACATTCATTACAAAATTTAGAGTGGCAGTACACACTTCGAGATTACATTTATATTAATAGGTACAATCAAAAATCAAAGATATAGGTTAAAGTACAACATGAAGATAAGTGGTTATATAGTGCAAATGTTATATGTGTGGCACGCATGTGCGTCTTGTTTATATAGTGTGGCAGAGAGATATGTGTGGTAGAGGCACTTAGGTAGGTAAATAAGAGTGTTAGGTTGGTAGATCTGGTGGCAAAGTCTTTATATGATTGATCTAGTCTGTGTGTGGAGAAATATTATAAACATTAAAGATAGTGCAAGCATTAAAAGTGTTATAAGTGTTGGAGATGCACAACGCAGGGATGTCACGTAATTCCTGTACTTCGGCATTTTCATGGTCAAGGGAGTGTATATTTCGATTATATGCCTTTCACATAATCCACGACAATCCAGTTAGAGATCGTAGTCTGGTGTTCCTTAGTTCGATACAGGAGGTTGTTACGTTTCGAGAGATGCCATTGAATACCGGAAGTGTGTGTGTGGCTAAGGGGAGTTAATGCATGCGGGGAGGTAACTCTGGGGTTTCTATATCTAGCCATTAAAATGTGTCCCAATATGGACCCTAAATTCTATGGTGAGGTGCACCTTCCAAGAGAGACTTTTAAAGCATAAAGTGTACTAACTATAGAGTAGTTTAACTAAATTATGCTGAAGGAGATCATATTATTATTAAGGTGGATTAACCCATCTTAAGGTGGTACAAATGGAAATTATAGATGATGAGCGAGGATTCTAAATTAATGATCTCTGTGGTTGTAGTCTGCTCATATGACCAGGCGCGGTGATTGCAGGATTGCTTCAGGACCCAATGATCTCTGGTAAGATCTGGGTCATCGCTTGCTACATTGGATGTCGAAAGATAATCGTCCCCAGGTAGGCCAAAGGTCAATCCGCAGTCCTCGCGACCCCTCTCTGACCGTCAGATCATCCATATACGTACAACCCGCATGGCAGTTGCATTGCATTCACTCACTGCGCTCAGCAGCCCGGTCCTACTGGTCAACAGCGCTACTCGATTAAATCATTTTACATCTGTCTAAGGAAGGTGTTTCCTCTGCCCAACACCATCCAACCGATCGATTCATGCTCAAATTACCCTTAGAGCGGTGTAGTGCCGTCCAGGTGGGTGGATGTTGTCACACCTGCCGTAGAGGTATAAATGGGTAATTTCCTGCGAAGGGTTCCAGAGGGATGTCGTTGTTTGTGTTATAATGGATCAGCTAGTGTTGGGTATGTAGTATAGGGTGTGTCTCTGGTGTTTGATGCTAGATGTGGTGTTAGGTTCCAGTCCGACATTGCTATATATAGGGCTTAAAGTTTTGGAAGGAATGTCTGAGGCGGTGCTGGCAAGTTGCAAACACCTCAGATTTTTTGTTAAGTAGGTTACGGTTGGAGAAGATAATATTGTGTGTCTCTAGTATACAGAGGTTACAGAATTTATTAGGTGGTTTGTACGAGGTCGCGCTGCCTATCACTTCCCATTTGAGTGTGTATGGTTTATTTTTAGATTTTAGATAGTGTATGTAGCTAGAAAGTGAGGTGGAGTTGGCTAGGCTGTGCTTTTTGAACGAGTGGATGTGCGAGTTATATCTAATTTTGAAGCAGTTAGAAGTGGAGCCTACATAGGTTTCTGAAGAGTTATTAGTCGTGACTGTGCATGAGTATATGACATCCTTGGTTAGGCATTTTTTATCTAAAGGGCAGGTTCTATTAGCTCTACAGTTACAATTATTCTGTGCGTTAGTCCGCTGGTTATAATGCAATGCGGAAGTCTGTGTGGTGGATATAGGATTTTGGGTGTTCAGGTTGACAACCCTGGTGTTATTACTTATACTAGTGTTATTTCTATTGTTACTGCCGTTGCTATTGTTGCTTGCTACAGTGGTATTTAGAGGGTTTGCATCCCGTTGTGATTTTGTTTGTTGGAAGTAAGAACTAATTTTACTATTATTGCTGCTAGCTATGTGGTATGCTAAGTTAGGCGTCGTAGAGTATGAGATTTTAATGGTGTTTTTGTTTAAGAGGTTGTGGTACTTGTGTCCTAGAGGGAAGTTTTTATCTAGTAGTGAGAAGAAAGCCCTAGGTATGTTGGTGGAGACATTTAGGTTGAAAGGAGGGTTGAAAAATGTATTATTTCTTCTTCTATTTTTGCTTTTAGTGTTTGGTGTGTTGCTTCCTCCTAAGGCCTCACAGTAGTTTCCATGGTAATGGTTACTTCCGGTGGCACCCTCCGCTTTGGTGTACTTGTGGTTGCTATTCCTATTATTAGATTTCCTCATGGACATGTTGTGCGAGATGATGTTGTAGCTATGTGTTTTCTTAGGTAGGAACTCTATTTCTATATTATGGCCGGAGCTAGCTAATGCTTGATTGTAATATTGTGAGTTTTTGCTAAATATGTTTGCGTCATAGGACAGACTAGAGATTCTATTGGACACCCCCTGTATCACCATGGACAAAAACACTAAAAATGTTAACTTCCTAGACGCCACACTATACCTAGACTCAAAAATATATACACCTTTCCATAAGCCTAATGAGAAACTTATTTACGTAGATACCAAGTCTAATCACCCTAGATCAATATTAAACTCTATCTCTAAGGGGGTGTCCAATAGAATCTCTAGTCTGTCCTATGACGCAAACATATTTAGCAAAAACTCACAATATTACAATCAAGCATTAGCTAGCTCCGGCCATAATATAGAAATAGAGTTCCTACCTAAGAAAACACATAGCTACAACATCATCTCGCACAACATGTCCATGAGGAAATCTAATAATAGGAATAGCAACCACAAGTACACCAAAGCGGAGGGTGCCACCGGAAGTAACCATTACCATGGAAACTACTGTGAGGCCTTAGGAGGAAGCAACACACCAAACACTAAAAGCAAAAATAGAAGAAGAAATAATACATTTTTCAACCCTCCTTTCAACCTAAATGTCTCCACCAACATACCTAGGGCTTTCTTCTCACTACTAGATAAAAACTTCCCTCTAGGACACAAGTACCACAACCTCTTAAACAAAAACACCATTAAAATCTCATACTCTACGACGCCTAACTTAGCATACCACATAGCTAGCAGCAATAATAGTAAAATTAGTTCTTACTTCCAACAAACAAAATCACAACGGGATGCAAACCCTCTAAATACCACTGTAGCAAGCAACAATAGCAACGGCAGTAACAATAGAAATAACACTAGTATAAGTAATAACACCAGGGTTGTCAACCTGAACACCCAAAATCCTATATCCACCACACAGACTTCCGCATTGCATTATAACCAGCGGACTAACGCACAGAATAATTGTAACTGTAGAGCTAATAGAACCTGCCCTTTAGATAAAAAATGCCTAACCAAGGATGTCATATACTCATGCACAGTCACGACTAATAACTCTTCAGAAACCTATGTAGGCTCCACTTCTAACTGCTTCAAAATTAGATATAACTCGCACATCCACTCGTTCAAAAAGCACAGCCTAGCCAACTCCACCTCACTTTCTAGCTACATACACTATCTAAAATCTAAAAATAAACCATACACACTCAAATGGGAAGTGATAGGCAGCGCGACCTCGTACAAACCACCTAATAAATTCTGTAACCTCTGTATACTAGAGACACACAATATTATCTTCTCCAACCGTAACCTACTTAACAAAAAATCTGAGGTGTTTGCAACTTGCCAGCACCGCCTCAGACATTCCTTCCAAAACTTTAAGCCCTATATATAGCAATGTCGGACTGGAACCTAACACCACATCTAGCATCAAACACCAGAGACACACCCTATACTACATACCCAACACTAGCTGATCCATTATAACACAAACAACGACATCCCTCTGGAACCCTTCGCAGGAAATTACCCATTTATACCTCTACGGCAGGTGTGACAACATCCACCCACCTGGACGGCACTACACCGCTCTAAGGGTAATTTGAGCATGAATCGATCGGTTGGATGGTGTTGGGCAGAGGAAACACCTTCCTTAGACAGATGTAAAATGATTTAATCGAGTAGCGCTGTTGACCAGTAGGACCGGGCTGCTGAGCGCAGTGAGTGAATGCAATGCAACTGCCATGCGGGTTGTACGTATATGGATGATCTGACGGTCAGAGAGGGGTCGCGAGGACTGCGGATTGACCTTTGGCCTGCCTGGGGACGATTATCTTTCGACATCCAATGTAACAAGCGATGACCCAGATCTTACCAGAGATCATTGGGTCCTGAAGCAATCCTGCAATCACCGCGCCTGGTCATATGAGCAGACTACAACCACAGAGATCATTAATTTAGAATCCTCGCTCATCATCTATAATTTCCATTTGTACCACCTTAAGATGGGTTAATCCACCTTAATAATAATATGATCTCCTTCAGCATAATTTAGTTAAACTACTCTATAGTTAGTACACTTTATGCTTTAAAAGTCTCTCTTGGAAGGTGCACCTCACCATAGAATTTAGGGTCCATATTGGGACACATTTTAATGGCTAGATATAGAAACCCCAGAGTTACCTCCCCGCATGCATTAACTCCCCTTAGCCACACACACACTTCCGGTATTCAATGGCATCTCTCGAAACGTAACAACCTCCTGTATCGAACTAAGGAACACCAGACTACGATCTCTAACTGGATTGTCGTGGATTATGTGAAAGGCATATAATCGAAATATACACTCCCTTGACCATGAAAATGCCGAAGTACAGGAATTACGTGACATCCCTGCGTTGTGCATCTCCAACACTTATAACACTTTTAATGCTTGCACTATCTTTAATGTTTATAATATTTCTCCACACACAGACTACATCAATCATATAAAGACTTTGCCACCAGATCTACCAACCTAACACTCTTATTTACCTACCTAAGTGCCTCTACCACACATATCTCTCTGCCACACTATATAAACAAGACGCACATGCGTGCCACACATATAACATTTGCACTATATAACCACTTATCTTCATGTTGTACTTTAACCTATATCTTTGATTTTTGATTGTACCTATTAATATAAATGTAATCTCGAAGTGTGTACTGCCACTCTAAATTTTGTAATGAATGTTGACCCACAATGTTTGAATATGTATCAATGTTTGAATATGTATTGGTATGTCTCTCGGCTGAAAAGGAGGTCATACAACTGTCCATGCATTAATAAATTGCTCCGAAGAATCCAAACCTCGGTTTGGAGGAAACAGCTGTAAGCACAATAATGTTTTGAACAGTTCTTTGATTCTTATATTTCATATAACTGCTCTGTAAATCATCTGATGTTTTTACATTGAGCTACTTAACTTACTGGTAATAAGGTAGTAATACATTACTGCCTACCACTATTTAGGGTGTGTGTAAAATACTTACAACTGCTTAAGGTTTTGTGTTTACATAACCATAAATAGTATAACTAATACTATATATATATATATATATATATAGTGGTGGAACACTGGAAGGTAATATCCGTAGTGGTAGAGCACTCAGTCCAATGGACGAGTTAGGTGGAAGTGGTTACACAACAATTAGCTCGCACGAAAATTGCGAGCCACGTATGGTCCCTCAAAGACTCAAGTACAGACTACTCCATTCAATGGAAAGCCATCACTAAGTCCAAACCATACGCAAGGGGAAATCCGACGTGAAGCTTAAGTATTGACGAACGAATAACTATTCTAAAGAGATTATGCAATAGTGATTGCATAAACACGAGAGTGAAATTTTCACACGTTGTCCACACGTCGCCAAACACCTATTACATAACTACAAGGCTCCGGACTGATTCTTTGTAATTTTATTTTATTTTCAACCTAAAAACTT
>OZ024742.1:190337927-190345427 GCA_964016885.1 Eledone cirrhosa
CCTTTCCAAGATTGCTGGCCTTGTGCCTAAATCAGAAACCATTATTATTATCAATTTGCTTTAGGGCTCTGGATTAGCAGGATCCTTAAAGCGTTGGAGAAAATGCTTTCTAGCATTTAATTATATTGCTTTTAGTTGTGAGTTTAAATCCTACTGAGGTCAGTTTTGCCTTTCAAACTTCTTAAGTCGATAAAATAAAGTAGCAGTAAAGTACAGTGTTTGATTTAATAAACTTTCCCTCTTCTAGCATTACTGGCTTTGTGCATGTATTAGAAACAATTATTAAGTTAGATTTTTGGAACATATCTCAAAAACAGTTTTTTTACATAAAACTATGATAGAAGAGTATTCCTGAGTGATTAATAATAATGTTATAATGATATCATAATATTATTAATATTCGGTTTGTTTGCAAACAAACAGACTCATAAATACCATGTGTTAGATGACCAACTTCATCTTTTTGTACCAGCGGTAGATGAGAGAAAACAATCGAAAATTGTTTCGGAGTTTTTTATCCTTATCGAGATTGTGTATTCCACTATGTTAAGAGCGAAAACAAATTTTTTTTCTTTACTTGATAGATAGGTTTAATTCAAATATAAATATTTTTATACAAGAGTTTCTTATCTCATAAAACTAGGTGTGGTCTTTTGTGGTTTAGTTCCAAATGTGTTAAACAAAAAAAAAAAACATCATTGGGCCTAATTTATTTTCTAGAAATATTTCAACTACAGAATTTCTAACAGAATTTATAGTACATATTTACCACTGCAGTGTTTATAATGCATTTGGGCAAATATTATACAATGTTTCATTATTGTTATATTATTATATTTTCCGTCTTTTCCGCCAAACATTGTTAACATTTGTTAGTCTCCTGCATAATAGATAGCCTGTCCAACGGAGTTTATACTGAATAATTAATCTTGACAAGGCACCAGTAGGCTTTGTGTTCAGATTTTGAATCCCCCTTGGTATAACGATTTTCCAGATACATCCATCTGCTGACTTCCCCAAGCTGTACATGAAGCTGCATATTTCCTCTTATCTTTAAATCCTCTCTTTCTAATCTTGTTCCGTATTCTACTCTCTCAGATGTTATGTTAGTGGTTCCTTTTCATTATCAACGACCTAATATATTTAATTGAGGTTTTTCTCTCGACCCCCGCTCCACTTCAATTATTCCTTTTCGGTAAGAATAACAATTAAAACAGATAAATGTATATACATAGATAAGAATGGACATCCTATAGTGTGTGTATATTATGTTAACAAAATACTAGAAACTATCAAAACAGAGAAATGTTTATAGTTAGAAGAGAATGGATACTTAATGGATAACGTGTGTGCATATTTTGTTTTTAATAAAGTACTTGAAATTTTGAACTCAACACATTTGCACTCTCGGTATCTTCAATTCGGTATTCGTGTCAACCCTTATTTATAATCATGAATATTGGGCAATGACCGAAAGAATAAGAACGCGAATACAAGCTGCCGAAATGGGCTTCCTCTGAAGGGTCTTTGGAGTAACGTTACCTAGTTTGGAGATCAGAGAGTCACTCCAGTTAGAGCGACAACTTCTCCGAATTGAGAAATCACAGCTTCGATACTATGGGAATATAGTTAGAATGGCTCAGGAAATAATCGTTGGACAGATTGTATAGACAAAAACAACCGACATGAGTCCCAAGGGTAGACCTCGAGCAAGATGGTTGGATAACATCCATGAGCTTAGCTGGTCTCACTTGAAGATCCAGCCAGATTAGTTGGAGATGGTTGCTTACGAACGGACCTGCCTGGAAGGAGTGTTTGAGGACTCCGCCCCTATGACCCTCACAAGAAGAAGAAGAAGAAGAAGAAGAAGAAGAAGAAGAAGAAGAAGAAGAAGAAGAAGAAGAAGAAGAAGAAGAAGAAGAAGAAGAAGACTCACTTCTATTCGCGGACCTCAGCCTGGGAACCGCTTCGTTACATATTGGAACATCAATTCATTGTGACTCGCCACATATTCTACAGTTAAGCAATTCAATGCCCAACATTTCTAAGTCTATAACTATGTATGAAATGAAATATATTTTCTTATAAGTGTGTTCGTAAATTTATCAAATACAATACTTCTTTGATTCAATTAGCAGTTGTTGTAGAGTTAAATGCACCTGCAACTGGCTGCTTGAATCGATAAATTAAGTTTTAATACTATTACTAAATTCATGTGTCTCTGCACTTACACAAATATATGTACATCATACACACTCATAGATAAATAATACATACATACGAGCGTACATACATATGCACATACATACGTATATACATACGTATATACATATATATATACATACTTTCATATATACACACACATATATATATATATATACATACATACATAATACATACATAATTACATACATACATAATTACATGCATACATAATTACATACATAAATACGTGCATACATACATAATTGCATACATAAATACGTATATACATACCTAATTACATACATAAAAACGTACATAATACATGGTGGCTGCCAACTCGTTTTCGAGTACGGCCACTACTTTATATCCATGTAGGAGAACCCCTACCGATGCGCTGAACAAGTGTGACTTTTTAGTCCAGCCAGCGACTTGAAAACTCTGGTACAAACACTACACTTGTGACAATTATTGACACATAGTACTGGGCCCATGGTACCATGTGACGACAAGTGCAGAGAGATCTCCAGATATAAAGCAATGCCTGTGCCGTGAAGCTTTTATAGTGAGCAAATACACTGCACAAAGCCAGTCCCACTATCTTAACCAAGATGATATTTACCAAAAAGAAGAACAAGTCAACATCATTGGATACCATCAGGGTTGCAGGTGTTATATCAGAGTTTTCCTTCTCCTAGAATTCTGCCTTGACAAAGGCAAGTGGTCATCTCTCCCGGTGATTTTGGATGGCCATTGACTCTTAAGTGCTCCTTTGCCCTTTGACAGGTTTTGTTGTTAGTCCTGCAGGATGTCCAAAGTCACCCTCCTCACCAAGAAACCTTAGTGGGGTGGCCAGTTTAGTCGCCTACGACCCGACCATGAGACAGGTTGTACTGGGATACATGTTACCAGTAACACCAACTGGTGACCTGACATAATACATACATACATGAATACATACATACATAAATACGTACATACATGCATACATAAATACGTACATGATGGCTGCAGCTCGATTTCGATTTATGCCTTCACTTAAAAGTTAAACATGAGCATCACAGACGTTGCTTTTTTGTCCTGCCAGGGACTTGCCTGTGGCCAGCAATACCATGCATCGAAAAAAATGTCACGAATCAAACATGTCATGTATCATCTATCTATCATATCTATCTATCTATCTATCTATCTATCTATCTATCTATCTATCTATCTATCTATCTATCTATCTATCTATCTATCTATCTATCTTGAAGGAGAGGCGGTGTTTCTGTGCGTAATAGCCATGGTGAAAGAAGTTGTATGGTGGACGCGTCTGAAAGGACTGACGTCAGGCACCTTTCTCTCTGGTCAACAACTGGTCCATTTCTTCCGATATCATTTCGGAAGAAGGATCAGGATGGAGAGAGAGGTGCTCCACCCCAGTCGTTTTTATGAAAGGTGGGTGAAAGTGGCGAGAATGGCCCGTGTAAATGGGCCTTCTCTTTACATAAGCCTGTAGGTGGAAAAGAGGAAGGAACGAGGGAGCACCCCCTCTCTGTGCTCCTGAGGAAAAGGGTTGCACACTTTTTCGGGGGTGTGTGCGAACCCCCAAGGCGCCTCCTCTCTATTGAGGATTTTGTTATAAATTTTATTTTTTTGTTATATTTTATTTTATTTTTATACATTGTTATTGCCTCCTCCTTATTGAGGACGCCTTTTTGTGTAACCCCCCCCCCTTTGTACTTGTCCCACTTTTGATGCCCTGGTGGCAAATAAAAGAAACATATCTATCTATCTATCAATCTATCTATCTATCTATCTATCTATCTATCTATCTATCTATCTATAAGGACGCGAGTGATTGGGTCTTCTCTGTTTATAAGCCTGTAGGTTGAAGAAGAGAGCAAAAGGAAGAAAGGAGCACTTGCACAACACGCTCCTGGAGTTGAGGGTTGTTCTATCGACGGGGTATTAAACAACCCATTTGAGGCGCCTCCCCCCTATTGGGGATTTCGAATGTTGTAATTGTTTTTTTTTATATTTTTTACACGACTGTATGTAAAATCCCCGGCATGTCTTTGTATTGTCCCCTTTTCTTGTGCGCCCTTGTGGCTAATAAACAAATATATCTATAAGGACCCGGCTACTGGAAGCTGAACTTGTCGTTACCGACATGCAGAGCCTACAGTAGACGGATTAGCACTTTAGTTAAACAGCACTTGACAGGGGCCATTGTCAACAACAGATGGTGGTACTCTCTCAAGAGGGCAGTTAGATTAGACTCGTTAGTTTTTAGTCAAGAATTAGCGTTAGATAGAAATAGAACCGAGAATGAACTGGTAGATAAAGTAGAAGAGGCAATTAGAAGTGGCAACGTAGCCAGCGTGCTAGCAACGAGAACGGCCTTGGACAAAGTTCTTCGACGCAAAGCACGAGGGCTGCGTTGTCAGAAGCAAAATACGTGCTCTGGGAAACGAGGGAGCCAAAGCTGTTAGCTGGGACCGAGTGACGGAGGCAAAAAGTGGCAACAAGTCCACGATTCGGTCTTTGAAGGACCAAAAGGAACGCGTGATACGTGAGCCGAAGCAGATGTGTGCGGCCTTTCAGCGGCACTTTGCTCAACTGTTCGGGCAGGGCGGCGCGCCGGGAGGGGCTATGGATTTCGGTCCATACCTCGACGGCCTACCGCGACTCTCGGACAGCGAGGCGAAGTTCTGCGAAAGGCCGATTTCAGCCGCTGAGATAAGGGACGCGCTGAGCAAATGCGGCAAACGCAAATCTCCAGGTCTCGACGGTCTACCCTACGAATTTTACGTAGCAATGCCGGACTTATTCTCCGGTCTCCTGGAAGCGGTCTACTGCAACTGGCAACAGAACGGGAGAATTCCCAGTTCTGTGACCGGGGGCGTAGTCACACTAGTCAGGTAGGACGAGAATAAGGGGGATGACATAGGCAACTTCCAGCCCATAACTCTGATAAACACAGAGTTACATATTTTGGCCAAGGTGTTGGCAAAGAGGCTGGCGCTTATCGTCGAGAACCTGGTGGGAGAAGCGCAGACATGCGCAATCCCGACCAGGTCCATACACGACAACCTCCACCTCATGCGATACATCATAGAGAGGGTAGGGTCTAAACCCGGCTTCGGTGGGGCCCTGATCAACTTTGACCAGTCTAAGGTTTTCGATAGGTTTGACCATCGTTATCTGGATGCGGTGCTCGAGGCGGCAGGCTTCGGACCCGTGTTCAGGGGCTGGATTGCTGCAATGCACAACAGCAACATCTGCTCAAGGGTCAAGGTGAACGGCTACCTCTCGGAGTCGTTCCATATCACGCGATCCATTCGACAGGGATGCCCTCTCTCCCTCCTTCTGTACGTACTGACTCTCGAGCCACTACTGCGGGAGTTGGACCTATTGCAGGGCATCCCTCTGGAACCGGTACTGCAAAAAAGCGGCGTCGGCCTACGCCAACGACGTGACAGTGATGGTGTCGAGCGCCTCGCAAATCGAAATCTATTTTTAAACGGGTCAGAGGTAGCCCGTATATAATGTTTAACGCTATTATGGCTAGTCACGGTGCACCTATAGATAACCCTATCAGCCAGGCAGTTTCTCCTAAGGGGGCAGCGTCCCCTGTCACGTATTTGCAATTTCGGTCGCAGTCCCTTCTAGTTCCCAATGTAAGGCTATTATTATTGCTATCTATGTTGTTACCTCATTGGTACCATTATAACCCACTGTGTGCGGAGTAGTACCATTATCTTTCCGCACGCCGCAACGCCTTCTGTTGTCGTTGGGTGACCCGTACGGATCACCTGCATATTCTCCAGTCGTTTCGCGGTTATGTTGGTTGCGTTTGTAGTGGCTGTTGCCAGCACTATTGGGTGCTGCTAGGGAGTCGTCAAGACCGATATAGTTGTTGTCAGGTCTAGGTGTATCGGTGCTAAGGTGCTGTGTTTTGGTGATCTTACCGTGGTTAGTTGTTCCTATGATGTCTGCTAGGTTAGGAGTAGTAGAGAAGGATATTTTTATATTGTTCCTATTAAGGATTTTCCTATACTTATGCTTGGGTGGGAAGTTCTTCTCTAAGGCTTCGAAGAATATCCGGGGTAAGTCGGAGGCCACACTCCGAGAGTAGGGAGGATGGAACCATAGGACGTTACGGTGGCGATTCCGTGTCTTTGTATGTTTGCTAAGGGTTGTGCTATCAGGGTGACCGTTCTTATGCATGTTATTTTGCTGTAGCCCGTTACGTGTTGCTTTCCCTTTTTGCTCGGGTGCACTCGGCTTCCTTCTGCTACGTTTATGTATAGGAAGACGCTGGTTGGAAGGCGTTGGTAGTAGCCCATTGCCTTTGTTGATCTTATAGTAGAGGAATAATTCAAGTAGGCTACAGTGGTCACTGTCACCGGGGTCGTGATCCTTATTGTGTGGTAAGCTACCAATAATATCGCTTGTGTAATTGACATTGCGGCCGTGTTCCTTAGTGCGATTCTCTATACTATTATTTCTGACTCTTTCAAAGCCGCCGCGTCTTCGGTTATAGGTATGGCTTACTATAACGTTAGTCTTATGAGAGGGGTGGTTTCTGGAGCTAGCATTAGGGATGTAGGAGATTCTTCGGTTAAAACCGGCGCTTAGCAAGGCCTTATTGTAGTAATCTGCCGCTTGGTTGAAGATATCCTCATTGGCGGAGAGCCTCGAGATCCTATGTGAGATGCTATAAACTATGGAGTTGAGAGTCTGCTTAGGGTGGTTAGAGGCTTATGGTATGGCTTGTATAGGCCCGTACTCAACTCCGGGGTCACGTCCAGGAAGTTGACAACCTGGTGGTTGAGGTCCATATTTACGGATAGGCCGTATGACTTGAAGAACCTGTGTATGTGCTTGTTAAGATTCTCTTTTCTGCGGGGGCTATGGTTCCTAACGGTAAACAGGGCGCCGTCCCTATATACACCTCCTTTTAGGGCCGGTATCTCGTCCCTAAGTTTATGGAGGATGTATATTCCGACCAGGTCGGTTGCTTCGCCGAGTCACTGGACCCCATCGTGATATCGAAGTTATCAGGACGGTTGGTTCGGGTCCAGTGGGAACCTTCGAACTGGATAATGATTCTACGCGCCGCTAGAACTATATCTATCTCTTTTTTAGTGAGGCTAGTGTTAGATTTAGCTAAGATGAGTGCCTTATTTAAGAGTATAGGGGAGATAGAGGCGTAGTAACTATATACGTCAAACTGGATGAACTTCAGGGTCGCTTTATCAGGCAACTCGGTGAACCAATTAATGACCTGGTCGGTGTTGCTCCAGAGGC
>OZ024742.1:190352927-190375427 GCA_964016885.1 Eledone cirrhosa
GTAAACAAACCTTGCATTCAGTCATGAACGCTGCGTTCATAACTAGAAGTGGTGGAGAGGCGGTAAGAATGTTAAGCTCGCAGTCACCTCCTCTCACCACCTCATTGAAAGACATCGAAAATGTCGTCAGTTTTGAAAACCCGATGTCGGACGTTGATTGTAACATCAACACTAACACAAACACCAATAACATGCAAAATATAAACAACACCAACCAGAACAACAACAACAACAACAATAATGACAACAAGAACAACAACAGCAACAATGATAACAACAACACCACCAACAACAACAGCAACACGAACAACTCCACGAACAAGGAAAAGATTTCTTTTGCTCAAACCGTCCAAAAGACGGAACTGTTCACATACCTTGACATTTCCAATGCTAGGGAAGTGTTAAGCGATGCAAAACAGTACGTAACTTTTGATGAGAGTGGTGCTTTCAGCATCACTTCTCCTCAACAGTTACGCAGAGAAACTGTTCTAAAAACAGTAATTTAGGACGTTTTCAAATGTGTCGAAAAAACCAGTTCAGTTATCCCAAAACGATATTGAACTGGTTCTGAAGAATTTCATGAAGGATATTGCCTTCATCCAAAAAGGGAAACTTTTTGGAAGCATTTCGGTGTTGTTGAAAGACCAATTGACAGCACAAAAATATTCTGTATCGCCGATTGTGTCCCCCCTTTACACCTTTTTCCCCACATATATGGGAAAAAGAACCCCCAAAATAAAAATGTTGTACATTGCACCAAATGTAAACGTCTGGTGGATTCTAACTGACTTCATCGATTTCAACGAAGACACCATCATTTCGGTGGGAAAGTCCTCCAGAGGCACATTCAATGGTACAAGCATGGAAGTTCTGGTCCAAATGAGGCCAGAACGGATAGCTAAAATACCCCAACGTGAGCCTCTGGATGGAATTTCAAACATAAAAATTTCTGTTGAGGGTAGGCGGCTTTCATGTTACCACTGTTTAAGCAGCGGTCACCTGAAGGCTTACTGTCCTCAGTTAACTAAAAAAAAAGAGGCACTACTGCCAACACCCAAAACAACAACACAACCGCCACCACCACCACCACTACAACAACAACAACAACACGCAAACACAACCAAAACAAGAACAACAAACCAACCTGCAAGCACAGTCCCACCCAACCCCACTCCACCTAAAACCACTGCAAAAACACCCACAACACAACAGCTCCCCAAAACATACCCCCTCCAAATAACACAGACACCACAATGGACAAGGCCCCCACATCATCACCAAGTGATGATGAGGGAGAGCCTCTCCGTTCGAAAAGAAAAGAAAAGACACCACAAGAACAAAAAAACAACAAACATCACTACAAACATACAACCACCAACACAAACAACACAAACATTACAAACAAAAACCCCCGTCCCGAAAACTAAACCACGACATCACTCCAAACACAAACACCTACAACAAAACGAAAGCTCCCACAAGAACAACAGACAAAAACCACCGCAACACAACAAGAACATTACATATACATAAACAGTAAAAACAAAACTTTAATGGAGGTCATCTCCAATGACCCTTCGGTGAAAACCGAAGGGAAAACTTTTTCGAACTGTGTCGACAAACCTAATTTAAAGATGATTAGGGTCCCTACGGACACCTATAAGTCTTTAAAGGAAAACTTTCCTAAGGACGTGGGTAATCCTTGTGTTAAACCCATTAACCGCGTCCTTTTAAAAAGTTTCCCCACACTCACCCCAGACACCCCCACCCCACCAAACATCTCCGTCCCCACCCCGCCGGAAACCACCACCCACCCAGACAACTCCTCTAACACCCCCATGGAAACCGTGCGGCCTGATCCCCGGGAGACGAAGAGGTGAGTGTTTTCTTCTCTTTTAACTTTTCAGAACCAACATGGCCAATATAAGAGTTGGGTGTGTGAATGTACGCGGCTTGGGGATGCCCTGGAAACAGGACAAACTCTTAAACGACTTCAGTTCGCGCAGTATGGATGTAGTAGCCAGGATCCACAGCGGGCGACAGCTGGCGCCCATCTTCGATGACTTTGAGATCTACGCATCTCTCTGTCAGCCGGGGGGTGGGGGCAGGGTTGCTGTTTTGCTGCGGAAACACCTGGGTCTCGTAACTCAGACGGTACATCTGGACCCGGAGGGTCGACTGGTGGTCCTAGACGTTGACGGTAGTGAAGGTGGAGCCTTCAGGCTGGTAGTCGCATATGCCCCATCCGGGACTCCGCGGCCAGACTTCTTCAAACGTCTAGAGACTTTTCTGGGAACGTCCCGCTCCTTGCTTTTAGTGGGGGCACTGGAATAGAATCCTAGATGCACGTTGGGACTATGTGGGAGCATGTCCCGATAAAGGGGAGTGTAACAGCCTCAAACAGTTAATCGGCCGATTTGACCTGGCCGATAGATATCGACTAGATTTTCAAACTGTGCCACTGTGGACGTGGATTAATCTTAGCGGAACACCTAGATCGTACCTAGATAGGGTTCTAGTTAGAAATAAGGATAGGGACATGTTAAGCTGTCCACAAATGTTCATGGTTGCCTATTCAGATCACAAACTAGTGACCTGCATGGTCAATCTTGATAGAACCCATAGACAAGGACCTGGCTACTGGAAGCTTAACTTGTCGTTACCGACATGCAAAGCCTACAGTAGACGGATTAGCACTTTAGTTAAACAGCACTTGACAGGGGCCATTGTCAACAACAGATGGTGGTACTCTCTCAAGAGGGCAGATAGATTAGACTCGTTAGTTTTTAGTAAATAATTAGCGTCAGATAGAAATAGAACCGAGAAAGAACTGGTAGATAAAGTAGAAGAGGCAATTAGAAGTGGCAACGTAGCTAGCGTGCTAGCAACGAGAACGGCCTTGGACCAGTTCTTCGACGCAAAGCATGAGAGCTGCGTTGTCAGAAGCAAAATAAATGCTCTGGGAAACGAGGGAGCCAAAGCTGTTAGCTGGGCCCGAGTGACGGAGGCAAAAAGTGGCAACAAGTCCACGATTCTGTCTTTGCAGGACCAAAAGGGACGCGTGATACGTGAGCCGAAGCAGATGTGTGCGGACTTTCAGCGACACTTTGCTCAGCTGTTCGGGCAGGGCGGCGCACCGGGAGGGGCTATGGATTTCGGTCCATACCTCGACGGCCTACCGCGACTCTCGGACAGCGAGGCAAAGTCCTGCGAAAAGCCGATTTCAGCCACTGAAATAGGGGACGCGCTGAGCCAATGCGGCACACGAAAATCTCCAGGTCTCGACGGTCGACCCTACGAATTTTACGTAGCAATGCCGGACTTATTCTCCGGTGTCCTGGAAGCGGTCTACTGCAACTGGCAACAGAACGAGTGAATTCCCAGTTCTGTGACCGGGGGCGTAGTCACACTAGTCAGGAAGGACGAGTATAAGGGGGATGACATAGGCAACTTCTGGCCCATAACTCTGATAAACACAAAGTTACAGATTTTGGCCAAGGTGTTGGCAAAGAGGCTGGCGCTTGTCGTCGAGAACCTGGTGGGAGAAGCGCAGACATGCGCAATCCCGACCAGGTCCATACACGACAACCACCACCTCATGCGATACATCATAGAGAGGGTAGGGTGTAAACCCGGCTTCGGTGGGGCCATGATCAACTTGGATCAGTCTAAGGCTTTCGATAGGGTTGACCATCGTTACCTGGATGCGGTGCTCGAGGCGGTAGGCTTCGGACCCGTGTTCACGGGCTGGATTGCCGCAATGCATAACACCAACATCTGCTCAAGGGTTAAGGTGAACGGCTACCTCTCGGAGCCGTTCCATATCACACGATCCATTCGACAGCGATGCCCTCTCTCCTCCCTTCTGTACGTATTGACTCTCGAGCCACTACTGCGGAAGCTGGAGCTATTGCAGGGCATCCCTCTGGAACAGGGACTGCGGAAAGCGGCGTCGGCCTAAACCTACGACGTGGCAGTGATTGTGTCGAGCGCCTCGCAAATCGAGGAAGTCGGCACCTTACTGAAGGAATACAAAATGTTCACAGGAGCGAAGCTGAACCGGTACAAGTCCATCGGTTTGCAACTCGGTGCCTTCCGATGGCGTCGTCGGGCGCTGGACAGAAGGACCAGTAAAGCTGCTCGGGGTCTGGTTTGGTCCGGACCTCCAGGTGGAGAAGGACGGGAACGAATTGTGTCGGCCAAGGTGTTTGCACTCACCCAGAAGTGGGCCGAGGGCAAACTACCATTGAAAGTTCGAGCGGAGGTGGCGAACACTTTTATAGCGTCCGCCATCTACTACCGCTTGACCGCCGTGACTTGTCCAGCCAAAACGCTCGCCAAAATGGAGCGCGCGCTCTTCCAATTCCTTTGGAAGAGGCGGGCTCCTTTGGTGAGAAGATCCATCCGCTGCCAAAGCCCTTCCAACGGAGGGCTGGGGATGCCGTGGTTGACGATGCCCCAAAACGCGCTCAGGCAGCGGCATCTCTACGTATTCCTCACCGGACAACCGGTGTGGGCCCCGTTCGTGAGGCGAGCCTTCCCACAACTCGTCTCGCTGACCGAGCTCCAGTCCTGGGTCAAGCAAAGACCGAGGAAAATGGGCGACTGGCACATCGAATGTGCTCAGGCGCTCACAGCCCTCTGACAGGCGGACCCGGGGATCAGTGGAGACTCCACTTCGTCATTCTATAGAGGGCGGATCCGCAGCAAGTGAGACGACGTGCTCGGTGAAACTCTGGGCGTAGAGGAAGACGAACTGGCCAGTCTCTTCGATAGGACCTTCCGCCCGGGACCGATGGACAACTTCCAAAAGTCCCTGGCCTGGCAGTGCTACCGAGGAACTCTACCAGTTCGAGACAAGCTCTACAGACATGGGCGCCCGGGCAGGGACCCTTCAAAAAAGATCTGTCCGAGGTGCGTGCGAGACGAAGAAACCGTCGCGCACGCATTCATACACAGCCCGGGCGTCACCGACCTGTGGGGCTATGTAGAACGACTATTGTCGCGGGTGGGACCAATCCGGTTGACCACCGAGTCCATTGTCATGATCAAACCACCACCCTCCTTCAAAAACGAAGGAGAGACGGTTTTCCTTTGTGTGATAGCTATGGCGAAAGAGGTTGTATGGTGGACAAGGTTGAAAGGGCTGAGGTCAGACACCTTTCTCTCCGGCCAACAACTGATTCTTTTTTACAAATACCACTTTGGAAGAAGAATCAGTCTGGAGAGAGACGTGCTGTACCCCAGCAAGTTTTATGAAAGGTGGGTGAAAGTGGCGAGAATGGCCCGAGTGAATGGGCTTTCTCTCTATATCAGCCTGTAGGTTGAGGAAAAAGAGGAGAGGAAAGTAGTACAAACTCTTCGTACTCGTGGAGATGAGGGTTGCACATTTTTTTCAGGGGTATGTTACCCATATGAAATGTCTCCCCCTATTGGGGAAAATCGACTAATTTTTAAATTACATTTGTGATAATATTTTACACGTTTTTATTGTATGTAAACTTCCCCCCTTTGTGTTTGTCCCCTTCTTTTGTGTCCCTGTGGCTAATAAAGAAACATATCTATCTATCTATCTATCTATCTATCTATCTATCTATGTATCTATCTATGTATCTATCTATCTATCTATGTAACATATCTATCTATCTATATATCTATCTATCTATCTATCTATGTATCTATCTATCTATCTATCTATCTATCTATATATTTACCCCCCCCCCTCTCTCTCTCTCTATATATATATATATATAGATATATACACATCAATATATATATATTTATTTAATTATGCCTATCTCTATCTCTCTCACTCACCCATTCCCGATCTGTCAAGCTACCTCTCCCTCTATCTGTATCTCTTATTCTTTCTCATCCTCTATCCAGATTAAAGAGGGATAGAGAGAGCGCGAGGGAAGAGAGAAAAGAGAAGAGAGGGAGAGAAAAGGAGGGAGAGGAAGAAAGGGAGAGGAAGAGTAAGAGGAAGGGCTAATTGAGTAACTCTGACTTATTACATTACTGGTATTGATTGTAGTGACTGGCTCGGCTTCCAGAATGATTTATCAACTTCCGCGTGGGATTGATCTGCAGAAATATAATATATAGAGTGAAACTCTACCGTCGTGTATGTATGTATGTATGTATGTATGTATGTATGTATGTATGTATGTATGTATGTATGTATGCATGCATGTATGTATGTATGTATGTATGTATGTATGTATGTATGTGTGTATCGACAGTGTCTCTTTCTTTATGTCAGGTCACCAGTTGGTGCTACTGGTAACATGTATCCCAGTACAACCTGTCTCATGGTCGGGTCGTTGGCGACTAAACTGGCAACCCCACCAAGGTTTCTTGGTGAGGAGGGTGACTTTGGACATCCTGCAGGACTAAAAACAAAACCTGTCAAAGGGCAACGGAGCTCTTAAACTCAATAGCCATCCAAAATCACCGGGAGAGATGACCCCTTAGCCTTTGTCAAGGCAGAATTCTAGGAGAAGGAAAACTCTGATATAACACCTGCAACCCTGATGGTATCCAATGATGTTGACTTGTTCTTCTTTTTGGTAAATATCATCTTGGTTAAGAGAGTGGGACTGGCTTTGTGCAGTGCCTTTGCTCACTATAAAAGCTTCACAGCACAGGCATTGCTTTATATCTGGAGATCTCTCTGCACTTGTCATCACATGGTACCATGGGCCCTGCACTATGTGTCAATAATGGTCACAAGTGTAGTCTTTGTGCCAGAGTTTTCAAGTCGCTGGCTGGACTAAAAAGTCACATTCGTTCAGCGCATCGGTAGGGGTTCTCCTACATGGATATAAAGTAGTGGCCGTACTCGAAAACGAGTTGGCAGCCACCATGTATGTATGTATGTATGTATGTATGTATGTATGCATGTATGTATGTATTGTTTTCTCTTTCTCTTAATTTTGAGTATATTTTTTTGACCGGCCACCTTCCTGGTGGCAAGGTTGTAAAAGAAAAGAAATTGTCATCCCTTGAATCGCAAGAATGTTTTGCAAATTTTGAAGGTGCCAGCTATCGCAGCCATTTGTAGACTATGAATTAGGGAGCTGCGCTCTTTGTCCGCAAATCCAAGTTCAGTCATACTTTGGTCCAAGCGGGTTGGTATATAACCCGTAGCACCAATAATGATGGGTATGAAGCTAAAGGTGTATCTTGGATACTGGATTTGTAAACTCCTCATCAATGGTCCGTAGATGTCCTCCTTCTCCTGTATTTTTCTGACAACGTTTACACCAAGTGGGCAGCTGATCTCCACATGCATGTATGTATGTATTTATGTATGTATGTATGTTTCTCTTTCTCTTAATTTCGAGTACATTTTTGACCAGCCACCTTCCTGGTGGCAAGGTTGTAGAAGAAAAGAAATTGTCCTCCCTTGAATCGCAAAAATATTTTGTAAATTTTGTAGATGCCAGCTATAGCAGCTATTTGTAGTCTATGAATTAGGGAGCTGTACTCTTTGTCCACAAATCCAAGTTCAGTTATACTTTGGTCTAAATAGGTTGGAATATAACCTGTTTCTACTTTAGGCACAAGGCCAGCAATTGCCCAGTGCATTACTGGTACTTTATTTTATCGACCCCGTAAGGATGAAAGGCAAAGTGAATCTCGGCGGGATTTGAACTCAGATCGTAAAGGGACGTAACTATGCTGGAAAGCATGGCGTCCCACCCTCTACTGATACTGCCAATCCACCGCCCTACCTGTAGCTCCAATAATGATGGGTATGAAGCTGAAGGTGTATCTTGGATACTGAATCTGCAAACTCCTCATCAATGGTTCGTAGATGTCCTACTTCTCTTGTATTTTTCTTACAACGTTGACATCAAGTAGGCAGCTGATCTCTACAGCAGAGCACGTTTTCAATGTGTGTGTATGTATGTATGAATCATAGGTAAGTAGGTATTATATATGTAGGGATGTATGGCTGTATGGTAAACAAAAATTGATTTGCAACTATGGCGTTCACGGTTGCGGCGAAATGCACAGCATTTTGGCCAAAGGGCTTAATGCCCGAGAAGGTCATGGGTGAAGCGTCCAGCGGATAATGTCAGAAGTAACCGTTTCCAACTGCTCCGGCTGGATCCCCAAACGAGATCAGCCAAGGTCATGGATGTTATCCAACCATCTTACTCGGGGTCTATCCCTGGTTCTCTTGCTGGCTGGTTTCACGGGAAATTATTATTAGTCAGATTTTATGGTCATATATATATATATATATATATATATATATATATATATAATATATATATTAATTCAAAATATTAAGAAAAATAGAACTTCTTGTGATCAAGTATATTTTATTATACATATTTTAGAGGTACTGAGCTAACTTCGACAGTACGTCCTCATCAGATAAAATAAGATGATGCATGACATACCCTGACATACCCTGACATAGTATACACACACACACACACATATATATATACACACATATATATATATATATATATATATATAAACGTAAGAAAAAACAAAGAGAAGACATGACAAAGAACGGAAACAAAACAAAATAAAAAACAATTTTTTAAGGGGAAACCTTAAAAAATTAAAATATAGTCGTTTTGGAAGCCTCAATGCAGATGGGTAAATCTCCAGGTACCCATCTGCATCGTCGAGGCTTCCAAAACGACTATTTTTAATATTCCACAATGCTTCAAGCAAACTTTAACATTATCTTAAGAAATTATTTAAAAAAAAAAAAATACAAATGAAGAACACACAATTCCAAGGTCATTGGCTGTTGAAATGGACTTTGGCAGTTTCGACCACTACTAATGGTACTGCTGGCCCACCCCGGATCACAGCGCCTGACATAAGCCAAAACTGGCGGGAGATAAAACATTGTGCTTGTCTTTGTGCGTGTGCCTATAATTTCATTTTTATCTGTGGATATGTCTAGTAACTTAGCGCTTCGACAAAAACAAAACAATCAAATAAGCACAACATATGAATCGAATGAATAGTTGTGTCGAGGTAATCGACTAAAGTAAAATGAAGCCCTATGACGGCCTCAATTTAATGACTGAAAACAGTGCTTAGGATGTACACCTCACATTTGCTGTATGTATATACATACATATATGTAACCAGTTAGTAAGTAATAATATATTATACGGTGGTGGGGGACACCTGTTTCAGCACTTCATGCTTTTGTGTGAATTAAATATTCAGTGTTAAAAGTGTGTATTAACATCGATATCTGTTTATAATTAGTATAATATGCAGAGATTTTATATTAGATAATTGTTTCTACTTTTGGCACAAGGCCAGCGATTACCTCAGTACATTACCAGTGCTTTATTTTATCGAACCCGTAAGGATGAACGGCAAAGTTAACTTCAGCGGGATTTGAACTTAGACCGTAAAGGGCCGTAACTCTATGCTGAAAAGCATGGCGTCCGACTCTCTATCGAAACAACTGCCAATCCACCAAATAATGGAAGATTGTTTCAGTTTAACAGAAATTATTTGTAATCACGCGTTACACGTGTTTCGCAAATAATCAGCTCGGAATCAATTTCATCTCTGAATTAAGGTTTACTCACCTGACGCAACGGAGATCAATATCTGAAAATGATCACCTCTGCATATTCCAATATGTGTATGTCTGTGTGTTTGTATTTGTCTATGAGTGTTTATTTGTGCGTGTGTGAGCGAAAGCATGCGAGTGTGTGTGTGTGTATGTGTGTGCACGTATGTCTGCAAATGTTTGCTTGTGTGTGTGTGTGTGTGTGTGTGTGTGTTTGTGTGTGACCCAACGCATATGGCCATATAATAAATGTCCACCTGGGGTGGGGGAGAAGTGAATAAAGATGAACAATGTGTGTTTATATGTGTTTGTGTGACTCTCTCCATCTTGTTCCCACTTTCGCTGTCTTTATATCACATACTATGTATTGGGCTGTAACATAAATTCCCGCCGTTTCTATTATTAAGGAGTCTCATAAAAACCGCGGGAATGTATGTTACATCCCAATATATATGTGTAAGTCAGTTTGTATGTTTGCATATGTGAATGTATATGCGTGTGCCTATGTATGTGTGAGAAGGTGTGTGTGAGAAGGTGTGTGTGAGAATGTGTGTATGAGAATGTGTTTGAGATGATGTTTGTGTGAGAATGCATGTATATATGTGTGTGTGACGGAGAGAATGTGTGTGTCTGGGTGTGTATATGCGTGTGCGTATGTGTGTGTGAGAATGTGTGTATGAGAATGTTTGTGTGAGAATGTATGTATATGTGTGTGTTTGTGTGTGTGACGGAGAGAATGTGTGTGGGTGTGGGTGTGTATATGTGTGGGTGTGAGAAGGTGTGTATGAGAATGTGTTGGAGAGAATGTGTGTGGGTGTGTATATGCGTGTACCTATGTGTGTGTGAGAAGGTGTGTGTGAATGTATATGTGTATGTGTGTAATGCGTGTGTAACAGATAGAATGTGCGTGGGTGTGTATATGCGTGTGCCTAAGTGTGTGTGAGAATGTGTATATGCATGCGTGTGGCAGAGAGAATCTGTGTGTGTGTATGTGTGTATGCGCATGTTGGTGTGTGTGTGCATGTGTGTGTATGTGTGTGTATGTATGTGTGTGTGTGTGTATGTGTGTGAATGTATGTATATGTGTGTGTGTGAGAATGTGTACATATATGCATGCGTGTGGCAAAGAGAATGTGTGTGTGTGCATGTTGGTGTGTGTGGATGTGTGTGTGTGTGTATGTGTGTATGCGCATGCTGGTGTGTGTGTGTGCATGTGTGTGTATGTGTGTGTATGTATGTGTGTGTATGTGTGTGAATGTATGTATATGTGTGTGTGTGAGAATGTGTACATATATGCATGCGTGTGGCAAAGAGAATGTGTGTGTGTGCATGTTGATGTGTGTGGATGTGTGTGTGTGTGTATGTGTGTATGCGCATGTTGGTGTGTGTGTCTCCACCATGAGACAATACAAGTTCTGTCTTGATTAAATAGCCTCTGGGAGTCTTCGTATAATGTTTCAAGATGTCTTTAACTTTTTCTTTCTCTCTCTATATCTACTTGACTCTATATCGGTACATATCTGTCATTCATCCGTCTCTGTCTCTCCCTCTGTCTTTCTCTCTTCCTATCTATCTATCTTTCTATTTCTATACTATTTCTATATCGCTTTCCCCTCAGTTAAATTTAGTTTACAAAATGTTTTATAATTGAATGTCAATAACTCAATCGAAATCGTATTAGTTTTTATTTTGCCTTTGCTGGAAACGGGTGGTGGACTGTGTGTGTATGTGTGTATATATGTGTAGGTGTGTATATGTGTATGTGTATATATCATTGTGTATATGTATCTGTGTGTGTGTGTGTTCGTGTATGTATGTATATGTCTGTGTAAGTGTATATATATGTGTATATGTATGCATATGTGTGTATATATATATGTATGCATATATATTTGTGTATGTATATGCGTGCGTGCATATATATATATATATTTGTGTGTGTGTGTGTGTGTGTGTGTGTGTGTGTGTGTGTATTTAATTGTTTTCTTGATTTTACTATTCTTTCCTATTTTAATATTAAATAATTTTTCTTTATATATATTTTTTTAAATCTTCGGTTATTAATTTCGATGAGGTGTTGCTACTAATGTTATATCTCTAAATATCTCATTCCTCCCCCTCCTCCACCCCTACCCCTCCTCCTCCTCTTCCTTATCATCATCATCATCATTATTATGATCATCATGATCATCATCATCGCAGCCGCCATCATCATTACCAACAACAACACCACCACTACAATCACCATCATCAGTACCACCAACACCATCGTCATCTCATCACTATCTTTGTTTGGTGGTATCGCTAGAGGGGCCTACGCCATGCATCATTATTATTATTGGTGGATTGGCAGAATCGGTAGAGAGTTGGACACCATGCTTCGCAGCATAGAGCAACGGCCCTTTACGTTATGTGTTCAAAAGCCTCCGAGGTTAGCAGAGTCGGACACCGTGCTTTGCAGCATAGATTTGCGGCCCTTTACGGGCTGCGTTCAAATGCCGCCGAGGTTAACTTTGCCTTTCATCCTTACGGGGTCGATAAAATAAAGTACCAGTAATGCACTGGGGTATTGGCTGGCCTTGTGCCAAAGGTAGAAACAATTATCTTTCTTATCATCATCCTCTTTCTTCTTCTTCTTCTTCTTCTTCTTCTTCTTCTTCTTCTTCTTCTTCTTCTTCTTCTTCTTCTTCTTCTTCTTCTTCTTCTCCTTCTTCTTCTTCTTTACTGCCCTTTATGTTCTGAGTTCAAATCCCACCGAGGTTACCTTTGCTTTTCATCCTTTCAAGGTGGGTAAACAAAGCATCAGTAATGCACTGGGGTCAATTTAATCGACGTTTCCCCTCCCTTAAAATTGCCGACCTTGTGCCTAAATCAAAAGCCGTTATTGGTGTTGTTGTTGTTCCTCTTATTGATATGTTTGTCGTCGTTGATGTTGGGTGTGTTGTGGCTGTGGTTGATGTTGCTATATTAACTATACATTTTGTAATGATTCCCATTATTTAAATATAATTTCTCCATTCCTATTTTAGTTACAAATTTTGATTCCAACTTTAATATATAAATATTTTTGATGAGTAGAGATTCATTTTGCATTTTGTATTCATTCTAGTATACTTAACTATTGAAAACTAATTGTTTCTCCTTTTGGCACAAGACCAGCAATTATCCCAGTGCATTACTGGTACTTTATTTCATCAACATTGTAAGGATGAAAGGCAAAGTTAACCTCGTCGGGATTTGATCTCGGGGCTTAACTCTATGCTACAAAGCATGGCGTCCGACCTTCTACCGATACTACTAATAATTGTTTCTACATTTGACACAAGGCCAGAAATTATTCCAGTGTATTACTGGTACTTTATTTTATCGACACCGTAATGATGAAAGGCAAAGTTAACCTCGGCGGGATTTAAACTCAGACCACAAAGGGACGTAACTCTTTGCTGGAAAGCAGGGCGTCCGACCCTCTACCAATACTCCCAATCCACCGCCCTCTAATAATTGTTTCTACTTTAGGCACAAGGCCAGCAATTACCCAGTGCATTACTGGTACTTTATTTTATCGACCCCGTAAGGATGAAAGGCAAAGTCAACCTCGGCGGGATTTGAACTCAGATCGTAAAGGGACGTAACTATGCTGGAAAGCATGGCGTCCGACCCTCTACCGATACTGCCAATCCACAATAATTGTTTTCTAATGTAGGCACAAGGGCAGCAATTTTTGGGGGTAAGGGAAAGTCGATTAAATCGACTCCAGTCCATTACTGGTGCTTTATTCTATCAATCCCATAAGGCAAAAGGCAAAGCTAACCTCGGCGGGATTTAAAATCCGAATGTAAAGGGCTGGAACTCTATGCCACTAATATTGTCCGACACTCAATAACAATAATAATAATGGTTTCTGATTTAGGCACAAGGGCAACAATTTGGAGGGAAGGAGAAAGTTGATTAACCCTTTAGCATTTCAATAATAATAAATCAGAAACCATTATTATTACTAGCAGAAAGGGTGGATTGGCAGTATCGGTAGAGGGTCGGACGCCATGCTTTGACGCAAAGAGTTACGTCCCTTTACGGACTTTGCCTTTCATCCTTACGGGATCGATAAAATAAAGTACCAGTAATACACTGGGATAATTGCTGGCCTTGTGCCAAAAAGTAGAAACCATTATTATTACTAGCAGAAAAACCACCCATCGGGTGGTTTTCTGCTAGCATGTGTAGTGTGTATATTGATATTATACGCAGGTATATATACATGTAGATATGATACATCAAATAAAATCGTAATTGACAATATATAATACATAGAAATTGAACGAAGACTGCGTTACACTGTCTTATTTAATGAGTAACGTAATCCATGATACATTAAAAAAAGACGATATCTAATATATATTTGTGAAATGGGTGGTGGTTGAAATTCAGATGTGCACTGTTAAATGGTAGTAGACGTGGTCGGACGGACATGAAAATTTACACACCTATGTAAAACGTGCCAAGGAAGCAAATAGACGAGGTTTCAAATCTCTAACTTGAACAATGTGGTCCCTAGGGCCCCAAACAGTCTATTTACTATCGCGTTCGGTGAGTTATTTCCCCCTGTTCTAATACTTGGCTGAGTTATTTACAATTTCATACAAATTTTTAAACTCATCAACGTTCTTTCGCTGTTAACATACAGTACCAATAATTTCAAAAATATTATTGAAAGTGTATTATAAAGAAGCAGTTTCAGGAAAAAGTGTAAACTATCATACAAACCTTCATAATATGCATTTTTAAACTTGCATATCATCGACATTGCTATTTCGCTGTTAATAAACTATCATCCTTCTACATTTAACGATCTTACAGTACCGTTTTATGAAATCGATTCTGCAGTACGGTCACTGTTTTCCATCAAAAGAAATAAAACCCTTAAATTGCGAAGAAGGGACGCGCGTTTTTATTTTAATTCTAATACATGTTAACCACCACTAACAGTAAGTAGTATTTTTCAAGTTGCATATCATCGACATTGCTATTTCGCTGTTAATAAACAACGCTTCTCATTGTACGCCGTCCAGCCCCAAGTGCATATTTCTATTTTTTTTCCTGAAACTGCTTCTTTATAATAAACTTTCAATAATATTTTTCAAATTATTAACTTAATAAAAAGTGGCCCCAGGTGCAACCGGGCTCAGCTGCTAGTTATATATATAAACTGCATTAGGAGAAAATTAGTGACAGAAAATTAGTATGTTTATTTAAGCGATGGCCAACCGAAAGTGTTGACATTTCAGAAATTTTAAAGAAGTGAATCTTTAAATAAACAAAATATATTTAATTAACAGCCACGAAATTTAGTAGATAAATTATGTAATATTCATTCATTATTTATTCAAAGTATAGTTACGTCCCTTTACGATCTGAGTTCAAATCCCGCCGAGGTTGACCTTGCCTTTCATCCTTACGGGGTCGATAAAATAAAGTACCAGTAATGCACTGGGTAATTGCTGGCCTTGTGCCTAAAGTAGAAACAATTATTTATTCAAAATAATCCAACTTATTTTACTAATGGGATAAAAAATTATAAATCGTACGCAGTCCCGCGCTCCTTACTTTATTATAGTTTAGATTATTGAAATGCTAAAGGGTTAATCAACTTTCCCCTTCCCTCCAAATTATTGGCCTTGTGCCTAAATCAGAAACCAATAATGATAATAATAATAATGATTTCTAGTACAGGCATAAGGCCAGTAATTTGGGGCGAGGGGGAAAGTCGATTAAATCGACTCCAGTACGTTACTGGTACTATATTTTATCGACCTCGTAAGGATGAAAGGCAAAATTAACCTCGGTGGGATTTGAACTCAGATCATAAAGGACCGTAACTCTATACTGCAAAGCACGGTGTCCGACTCTGCTAACCTCGGAGGGTTTTGAACACATAGCGTAAAGGGCCATTGCTCTGTGCTGCGAAGCATGGTGTCCGACTCTCTACCGATTCTGCCAATCCACCATTAATAATAATGATTTCTTTATTAGCCATCCAAGGTTTATATTAAGATGGCAATAAAGACGGTAAAAGACGGTAGAGTGTGGGATTTTTGTGCGAGAGAAAGGTTTATAAAGATGATGATGATGATGATGATGATGATGTTGATGATGATGATGATGATGATGATGATGTTACTGTTGTTGTTGGTAAAAACGACGATCATCACCCTCAACAGCATGCCGACCATGACGACGATGACGACTATGTTTATAATGATGGTGTTAATGGCAGCATAATCCCCAGAATATTTATAACAAGAAGTCGTTTTTATGGCTAAATTCAGTATTTTAGCAGATGTTTACGAGAATCAACTAATACTGTTTTAGAAAACTAAAATAATTTAAAATAAATCAATGTTGAATTTAAGGGGGGGGTGGAGTTCATTTTTCTTGATTTTTAATTGTTTTGACGTTTTCCTTTTGTGTTTTTTTTTTTCTGTTGTTGATAATTTTATTGTTTCAGTTCTTTAGTTACCAACCCGACCAAAAACCGGCTCCGGTTCTATGGAAAAATCCACCCATTTGTTTCCAATTTAAATTAATATCTTCTAACATAGTTTTATATTAAGTTACTATCTTAGTAATGAAATAATTAATAATTTTAGTAAATCCCTCAAAGTTCTTAATTGATTAAGTGAAATAAACTGTATTTCATTAGAAATCCGCTCATGAAAGGGTTAATATTGCTTTTCTTAATATTTGCTAGGTATCGAGGAACTTCATAGTTTGCCTGAGATATGGGAGTTTGATGTCATTGACTGATATAAGGCGATAGATGGTGTATACACATGAGAAAGAAAGGAGGACATTGTTGAAGGCCGGCAGAAATACTGAGTGCAGTGTTTACTATGAAGATTGAGTGATTGGTTGAATACCTTACAGGTGATGAGAATTGTTCGGAGTATGTAAGTGGAAGTATCATGAAAGTAGCTAGTTCTGCGGAGCAGGGGTCATTACAGGGGTGTTAGGAGAAAGAGGGGATGGAGAGAAGGCAGGTTGAGGGAGAGAGAGAGAGAGGAGATAGATAGAGATAGATAGATAGATAGATAGATAGATAGATAGATAGAGAAAGAGAGAGAGAGAGAGAGAGAGAGAGAGAGAGAGAGAGAGAGAGAGAGAGAGAGAGCGAGAGAGAGAGAGAGAGGAAGAAGAAATATAGTTCGTCAGCGTGCCAGATGACAGATGCCAGATGCCAGATGCCAAATGCCAGTTGCCAGATGCGGAAGCGTGTCTCTGAGTGACTTTATGCCAATAAGTCGAGTGCCTTTTCTAATGTTTCTTTTTAAAAGAAATATATGAATATTTGTATCTATATCTATCTATGCCAACAGCAATGTCACCGAAGTGTTGGTATTAATTTCCTATTAAAATAAAATAAGCTGTTATGTTCATTCCTTCGGCGTATAAGACGCACGTAAATTTCGATATCAAAGTTTTGAAAAATACCATAAGACAAATTTTTTCAAATTTTGAGGTGAGAATTATCATTTTAAAATTTTCCTCAGCAAACTTGTTTAACGTAATCTGTTTTATCGTCATCATTTAAGTTCTTAACTCCTAACGGAGTCGTTTGGGCACTGACGGGACATGTATTTCTTGGGCATCAAATCCTGGCGGAGCTCATCCATCTCCAACAAACTTCATCAAGAGAGAAAGAATTGCAGGGACAAGCACACCCATTCTCAGCACTTAACTAAACTTTTATTTATTGACCATAACACATAAAGTTGGTTTTTGCGGGATTTGAACTCAATTCACAGTAGTTTATCCAATACATTAGTAATTCTACCAATTTGCCGCCATATAATCTCCTCTATATAAATCGTTCACAAAAAGTAGTCGTATTTCGGGTGGGGGCATACTTGATGTAGCAAGCCAAGAAGATTGCTTAATTAAAACTACACCTTTGGTGATAAGAACAACCATTCTCTAAACGAATAGGTCAGAAGGGCCGTGGATTTGCAGTATGGGTAGAGCGTCGGACAACATGCTTTATGGCATAGACAATCTGATTTCAAATTCTGCTGAGGTTAGCTTTGACTTTCATCCTTACGAGGTCGATAAAATAAAGTACCAGTCACGTACTGCAGTCGATTTAAGCGATTTTCCCCTCCCCAACTATTGTTGACCTTGTGCCTAAATCAGAAAGCAATAATTCTGGTCTGAATAAAAAAAAAGCTGTTATCATAATCTACTTTATAGCAATCGTTCATAGAAGTAGTTCACTTGTTTAGACCTGTGTAAGATCGATTCATCTTGGTGAAAGTGACATATTAATGTATATTGTGGTTTCTGCTTCATAATCCACTTAAGAAGACAGGAATACACGCTTGGTTAGTGATGTGGTAAATATGGTCCATTCTTTACTATATTAAAACTACAACAATATACATATGTATTATAGAGAGCAGGGGAGGTTGACTGGGACTTTATTGTTTTACATAAAAACATTTCATTTCACATAGTAGTTGATTTATTTTAAACTGCTCACTACTGAACGGATTGCACGTTCAGGCATACATACATACATACATAATACATATATGTATACATACATACATGCATGCATGCATACATAAATGCGTACATACATGCACAAATACATACATACATTCATACATACATACATAAATGCACACATACATACATACATACGTACATACGTACATACATACGTGCATACATACATGCCTCAATGAATACACACATGCATGCATGTATACATACATGCATAGATGCATTCAGGCATGCATACATATATAGATACTTATATACACATATAATATATAAATACATAAACACATACATGATCATAGCTTTTAAAAAATTAACAGGAAAACACTTGTGTGCTTATTTTACCATAGCAAATCGGATATATTTTTATATACATCCTATAATTAGTGCGACTTCTAATATACATATATATATATATATATATATATATATATATATATATATATATATATACACACACAGTTCAAGAGTAACCAATCTTAAAGAGAGAGATGGAGATAGGAGAGAAGATATGAGAGGAGAGATTGGTGAATTAGTTAGAAGCCAAATATTAATAATAATAATGTCCGTTTACAATTGTTTCGCTACTCCATATAATATTTATGGATCAGTTGACTATATATCATAATTGATCTGGTTCAGTTGAAAATAATTAACATATTTAAAAGATAGAGCGGCTCATCGGAACTTCAAAGGAATATAAATTAAAATAATGAGAGAATGTTCCATATATTGGTTTTTTACTATTCCATATATTGGTTTTTTACTATTTTTTTACCAATGCATGCCCATTAAATGGAGACTGCCTGACACCCAACATAGTCTATAGGTTCACGGTTAAAACTGCTTCGAATACCAGCTCTTATATCGGGTCTACCTCTAACCCTTTTAAGGTACGCTATAACGCGCACTCTTTTTCCTTCCGAGACCCTAGCAACAGATGTTCGACATCGCTAGCTAGGCTCATTAAAAACCTTAGTAAATAATCAGGAACTGAATATACAGAGCGGTTGCCGGTCAAGCAGAAATTGAAAATTAGAATAGGTGCTCTGAAATAGCTATATATATATGAATGTTAATTAAAGTAAGTGAGTCTGTCACTACTCTAAAACAATAGCATAAGGTCTTCGAAATGCTTTTAATTAAGCATACAGTGTATTGCAAAATACACTATATATACATTCATATATATATAGCTATTTCAGAGCACCAATTCTAATTTTCAATTTCTGCTTGACCGGCAACCGCTCTGTATAATCAGTTCCCGATTATACAGAGAACCAAACATCCATGATTTCAGCAAACATGAAGAGTAGTTGGCTTTGATAAGCATCAATAAATGCGAAACAGGGCATTGTCAGCTTTATCTCCCCTGTTTGCTGAAAATTAAAGTAAGTGAGTCTGTCACTACTCTAAAACAATAGCATAAGGTCTTGAAATGCTTTTAATTAACCATACAGTGTATTGCAAAATACACTATATATACATTCATATATATATAGCTATTTCAGAGCACCAATTCTAATTTTCAATTTCTGCTTGACCGGCAACCGCTCTGTATATTCAGTTCCTGATTATTTACTAGAATTCTGTAAGAACCAAACATCCATGATTTCAGCAAACAGGAGGAGTAGTTGGCTTTGATAAGCATCAATAAATGCGAAACAGGGCCTTGTCAGCTTTATCTCCCCTGTTTGCTGAAAATTAAAGTAAGTAAGTCTGTCACTACTCTAAAACAATAGCATAAGGTCTTCGAAATGCTTTTAATTAAGCATACAGTGTATTGCAAAATACACTATATATACATTCATATATATATAGCTATTTCAGAGAACCAATTCTAATTTTCAATTTCTGCTTGACCGGCAACCGCTCTGTATATTCAGTTCCTGATTATTTACTAGAATTCTGTAAGAATCAAACATCCATGATTTCAACAAACATGAGGAGTAGTTTGCTTTGATAAGCATCAATAAATGCGAAACAGAGCCTTGTCAGCTTTATCTCCCCTGTTTGCTGAAAATTAAAGTAAGTGAGTCTGTCACTACTCTAAAACAATAGCATAAGGTCTTCGAAATGCTTTTAATTAAGCATACAGTGTATTGCAAAATACACTATATATACATTCATATATATATAGCTATTTCAGAGCACCAAGTTTAATATATATATATATATATATATATATATATATATATATATATATATATATATATATATATATATATACACACACAGTTCAAGAGTAACCAATCTTAAAGAGAGAGATGGAGATAGGAGAGAAGATATGAGAGGAGAGATTGGTGAATTAGTTAGAAGCCAAATATTAATAATAATAATGTCCGTTTACAATTGTTTCGCTACTCCATATAATATTTCTGGATCAGTTGACTATATATCATAATTGATCTGGTTCAGTTGAAAATAATTAACATATTTAAAAAATAGAGCGGCTCATCGGAACTTCAAAGGAATATAAATTAAAATAATGAGAGAATGTTACATAATATAATGTTCCATATATTGGTTTTTTACTATTCCATATATTGGTTTTTTACTATTTTTTTACCAATGCATGCCCATTAAATGGAGACTGCCTGACACCCAACATAGTCTATAGGTGCACGGTTAAAACTGCTTCGAATACCAGCTCTTATATCGGGTCTACCTCTAATCCTTTTAAGGTACGCTATAACTAGCACTCTTTTTCCTTCCGAGACCCTAGCAACAGATGTTCGACATCGCTAGCTAGGCTCATTAAAAACCTTAGTAAATAATCAGGAACTGAATATACAGAGCGGTTGCCGGTCAAGCAGAAATTGAAAATTAGAATTGGTGCTCTGAAATAGCTATATATATATGAATGTTAATTAAAGTAAGTGAGTCTGTCACTACTCTAAAACAATAGCATAAGGTCTTGAAATGCTTTTAATTAATCATACAGTGTATTGCAAAATACACTATATATACATTCATATATATATAGCTATTTCAGAGCACAAATTCTAATTTTCAATTTCTGCTTGACCGGCAACCGCTCTGTATATTCAGTTCCTGATTATTTACTAGAATTCTGTAAGAACCAAACATCCATGATTTCAGCAAACATGAGGAGTAGTTGGCTTTGATAAGCATCAATAAATGCGAAACAGAGCCTTGTCAGCTTTATCTCCCCTGTTTGCTGAAAATTAAAGTAAGTGAGTCTGTCACTACTCTAAAACAATAGCATAAGGTCTTCGAAATGCTTTTAATTAAGCATACAGTGTATTGCAAAATACACTATATATACATTCATATATATATAGCTATTTCAGAGAACCAATTCTAATTTTCAATTTCTGCTTGACCGGCAACCGCTCTGTATATTCAGTTCCTGATTATTTACTAGAATTCTGTAAGAATCAAACATCCATGATTTCAACAAACATGAGGAGTAGTTTGCTTTGATAAGCATCAATAAATGCGAAACAGAGCCTTGTCAGCTTTATCTCCCCTGTTTGCTGAAAATTAAAGTAAGTGAGTCTGTCACTACTCTAAAACAATAGCATAAGGTCTTCGAAATGCTTTTAATTAAGCATACAGTGTATTGCAAAATACACTATATATACATTCATATATATATAGCTATTTCAGAGCACCAAGTTTAATATATATATATATATATATATATATATATATATATATATATATATATATATATATATATATATATATACACACACAGTTCAAGAGTAACCAATCTTAAAGAGAGAGATGGAGATAGGAGAGAAGATATGAGAGGAGAGATTGGTGAATTAGTTAGAAGCCAAATATTAATAATAATAATGTCCGTTTACAATTGTTTCGCTACTCCATATAATATTTCTGGATCAGTTGACTATATATCATAATTGATCTGGTTCAGTTGAAAATAATTAACATATTTAAAAGATAGAGCGGCTCATCGGAACTTCAAAGGAATATAAATTAAAATAATGAGAGAATGTTACATAATATAATGTTCCATATATTGGTTTTTTACTATTCCATATATTGGTTTTTTACTATTTTTTTACCAATGCATGCCCATTAAATGGAGACTGCCTGACACCCAACATAGTCTATAGGTGCACGGTTAAAACTGCTTCGAATACCAGCTCTTATATCGGGTCTACCTCTAATCCTTTTAAGGTACGCTATAACTAGCACTCTTTTTCCTTCCGAGACCCTAGCAACAGATGTTCGACATCGCTAGCTAGGCTCATTAAAAACCTTAGTAAATAATCAGGAACTGAATATACAGAGCGGTTGCCGGTCAAGCAGAAATTGAAAATTAGAATTGGTGCTCTGAAATAGCTATATATATATGAATGTTAATTAAAGTAAGTGAGTCTGTC
>OZ024742.1:190382927-190387927 GCA_964016885.1 Eledone cirrhosa
CCGATGTATGTATATATATATATATATATATACAGTGTGTCTAGCAAAAAAAAATATATACACATATTTATTAGAATGCTGTTAAAATTTGTATACATTTTTCGGGGACACCCTTTATATATTTACAGATATATATATATATTTAAATCTGTACATGTGATGGGGTGTAACCTACTTGCTACTTAAACTATACATATATGTACATAGACAGGTAGATGGGGAATGAGCTTGTTTTGATTAAACAAATATCTGGAAAGTAAGTTAATCAATTCAATGTTAAGATATTCGCACTTCCCTATCTCATGTCTGATTAATAAAAGTTTCTTATATATTTCTTTTACTTTGAGAAGTTAAAGAGTGCTCGACGTTATTACTTTAAATTTAGTCATCTTTAGAGAAGCCAGCATGAAGTAGCATACTAGAGTGTTAGTATATGTCTATACATATACATACATCCATACACATATATAGATGCCCATTGATGCAGACTTATAAACTCCCTCACACATGCACACACACAAGCAAATATATATATATATATACAAGCAAATTATAAATGTAAACATGTAAGTATGTTTTTGAAAGGGTGCGCGAGTTTGAAAATTAGAAATTAGAAATTATAAGCCTTCACCGCACTTTAGACTAAAGAAATTTCTAGCCTGATAGTGGGGTTTATAAACCGAGGGTTATAAACCCCACTATCAGGCTAGAAACCCCATATATATATATATATATGGTGGCTAACAACTCGTTTTCGAGTACGGCCACTACTTTATATCCATGTAGGAGAACCCCTAACGATACACTGAACGAGTGTGACTTTAGTCCAGCCAGCGACTTGAAAACTGTGGTACAAACACTACACTTGTGACAATTATTAACACATAGTGCTGGGCCCATGGTACCATGTGATGACAAGTGAAGAGAGATCTCCAGATATAAAGCAATGCCTGTGCCGTGAAGCATTTATAGTGAGCAAAGGCACTGCACAAAGCCAGTCCCACTCTCTTAACCAAGATGATATTTACCAAAAAGAAGAACAAGTCAACATCATTGGATACCATCAGGGTTGCAGGTGTTATATCAGAGTTTTCCTTCTCCTAGAATTATGCCTTGACAAAGGCTAAGGGGTCATCTCTCCCGATGATTTTGGATGGCCATTGACTCTTAAGAGCTCTTTTGGCCTTTGACAGGTTTTTTTTTTTGTCCCGCAGGATGTCCAAAGTCACCCTCCTCACCAAGAAACCTTGGTGGGGTTGCCAGTTTAGTCGCCAACGACCCGACCATGAGACAGGTTGTACTGGGATACATGTTACCAGTAGCACCAACTGGTGACCTGACATATATATATATATATATATATATATATATATATATATATGTATATGACGAGGGAAATGTGGTAAGGAACCAGGTGGACCATAACGCACCAAAGTACTCAATACTTGGGGTGGTAGAGTGGGTAATAGGAACCAGTAAGACCCCGACGGCTGAGCTCAAGCCGTTTCGACGGCTAATTCTGGACTAATTCAGAATTAGCCGTCGAAACGGCTTGAGCTCAGCCGTCGGGGTCTTACTGGTTCCTATATATGTATATGTATATATATATATATATGTATATATATGTATATGTATATATATATATATGTATATATATGTATGTATATATATGTATATATATGTATATATATGTATGTATATATATATGTACACGTATATATCACACATATATATATATATATCAGATATATATATACATATATACATATATACAGGGAGGGGCATAAAGATGTCCCACATTTTGAAGGTATATAAAAAAGAATGTGGGAGGTATTTATGCCCCAACCCTGTATATATAAATATATATGTATATAAACTTGAAATATATGTTTATATAAACATGTACACATACATATATACATATAAATATATGTAATATATTAATACATGTAATATTATATATATATGTGTGTGTGCGAGCATGTGAAAGAGGGAGACAGTGACAGATTTTCTGGTACAAGGATCAAGGGAAATAATTTGTATTATAGTTGGTTGTCTTTTAGTAGGGGACATAATTAATTATGCAGTAAACTGGAGAAAAACTGAAGTAGTTTCAACTTATTTTTTTCGTTTGATCTTTTCGATTTGTTAAAATTCATATCTGATTAATAGGATTCAGTTATGTATTTATCTCATCTAGTCTTTTCTCTATTTTTCTCTCTCCTTCCACATCACTTTAACTGACACATTCTTTCTTTCTTTTTTTCTCCCTCCTTTCTCTCTTTATATATATATGTATCTATATATATCTATATAAATCTCTCTCTCTCGCTCTCTCTCTCTCTCTCTCTCTCTCTCTCTCGCTCTCTCTCTCTCACTCTCTCTCTTTATATATATATATGTATATCTATCTATATCTATTATCTATCTATCTATCTCATTATCTCTCTCTCTCTCTCTCTCTCTCTCTCTCTCTATATATATATATATATATATATATATATATATATACACACACACAAACATATATATATATATACACACACAAACATATATATATATATATATATACACACACACACACACACACACACACACACACACACATATATATATATATATATATATATTTAAAAGAATAGAGGTGTAACACACGAGTTGTGATATATTGGTAAAAGGAAAAGAAAAATAGTTTAATTAGGAATAAGTAAAAATTAGTAATAAGTATTGGTTAGTATTAAGTTTTAGTTTTAAGTCTTTACCGGTTGCGCATTTCTAATGCTTTTCAAAAATAATTTTGAGATAGAGCGCCCGTGATGTTTGCTCTAATCTGATCAGTTTTGGAAATTCTACCTGTTTTATGTGAAAAAAGTGGCTCCAGAGTATTAAAATAAGTTTAGCGCCAATTCGTGTTGCAAAAATTATTGTGGTCAAAACAGTTTTGATTGGTCGGTAGAGGTCACGTGAATGTTAAAAATTGATTTTGTGCCAAATGTAGGTTTGTCGAAGAGTGTCTTTTTTAGCCTGATTGAGAAGTCACTGAAAAATAAGTCTTTTAAGACAAATGTGTGTGTGTGTGTGTGTGTGTGTGTGTAGTAAAGAGGTTCATTGTTGTGATAAGGGTCAGTAGGGATGTGTGTGTGAATTGCAGTCATGTTGACAGGTCAACAGTTCAGGTGCCTATTAAGACAAATATATGTGTGTGTGTGTGTGTGTGTGTGTGTGTGTGTGTGTGTGTGTGTGTGTGTGTGTGTGTGTGTGTGTGTGTGTGTGTGTGTGTGTGTGTGTGTAGCAGAGTAATTCGTGGTAGAGGGATCGGTCAGTAGGAATGTGTCTGTACGTGTGTGGGGGATATTTTAACATGTTGAAAGCTATTTTTCAGCTCTTGTCTTATACGGAGAAGTGTGTGTGTATATGTCTCTTTGTATGTTAGTGTACGCGTGTGTATGTGTGTGTATATATATGTGTGTGTGTGGGTGTGTATATATGTGTGTATGTGTGCGCGTGTGTGTGTGGTTGTGTGTGTGTGTGGGTGGACCAGTATTTTTGTGATAGTGGTAAAAATGGTGTACATTATTCGATATTTTCAACAAAAACGATTCTCTCAAGAGAACATCAAAAACATTAATAATAAAAGGTGTGAAATGATATATAGTATTCTATTTCAAAGAAGGACAACGTTTTATAGTAAAACACAATTTCACATGCGCATCAGAAAATCTAATATATGTATTAACTTGCTCAGGTTGTCAAGAACAATACATAGGCCAGACCAACAACAGCCTCCGCCAACGCATGACTGTCCATAGATCCCAAATTAAAATATGGGAATACAGGAAAATACCACTGAGTGAACACATTGATACCTGTGCCGCCCCAAATCATCCCAACTTCAGAATCTTTCCTCTCTACAAACTTAAAGATAATGCCACCCACACCCAGCGCATCAGCAAGGAATCTCACTTTATTAACAAATACGGACCCCGTCTAAACACTTCTCCCTAAGACGAACCCACAACATACACACGCCAACATACATACCTACATCAGCATACATCCTACATACATCTCTATCCACATATAACCACAATGACATACGTAAACACACATGTTCTATGGTGCAACACAAATATACACAAATTTGCATACCTTTTGATGTCTATAGATATAAACGTGCCGACATACACACATACATATACGCACACATGCATTGCACACTGATGGGCACATACATATTTGTACACAAGTATTCCAATACGGCAGGGCCTAATGGATTCCCTTTGCAGTAGCTACAATCTGGACACACACTCAAACACACCTTGGTGTTATGACAATACTATATATATCATTTCACACCTTTTATTATTAATGTTTTTAATGTTCTCTTGAGAGAATCGTTTTTGCTGAAAATATCGAATAATTTACACCATTTTTACCAGTATCATAAAAATACTGGTCACCCCTCTCCTCCCCACACATACACACATACACACACACACATATATACCCACACACATACACACGCGTACACTAACATGCAAAGAGACATATACACACACACACACACACACTTCTCCGTATAAGACAAGAGCTGAAAAATATCTTTCAACATGTTAAAATATCCCTCACACACGTACAGACACATTCCTGCTGACCGATCCCTCGATCACGAATTACTCTGCTACACACACACACACACACACACACACACACACACACACACACACATATTTGTCATATTTGTCTTAATAGGCACCTGAACTGTTGACCTGTCAACATGACTGCAATTCACACACACATCCCTACTGACCATTATCACAACAAAGAACCTCTTTACTACACACACACTCACACACACACACACACATAACACACACACACACATATTTGTCTTAAAAGACCTATTTTTCAGTGACTTCTCAATCAGGCTAAAAAAGACACTCTTCGACAAACCTTCATTTGGCGCAAAATCAATTTTTAACATTCACGTGACCTCTACC
>OZ024742.1:190392927-190415427 GCA_964016885.1 Eledone cirrhosa
TTGATATTGCTGTTGATGTTGTTGGCGGTGTTCATTGCGGCTGTTATCGTGGTCGAAGTGGGTGTTGTTAGAGATGTTACATAAATATATATATGTATATATGTATATATACATACACACACATACAAACATATATATATATATATATACACACACACATACACACACACACACACACATATATATATATATATTTATCTAACATCTCTAACAACACCCATACACACACACATATATATATAATATATATATATTTATATGGTTGACGGTTGAGAGAAAAGAATACTCAATACGGAAATAGTGCTTTAATATTAACTATTATTGATTAAGGTTAAATAGTGAGTCTTATTACTCTGGATTTTCGCCTGTTTATCAGAGCATCTTTATACTACACACGCATACGTGTAAACAAAATAGAAGAGAGGAAATATTATTGAGGAGTTTGTGTAAACAAGGAATAAATCTGTTTAAATTCTTTTATTTATGATCCCTAAAGAACGATCTAAAATATAGTGCCTTAAGAGATTCCATGCCAAGTATTATAAATTTTATAAAATCAACATTTTCTCCATTTCTGTCTTTTTTATCATTTTTTTTTTCCTGATTTGTTGGTGCTTATATTTTCCGAGACTGCGATCTTTAAGTAACAAATCTAAACCAATATCAAATAAATTTTCTTCGAACGGTTTTAATTTAGTTTGAAACTATCATTAATTTGCTGAATTGAATTTCCAACTTCACAAATTATCTCGTTTCCCAACACGCTCTCCATAATCTAGATGAATTTCTTTTGAAAATGGTTAAAACTTAATTTCTCTAGAATTTCTACGCCGATGTTGATTTGATTTAAATTCATTGAAAATTTGATAGGAGAAAATAATACAGTATATTGTCAAATAGTAGAATATCATATATATATGTGTGTGTGTGTATGTGTATGTGTGTCTGTCTGTGTTATTTCTCTTGTTTCTGTTTGCCTTTATATATATATATATATATACATATATATATATATAAAGGTAAACAGAAACAACAGCAATAACACAGACAGACACACACACACACACACACACACACACACACACACACACACACACACACACACACACACACACACACACACACACACACACACACACACACACACACACACACACACACACACACACACACACACACATATATATATATATATATATATATATATATATATATGTATGTATGTGTGTGTATGCGTGTGTGTTAGACAGGTTTGTAACTACTGTTAATGGCAGCGCGCCGTTCGAAGCACTCAATGACGTTACAATTCTACTCTCTCTTTATATATATATATATATATATATATGTGTGTGTGTGTGTGTGTGTGTGTGTGTGTGTACGTTATTTTCTCGTTTTTTTTTAAAGTTTGCGCCTAAGATATGTGCCGTCAGTTCCCAAAAGCGTGGCTGGTCCTACACAAGTCTTCACCTCTTAAAACAAAACTTTGTGTCGATAGTTCAACATCAGTTCACTTTCTCACATTTCCGCCAATCTTTTGCAGGCGGAGTCCGTAGGTGATGGGGATTGAAATGTCACACGAGACACCGCCATCCAGAGAGCTGAACTTTTGTTGGACAGTCATACGTCGGATATCGACGGGAGAATCGATCATATATATATATATATATATATATATAGCTTCTGTTTCCATGTAACATTAAGTATCATGTGCAGAATCTCTGTATAATATCCCCTAATCCCCTTTTCTAATTACTTTGTCATGTTCCATGCTTCTCATCCATTCAAGAAACTAAATTTGCAGTTCACAATGTTCGACACCATGAGATACCATGTGATTTTATTCTGTGGGAAACATTAGACGGATATACAATAAAAAAAAAAAAAGGTAGAACAAAAATATATTACATTGACAATCTACTGGAAGATAATGGAGTGGATAATATAAGGAAGCTCAGAACGCTGAGGAAGTGCGTGTGACGCAGAGGATGATGACAATGTCGATGATGATGATAATAATGAGATTAACAAACGGTTCTCCATCGGTTTGACAATGAATTTTTTAAGCTGTTCTATCAACGGAACAGCCTGCTCATAAAATGTAAGGGACTGAGCCTTCAAAAGACAAATGTCTTCAAAAGACACATGTCCCCTTAACATAATTTTGGAGTAAATTCAGCGTGAACTAGTGTGTGATAAAACTAGTAATTATCCTGCTAAACTTACACACCGTGATATTCCAAAATCATAATTTGCAGACTTTTTAACAACATCACATCATTCATTCTTCTTAAAGTTATTTATTTATTTATTTATTTATTTATTGTTCGACTTCCTTTCGTTTGTCCCTATGCATTTGTTATTTTATTCGATTTTAGCTTCGTTTCCCTATTTCGAAGTGTTTTTTTATGCAACAAATTGGATTCACTGTTTCTGTGGTGCGTGCTGCGGAAGACGAGGGAAATACTTGTTTACAAAAAAAGAAAGATGAGAAGGGAAAGTAAATTAATGCAACAAATATTAGAGAAATAATATATATATATGTGTATATATATTGTCGCACTACTGATTCTCCGATTCTTATGTGATATATATATATATATATATTAATTCAAAATATTAACAAAATAGATATTCTTGTGATCAAGTATATTTTACTATATATATTTCAGAGGTACTGAGTTAAGTTCAACTACCATGGTAGTCTACCATGACTGAATCTTAACCATCTACTATGTCAGGGTATGTCATGCATCATCTTATTTTATCTGATGAGGACGTACTGTTGAACTTAACTCAGTACCTCTGAAATATGTATAATAAAATATACTTGATCACAGGAATATCTATTTTGTTAATATTTTGAATTAATATTAATAACTCTGGAAAACCTACCTGATGAGTGCTTCCAATCTATTGTAAAACTCATTCTTTGATTTATTCATTGAACCTTGTATAACTTATATATATATATATATATATATATATATATATATATATATATATATATATATATATAAAAGAGAAAACACAGGTAAGCATTAAGAGGAGGATTTTATCCAGGTATTTACGACCGTTTCATTGCTAATTGCAACCTTATATTGCTATACTGCAAATAGCAGCCACTCAATTATACTTGTTGTTCACGTCCAAATTTTCAAAATAGTGAGTAAGTTACTCTTGAAATAGTTCTTAATATATAGAGAAAAACAAGTTACTCAATAATAAAATCGAAAGATCAATTTATTGTAACCATAGACTCAAAGAAAAGTTTTCGCACTACAAGTGCAAATCGAACCCTTAACCTCTTACTACCAACTGACAAACTGCATATACTTAGACTTTATACCCTCTTATTGTATCTAAACCCTTTTAATTACCCACAAAAACCAATACCTATATCCCTCTCTTCTCCTTCATTCCTCTTCTATTTATTCGTTTTCTTCCTTCCTTCCCTCCCCTTTTTGGCTATCTTTTCTTTTCATCTTTCTCCCCCCTTCTCTGCTTTTATTTTTGTCATTATTATCTTTATCTTTATTTTTTATATATATATTTACTCTTTAAATCTTCCCTCTCTCTCTCTCTCTCTCTCTCTCTCTCTCTCTCTCTCTCTCTCTCTCTCTCTCTCTCTCTCTCTCTCTATCCCTCCCTCCCACTATGGTCAATTTAATTCTCTTTAACTCACTACATTCCACGACTTGAAGTCTACATATCAAAACTGATCAAGGAATCCTTCCACCTCTACCCCTCCCTTCGTCTCAGTTTGTCACTCTACTTCCTAACTCTTCTCCCCTTTCCTCTCTCTCTCTATACTATTCCGTTTGTCCCCTCACCTTCTAATTCCTCTTCCTCTCTCTCTATACTAGTAAATACAATTCCTAAAAAATGTTTTTCTCTATATATTAAGAACTATTTCAAGAGTAACTTACTCACCATTTTGAAAATTTGGACTGTGAACAACAATTATAATTGAGTGGCTGCTATTTGCAGTATAGCAATATAAGGTTGCACTTACCAATGAAACGGTCGTAAATACCTGGATAAAATCCTTCTCTTAATGCTTACCTGTGTTTTCTCTTTTATACTTTATACTCCAAGATTGAACGGAATTCTAACAAACTTGTAGAGTTACCCCTAACCGTACGTTGAAATCATCCACGAAACTGGCTTTCTTAACCACGAACTGGATCTCAATAACCAATTTTCTGCTTCCCTAACTATATATATATATATATATATATATATATATATATATATATATATATATATATATATATATATATATGTATGTATATATATATGTATGTATATATATATGTATATATATATATATATATATATATGTATATATATATATATATATATATATATATATATATATGAAAACAAATAACGAAACGAAATTAAATTTCGTTTCGTTTGTAACTCACTTTTGTATGACTGACGCTTAAACAATTAAGTTAAAAATGTACATCTACATATGCATACTGAAATACTAGTGTGTATATGAATACACACACATATGTATATATATATATATATATATATATATATATAAAGGACGTAAAATAAAAAAATATTTTTTTAAAAAAAATTTAAAAAAAATTTTTTTCTTACTTAAATTTTCACTCCAACTAATTAGTTTCTGCAATGGGATAAAGACAGTTACGTAATCCAACTGTCGAGAATTCATTGCGTCATCAGGAAGTCTATTCTCAGTTAAGTCTCCAGGCAATGCGCGGACACTGGCGGCTCATATAAAAATAATAATAATTCGGTAGATCGAACAGCTTGCGAGGACTGGATTCTATGTACCGAAATTCTCACTGCTTCAAGTCAAATGGCCGATTCTAAAGAATCAATCACGTGACACAGAGGCTAGTTAGAAGGAATGGGATGGTAAGATGACTGACGCCTACTAACACCCCAAAAAAAAATTTTTTTAGAAGTGGTTTTGACAAGTTTGCTCGACAAATCAGTGATTTGGAGATAAATATAGATAATTTAATATATCAACTAACATAAGCGCACAGATGCACGCCCATGCCAGCAAATACACAGGTTATGTCATAGTACCTAGGTGGTTCAATGCAGGAGAATGCAGAACAATAATATAAAGGACGTAAAATAAAAAAATATTTTTTTAAAAAAAATTTAAAAAAAATTTTTTTCTTACTTAAATTTTCACTCCAACTAATTAGTTTCTGCAATGGGATAAAGACAGTTACGTAATCCAACTGTCGAGAATTCATTGCGTCATCAGGAAGTCTATTCTCAGTTAAGTCTCCAGGCAATGCGCGGACACTGGCGGCTCATATAAAAATAATAATAATTCGGTAGATCGAACAGCTTGCGAGGACTGGATTCTATGTACCGAAATTCTCACTGCTTCAAGTCAAATGGCCGATTCTAAAGAATCAATCACGTGACACAGAGGCTAGTTAGAAGGAATGGGATGGTAAGATGACTGACGCCTACTAACACCCCAAAAAAAAAAATTTTTTTAGAAGTGGTTTTGACAAGTTTGCTCGACATGTATATATATATATATATATATATATATATATATATATATATATATATATATGTATGTATATATATATATATATATATATATATATATGTATATATATATATGTATATATATATATATATATATATATATATATATATATATATATATATATATATATATATATATATATATATATATATATATAAAAGTATATTGTTTATATTTTTTAAATACTTACTTATTTCTATTTTTATTTTTATTTTCATTTTTCCCGCCCTTTCGTGTTCTTCCTGTTAACTTCCTCCTTACTACCCTCCTCACTCCCTGTCGGAGTTCCTCCCTACTTTCCTGATGAAGGTGAAGGACATATGTCCGAAAGTCCAAAACATGTTAACCCCCCCCCCCACACACACACTCTCACCAAACGGGAAGCTAATAACACTATGTACTATTGGCTCTTGCGTTTGTTCGTTTGTCCTTTTAAACTATATATATATATATAGAAAAAGAGATGAAATCGAAAATGCAACTGGAGTCTTATTTTTAAAAAAAAAGTATATATATTTATTTGGTTCCTTTACCGGTTTCGCAGTTCTTCTGCTTTTCAAAAGGTGAGTTGAGATGGAGGGTCTGTGGTTTTTCTAAAAAAATAAGACTCCAGTTGCATTTTCGATTTCATCTCTTTTTCTTTATACTTTCACTCGTGTAGGACACCTCGGTTATTTTTCATTTTGTAAAAATAACCTCACTTTCTAATATATATATATATATACATATATATATATATATATATATGACATATTGCATAATATCGACGCGATGGTCCAGGTTTGTCAAATTATCCTGAGTCGGTTTTCTCGTAGCTTTGGTCCCTGTGGCTGGCTTACCGGTCGCAATCTTCAATTTGCAAAGCTGTCTAAACGTAATGTTATTACTCTAAGGTAAAATACATTATTGAGTGCTTAGCTGACATTCCAATTGCATTCGTTAGCTTAGCTGCAGTCAGAGCTTCGATTATGCTGAACTTCCATTTGTATATATATATATTACAAAATAACAGGAGGTTGAACTGGTGTAAATCTTTGAAAGGTTTATTATACTATGATCATTTCAATGACCGAGTTCAGTATGAATCCTGTGACATCATCAGGTAATTCAAAATATAACGAAGGAATATAACAAATAAAAATCCATGGTGTTTAAATCAGAGATAGCAGGGCAGCCGGCAATTTAGCAGCTTCTAGCTCCGAGAGAGAGAGAGATAGAGATAGAGAGATAGAGAGAGAGAGAGAGACAGACAGACAGAAAGAGAGGAGGAGAGAAAGAGAGCGAGGGAGAGAGAGGCAGCCTAGAGAGTCAGAGAGTGGGAGGCTAGAAATGTGTGAAGAAGGAAAAGAATGGTGACTAGGAAAAAGTATAGATTACAAAGTGTGTATGTGTCTGTATGTATGTGGGTATGCATGTGTGCGAATGTGTCTCTGTCGTATACACACACACACACACACACACACACACACACATATATATATATACATAAGTATCTGAAGTTGTTGGACATGTCTATGTCTACATAAATGCTGCTAGTGCATACATTTGTCAAATACAAATATTTTCAAATTCTACAGTAGGTTTTATTTTACCTTTTACTTCTAATAGTATCGTGTAGATGTAAGAAAGCATGTGATATTAGCGAACCTGTCAACTCTCCCCGTCCGACGAGGACGTCTCCTAACCATTTTTGGTTGGGTGAGATATGTCTTCTCTTGTGAAAATGGGTATAGCTTTTGTTATGTAAAATCTACCCATTTTGCCTCATTTTTCCTCGTTTTGGAGCAGATTTTTTCATGGTACTCTCCGTTTTGGATTTTAGAGTTTGGCAGGTCTGGATATTAGAAACAACGAAACGAAAACAAAATAGGACAAATAACACTTAAAACAAAGCAAAAAACCTTCCGATTGTCAGTAGTGACCCCCCCCCCCTCACAATAAAAAAAAATACTAAGGTCGCCTTGAAACATGAGGCAAGTGCATTCTCCCAATTGAACTCTACAGTTCATACTCAAGCAGTACCGTTTCACTCGCCCCAAGTTCTCCACTATTATTCACCTTGCAACAAATTTGCTGGAAAGCAAAACTGCTCCGCCTCAATATCTTGAGGAATGTGTCTGTCTCAGCCATTTCAACTCCGAACCCAACAGAACCACTTTCGACAACGCAGAAGAAACAGATATTTTGGTACTCTCCTTCTTCTTGTCTTCCGCATCATATTACAGTTTCAGTTTCCGTGGTCTTATTTGCACCAGTCACCAATCTGGTACTTTGTCAAACCCACGAAGACTAGGCTGTTTTAGAGGCGGCCTTTACTCGCCTCGTTGTGGCTACGTCACTACGTTGTGGAAGTTTTATTTACTGGATCGATGACATAAAGTACCAGTAATGCACTGGGGTTTATTCAATCGACTTTCCCATCTTCCAAAATTGTTGGCCTTGAGCCTAAATCAGAAACCAATATTGTTCTTCTTAAACAAGGATTGCGTACCTTGTCATCTCATCAACATAAACGTTAGTAACTATATAAGCAGCAGCGTCTCTTTTCATGGATAGCATATAAGTGGAATTTACCTCCTCACAACTGTAACTAAACTGATACGTGTGAAGAGCGAGCACTTTTGTTTCCCATATACTTACACATGTATGTATGTTTGTATGTTCTCTGGTTTTATAATTTCACAAATTTTTCCCAATAAGCCCAAGACTCTCTAATTGGGATTTACACATCATCAACTAGGTAGATATGTATGCATGTCTGCATGCATGCATGTGTAGATATGGATGTCATTGTATGTGTGGATGTGTATGTTTTGAGTTGTATGTGTGCATGTGTATATGCTTTGTATCTGTACATGTGTATATGCAGTTATTAGATGCAAAATGTTTGGAATGTTTTACATGTTTTTTACTGTTCCATTAATGGATTGTACTTGTATGTATGTATGTATTGTATGTATGATTGTACTTGTATGTATGTATGTATGTATGTATGTATGTATGTATGTATTTATGTTTTATGTATGCATGTGTGTATGTTTGTAAGGCTGTCTGAATGTCTGTATGCATATATAAGTGCGTGTGTGTGTGTATGTGTGTGTGTATGTGTGTGTATATGTGTGTGTGTGTTTATATACATATATGTATATATATATGTATATATATATATATACGGGATAACAGGTTTTCGTTATAGGCAGAGTCCACTTAGATGTAGTCCAGTTAGAATACTCCGTGTAGTGGATGGTATTAACGTATGGCTTAGTTTGACTCAACAAGACGTTTCCATAGTGATGCTGCGAGTTCGCGGTGATTTCGATGTAGGTTATACTTGGAGTAATAATAATTCAAGAAAGAATGGTTGGCTATACAATAAGGGCTTTATTCACATTGCTGACAATTGTTTCTTTGATCTGGTGGGTCAAGAGTTCGCTAATCGCTTGATGTTGCATTAATCGATATCCAATACTTTGTTTATAACCAGTCGTTTCATCAGAGCGTGCGGAAGTGAGGAAAATACTCAAGGCATGGCTTTTATAGAGGAGTGGTATTAAACCAGAACAATAATATCAATAATAAAATAACTAGATACTGAATAGTTAGACTAATAACATCAATATAAGTAAGAAATAGAGTGTAATGATAAATCTAGCATATTAAACGAACTGATATGATACAGATGTATGGAATTGACATGTGAAAACTGCTATAGGGTACATGTCACTCTTCTTTCTTGAATTATATATATATATATATATATATATATATATATATAAGTATGTATACGTACATACATATATGTATACAGAGGTACAGTAGTATGTATATATACACATACATGCACACATATATATATGTACGTATGGATTTACCGAACATTATATATATGTGCATGTATGTATATATATACATACTACTGTACGTCTGTATACATGTATGTATGTACGTATACATACTTATATTTAAGTAACAGCCGTACTAAGAGTGAGAAATGAAATTTCGTTTCATTTTTTCCATTTATCGTTTTCGGTGCGCCCGGCCGATTAACTCACTCGATATGTAAATTAAGCTGCTCAGCCGTTAATATGCATAAGGAAAGTATATACTTTCAGACGTTCAATCATCAGGCAGGAAGGTATACGATGCTGACGATAGCTAATAAGCTTGAAACTAGTACATCGTTCCTTTCTCAGTGTTGAACAAAAGGTTGCTAAACACTACGGCTTAATTCGGCATGTTTGTTTACAAACAAACCGAGCATTATAATAAATGTTCGGTAAATCCATACGTACATATATATATATATATGTGTTCATGTATGTATATATATACATACTACTGTACGTCTGTATACATATATGTATGTACGTATACATACTTATATTTAAGTAACAGCCGTACTAAGAGTGAGAAATGAAATTTCGTTTCATTTTTTCCATTTATATATATATATATATATATATATATATATATATATATATATATATATATATATATATATATATATATATATATATATATATATATATACATATATATATATATATATAGTTATATAGAGATATATATGTTTATATATGTATGTATATATGTATGCATCTAAGTATGTATGACTTCCAGCAACATATATATCTTTTTAATATTATATTTGATCATTATTTTGAACACAATCTACATGAATTAACATTACTGCATTTCAAAACTGAAGCCAAACTAAAAATAGGTGAAAATAACAAATAAACCACAATAACACAACTTATATCTTTACAAACATATAACATACTCTGGTATGTTATGTTTGTATTATTTGTTGTGTATACATATTTGTTAAATGTAAATTCCATATTACATGTAACGATATAAAAACACAAAATACATATTAATGTTATAAAAATATAGTTTATGATAGCAGTATAAAATTCAATATATTATATATATATATATATATATATATATATATATATATATATATATATATATATATATATATATATATATATATATATATATACATATTAAAGATATAAAAATAAAATACATGCAAATATAAAGTGTATGCCACTGCTATAAAAAGGTTATACACGTTGAAGGTAAAAAATAAAATTTATTTTATCGCTGTAAAAATACAAGTTAACGCTATACAAATACAAAAAGTATAATATATATAGAAACATTTAAATATTTTTCTGCAGCAGAGAATTTGATTGAAACTGGTGAGGTTTCGTTAGGTAAAGTTGAAATCAACGACGCGTTATATATATATATATATATATATATTAATAAAAGGAATTCCAACTTTGTCTGATTTACTCGTTTTATTTACAATCCTTTAAAATTATAATGATATTATAATGAAATAGTATGGTAGAATATTAAATGTTAAATGTTAATTGAACAAGTACTTTCATGCTTTCGCAATCTTCAGGTTCATATTCAGTGGTGACAGTCAAGTTTGCAATTTTCAACTCTGAAATTTGCAATTGAAAATTGCAAACTTGACTGTCACCACTGAATATGAACCTTAAGATTGTGAAAGCATGAAAGTACTTGCTCAATTAACATTTAACATTTAATATTCTACCATACTATTTCATTATAATATCATTATAATTTTAAAGGATTGTAAATAAAACAAGTAAATCAGACAAAGTTGGAATTCCTTTTATTAATATAATCTTCTATACACAATCATACACACCCGTGTATATCGTGTATATTTCTTTATTTCTATATATATATATATATATATATATATATATATATATATATATGTATAAAAATTTCGTATTTCTAAAGAAATACGGTTTTAGGAAGCCATAGGATTGACTGGCCTGAATTGCATAGACGGTTGTCCTCCTTGCTTCTGCTGGACACCACCAGAGGGCGTCACCCCCCCCCCGTGTTTGCATAGCTACGGCTTCCTAAAACCGTATTTCTTTAGAAATACGACATTTCTATACATATTGTATAAAGCTATGCTTGAAGCGAAATCTTATTTATTTTCTATTATAAGTTGAGCCAACTTATGCAGCTTCATATGGAAATGAGATTAATCCCCTCATTTACACAGACGATTTCTTGACTGATTTCATGTCCAGCAGTAGCAAGCGGTGGGAGGGACCGTCCTGACGAAGTCCAGTCAAGCCTGAAATGCATAGACGGTTGTCCCCCTTGCTTCTGCTGGACACCACCAGAGGCGTTAGCCCTCCCCCTCCCCCCCCGGTGTTTGCAAAGCTACGGCTTCTTAAAACCGCATTTCTTTAGAAATTCGAAATTACTATACATTTTGTATAAAGCTATGCTTGAAGCAAAATCTTATTTATTTTCTATTATAAGTTGAGCCAACTTATGCAACTTCATATGAGATTAATCACCTAATTCGCTTAAAAATATTTCTTAAGTAATTAAAATATAAAACAAATATGTCTCTCTTTCAATCTACTCTCTCACAACCACTATCTCTTTCTCTCTATCTTTCACTCTCTCTATTTATGAAGGTACCGGAAAACTCCCTTTTTATGAAGGTATCTGAACCCGTACTTCGATTTACGCGAAACTCGTTTTATTCCATTTGTATTTCAGGGGCAATTTCCTTTCAAAGTATTTTCCTATTTTGTTTTGGCTGTATTAAATTACAGACAAGCACACAATCACAGTTGTAGTAGTATATTGATAGATAGATAAATTCAAAATAAATAAACACCACCAAAAGCACTACCACACTACTACCACCACCACCACCACACTAATACAAAGACCACCACACCATCACCACCCTCAGCCACTACATATTTTAAACTCCTGTCAATTAATTAAACAAAAGCACAACACCAACAAAAAGCGCCCCCCCCCACACACACACACAGCCGAAGGGTTCAAAAGGTGATGTAGGAGATGGAGAACTTTGTCGTTCTTTACAGAAGATAAAAAAACATTTGTTGTTTCAAAGTAAAACATATTTTAATGGGATATATAGAGGGAAAGAGAATTTGGTGGTTTAGTGAGAGGGGGCATTGTGAGAGAGTGTGAGGTATGTAGGGAGATATAGAAAGAGGGAGATAATTTGTTGGTTTAGTGAGAGGGTATTGTGAGAGTGACAGAGAGTGAGGTATGTAGTGGAATATAGAGAGGAGGAGAGAATGTGTTGGTCTAGTGAGAGAGGGGGAATTGTATGAGAGAAAGAGAGAGTGTGTGTGGCATGTAGCAGAATATAGAGAATGGGAAAGAATTTGTTGGTTTAGTGAGAGAGGGAGAATTAAGGCAGTGAAAGATAGTGAGTTATATAGTAGAATAGAAAGCGGGGAGAATTTGGTGCTCTAGTGAGAGAGAGTGGGGTATTAGTGGCATATAGAGAGGGGTGAGATTTTATTAGCTTATGAGAGAGGTGAGAGTTTATTAGCCTAGTGAGAGTGGGGAGTTAAGAGGGTGAAAGAGAGTGAGGTATGTAGTGGAATATGAAGAGGGGGAGAGAATTTGTTGGTTTAGTGAGAGAGAAGGTATTGTGAGAGTGAGAAAGAATGAGGTATGTATTGGTATATATAGAGAGGGAGAGAAATTTGTGGCCTAGTGAGAGAGGGGGAATTGTGAGCGAGAGTGAGGTATATAGTGTGATATAGAGAGAGGGAGAGTATTTGTTGGTTTAGTGTAAGAGGGGAATTAAGACAGTGAAAGAGAGTGAGATATGTAGTGAATATGGAGAGGGGGAGAATTTGGTGGACTAGTGAGAGAGAGGGAATTGTGTGTGAGAGAGAGGGAGTGATGTGCGTAGTAATGGGGAGAGTTTGTTGAGAGAGGGGTAATTGTTAAAGAGAGTGAGGTATGTAGTGAGATATAGAGGCAGAGTGAATTTGGTGGTGTAGTAAGAGAGGGGGAATTTTGAGAGAGAGAGTGAGGTATGTAGTGGTATGTAGAGAGGGGGAGAGAATTTGGTGGTCTAGTGAGAGAGTGGGAATAGTGTGAGAGAGTGAGGTATGTAGTAGGATATAGAGAGGGAAGATTGATTGGTGGTCTAGTGAGAGAGGGGGAATTGTGAGAAAGAGTGAGGTATGTAGTGGTATAGAGTGAGGGGGAGAGAGTTTGTTGGTTTAGAGAGAGAGAGGGGGGAATTAAGTGCGTTGAAGAGAGTGGGGTATGTAGTGGATATAGAGAGGGGTAGAGAGTTTGGTATTCTAGTGATAGAGGGGGAATTTTGAGAGAGAGTGAGGTATGTAGTATGATATAGAGGGTGGGAGAGAATTTGTTTGTTTAGTGAGAGAGGGAGAATTAAGAGAGTAAAGGAGATTGGGGTATGTAGTGGATATAGGGGTAGAGAATTTGGTGATATGGTGAGAGAGATGTAATTGTGAAAGCGTTAGAGACTGAAGCATGTAGTGTGATATAGTGGGGGAGAGAGAGTTTGGTGGGATAGTGAGAGAGTGGGAATTACGAGAGTGAAAAAGAGTGAGCTATATACTGGTATATAGAGAGGGGAGAGAATTTGGTCATCTAGTGTGAGAGGGGTAATTGTGAGAGAGTGAGGTATGAAGTGGAATATAGAGGGTGGAGAGAGTTTGGTGGTTTAGTGAGAGAGGGGAAATTGTTAGAGAGAGTGAGGTATATAGTGAGATATAGAGAGGGGGAGGGAATTTGGTGGTCTAGCGAGAGAAGGAATTGTGAGTGTGAGGAATGTAGCGGTATTTAGAGGGGTGAGAAAGGTATATTGTTTTAGTGAGAGAGAGGAAATATTTTGAGAGAGAGTGACAATATAATTGTAGGACGGAAGAGAACTGTTTTGATATTGGGTTTCGCAGGAAAGTGGGTGTGTATATGAGTGTGTGTGTTTATATATATATTTGTGTGTGTATATATATATGTGTGTATGTGTGTTTATATGTGTGTGTTTATGTATCTATCTATATATAAATAAAGGGTGCCCCAAAGAAATGTATACACACTGGTTAGAATGTTGTTGAAGTGTGTATACATTTTTTGGACATCCTGTATATATATATATAGTAATAATAATAAATTTAAAGACTGAAATCCAAAGAGGGCTCGATAAGGATAAATATATCAGATATATAAGAACCGTAGAGCAAATATTTATTATATATATATATATTTCTTTAAGTCGTTTGGAAGCCTCGACAATGCAGATGGGTAAATCTCCGGGTAACAAGATCCGGTGGAGGAGAGAGAGATGTAAGTGGGTGTACGTTGAGATGCGTGGCGTGTATAAGACTGTAACGTGTAGAGGAATGAAGCAAAAAGCGTAAAGGATAAAAATAAAAATAACAACACGAGAAAGAGTTACCTTGGGATAGATTTAATTGTCCCTATATATTTCTGATTCACATCCATCAACTGGGGTTTTTTTCTTGGGGGGTTGTCTGTCGGAAAGGTGCGAAACGTGTCCTCCGCTGTTCGTTGTTTTGAATATCTGAGGTATTCAGCAGAGCGCGCATGCGCGTGAAATGGGGTCGGTCAGGCGGAGGTCGGCGGCCGAAGTAGTTCTTTTATTGTGGGAGTGGGGTGGCGTTAGCTGTCAGTCCATTCTCTGCCTGTTTGGTGAATGTTACTGTGTGTGTGCGTGTGTTGTCTCGCTTGAGTGTGTGTGTGCGTGTGTTGTTGCCTTGTTCCTCTGTATTGACAGTGTAGTATGTTCGTATGGTGGAATGCTACTGTGTGTGTGTGTGTGCGTGTGTTGCTGCATCGTTTGTTAACTTAAACCAACCACCTCATTTCGCTTCTCTCGGTTCGGTTGTTTAATTGTGGCCCTAGGCGTTTGATCCAAAGTGCTTCCTTGATACCTAACGTATATATATATATATATAATATAAGATCAAAAGATGGTTAAAAGAGTTCCAAGTATTTTATTATGCGCATCTTTTGATCTTATATTATTTATAATTTATACGTCCCTTTATGATCTGAGTTCAAATCCCGCCGAGGTTGGCTTTGCCTTTCATCCTTACAGGGTCGATAAAATAAAGTACCAGTAATGCACTGGGTAATTGCTGGCCTTGTGCCTAAAGTAGAAACAATTATTTATACTCCAGTCCTACAAATTGTAGAGTGTTACTTATCCGATATTTTCATTGCTTTATTTATTACAATAAAACTCACCTCCTACATATATATATATATATATATATATATATATATATATATATATATGTGTGTGTGTGTGTGTGTGTGTGTGTGTGTGTGTGTGTGTGTGTGTGTGTGTGTGTGTGTGTGTGTGTGTGTGTGTGTGTGTGTGTGTGCGTGTGTGAGTATTTGTCTATCTATATTTATATATACATCTATCTATATTTACATCCAGTGTCGGGCTAGATCGATACAGATCGAACCATTTCGTATCCATATCCGTAAAATATAGTTATGGGTTCCGTATTTTGGGGGGATACAAATAATTGTTCCATTATGCTACTGTTTGCTTTCTATTGGACATGGTATGATATGATCTCGTAACTCCTGATAGAGTCGTAGGGGCACAATACTGACATACGGCGTCTCTTGAGCATTTTAAGCCTGGCGGAGCCCATAGCCCTCCAGGCCTGAGTACAGCAGATTTCTTCCAGAGATTGGAAGAATCAACCCCCAGTACTATACCGGTACGCTTTTCATCGACCTCGAAAGGATGAAAGGCAAAGTTAAGTTAACCTCGGCGCGAACTCAGAGAACAGGCAGCCGGAACGAATATCATAAATCATTCTATCCGACTCTAACAATTCTACCAATTCGCCGCCTATGGATATAACTGTTTCTACTTTTGGCACAAGGCCAGTAATTCACCAGTACATTACTGGTACTTTATTTTATCGACCCTGTCGATGGATATAATTGACATGGAAAAGTCAGTTGTATCCTCGGCTTTACATAAATAATTCTATCCCACACTATTAAATAATTCTATCCCACACTATTAAAAAGTAGAGTGGGGGTTGAACTATTGGTGGAATATAGAAGAAGAGAGAAAATTATACTTTATGATATTTCTTGTAAAAAGTCTTATTATATAGAATATTGAGATATTTAGGGGATGAGAAGGAGGGTGAGAAGAAGAACGACCACAGCTACTACCATATACTTCTGCTGTTGCTGCTCTGCTACTACTACTACTACTACTACTACTACTACTACTACTACTACTACTACTACTGCTACTACTACTACTGCTACTGCTGCTGCTGCACTTCTACTACTACTACTACTACTGCTACTGCTGCTGCTGCTGCTGCTGCTACTGCTACTACTACTACTACTACTACTACTACAGCTGCTGCTGCTGTTGTTTTTTTCTTACCGCAGGCGCCTGAGGATAACCCTCAGTAGCGCTAGACAGGTGTGTGGGAGACGCACGAGTTCATCCATGTTGGAGCCGAGTTGGTGGTGATAACAATCCACCACCAAGGCCGGACATCTCATCCAAAGATGTTCGGAGGATTCTTCTTCCTCTCCGCACAGACGGCATGTGTTTATTTCCGCTTGGCCGATCATATGGAGCCATCTCCTTAATGACGTGTGATGTCTACTGTGGAAGCGGACGAGATGGTTCCTATCTGCTTTGGAGAGAGTTTGCTCACTCTCTTCATTTGGGTGGCGGCTAAAGACTGATTGTTGACGTTGATGCTGGATCAGTGGTGGGCGAAATTCCCGGCAAATGACGGCGCGTTGGGTGGTGGCATCGATTGAACTTTCCAGCCTGGGGAGCCGTACTCGGTCAGGCTGCGGTGCACTGCGATGTATACTTGACGAAGATCTTCGGTATGCCAGCCCCAGGAGGTACCCTCCAAGGATGCGCAGGATATTGACGCGCTGTTGAAGTTTTTGGCAGATCTTTTTAACATGTTCCACAAAGGAGAGTGTCCTATCATATGTGACGCCCCAAAAGACGGGATTAGCGTTAAAGGATAGTCTTACCTAGTCAATAGTAAAATTTGGTTGCCGCCTCGCTTCTGCACTGGATGTTCCAAAGAAGGTTGTCTCGCATTTTGTTGTGTTAATTGGGAGTTTAACTTCTTTACTCCATGCTATCACTTTATCCACTTCCTTTTGTAACCGTTGCACTATTTCCTGCTTTTTCTTACCGCAGCACGCGATAGCAAGATCATCGGCGTATGCGCTGCTGACATGTGTTGTGTTGTCGAATTGATCGAGTAGACCATTTATGAAGATTGTGAATAGCATTGGTGAAAGGATGGAACCTTGTGGTAGCCCTTCTTTAAACACGCGACTGCGACCAGTGGTCCCATTAATTCGGAATCTTGCTATACGGTTTATAAACCTGGCGGATAACCACTCGATGAAACGCAGGGGAATGCCAAGCCTCATCATATCTTGCAGCAGTCTTGTTCTCCACACACGATCATACGCACGGCTAAAGTCGAAGAATGTAGCAACGATGCGGTTTCAATCCAACGAATGGAACCCATCTTAAATGAACTGGGACAATCGGAGGCACTGATCGGTGGTGTTGCGCCCCTTTCTGAAACCAGATTGCCAGGGGCTAAGAATGGAGTGTTCCTCTAGCCACAAAGTTAACCAGTTCACAATCAAACGCTCTAAGAGCTTCCCTATCGTTGAGGTTAGCGCAATTGGTCGATAACTCCCCACGTCCGCCGGATCTTTCCCTTTTTTATGAAAATGGACGACAGTCGCCATTCGCCAATCTTGTGGGCACCAATTCTCCAACCAGCTGAAATTTAGTAGGTCTAACAATGTTTTTAAGGCCATTGTTGGTAGGTGTTTGATGAGATCTGGTGCTATCTGGTCGGGACCAGCCGCTTTCCCAGCTTTTATTTTGTTCAATGCTTTCTGTGGTTCGTCGATAGTGAAGGCTGCTTCAATCTTATGTCTTGGTGAATTTCGAGCTGCTGCTGTTGCTGCTGCTACTACTACTACTACTGCTACTGCTACCACCACCACCACCACCACCACCACCACCACCACCACCACCACCACCACCACTACTACTACTACTACTACTACTACTACAAAAACAACAAGAACAACACACATTTTTCCATACTAATATTTCTAAAAATTCAGTTATAAAAAGAGGAAGACATGTTTAGTAAATGGCTAAAAGCTATGATAGCTACTAAAACACATCGAATATGGTGACGGGAACCAATTGTCTGTTTTTTTAAATTTCCAAATTAACACAGATTTTTTCCATATATAGAACTAATGCTAGGTTTCTTATTTTAACTTTGTTTTGTTTGCTTCTATATTTTTGTAATTTTTTTTATTATATTATAATTTTATTAATTTTTATTAAATATTAAAAAAAAATTTTTCGTTCTTGTCAAATATAAAATAAATTTGGATTTCCGAATATTTATTTTTTATTTTTTTCACTCTTCTATGTTTTTCTCTTTTTTTTTATATTTGTCTCTCTCTCTCGGTCTTACATTTTCTTTCTATCTCTCATATTCTCTCTCTATGTCCCCCCTCTTTCTCTCGTTCGCCCTCTCTCACACATCTTCATTTCTCTCTCTGTTATATATATTTCAAACACACTCACCCACTAATATCACGAATATATATTTATATTTGAGGAGACATGTATATAGAGATATATGTGTGTACAAGTGTGTATACAAGTGTGTGTACAAGTGTGTGTGCAAGTGTGTGTACGAGTGTGTGTACAAGTGTGTGTATGAGTGTGCGTACGAGTGTGTGTATGAGTGTGTGTATGAGTGTGTGTATGAGTGTGTGTATGAGTGTGTGTATGAGTGTGTGTATTTAAAGATGTCCGGATGAACGTGATAGAAGCGGAAAATTCCGAGTAGTAACGGTTTCAATGAAAATTACACTTATATATATATAAGTGTAATTTTCATTGAGTCAGTATATATATATATATATTTCTTTTATTTATTTTTTTTTTTTCGAGGTTTTTGATATGAAATCGTGTGTCGAAACAAATATTGTTATACTTGGGGAGGGTCATATTGTTGTAATAATATTACCAGAAATGATAACAGAACATAATCACTGTTTGGTTGGTTTTCGCTTCTGTATCTTTTATATCTCCACAGTTAATTCATTCGGTCCTCAATATTTACCATTGACTGACCAACGGTCAAAAATACAGATATAATATAGATATAAACACATATATATAGTCTAACAAAGTTCTTTCGTTGGACTTTCTGCAACATGATCAGTGATACTATTATGTTCCTCCTGTTGTATTGTATATCTACGCCAGAAAAAATGGCGTAGATATACAATACAACAGGAGGAACATAATAGTATCACTGATCATGTTGCAGATGTGCAACGAAAGAATTTTGTTAGACTATATATATGTGTTTATATCTATATTATATCTGTATTTTTGACCGTTGGTCAGTCAATGGTAAATATTGAGGACCGAATGAATTAACTGTCGAGATATAAAAGATACAGAAGCGAAAACCAACCAAAGAGTGAGTGTGTTCTGTTATCATTTTTGGCAATACTATTACAACAATATGACCCTCCTCAAGTATAACAATATATATATATATATATACTTGGGATAACTTTGAAAGGTTTCGGCTGGCATTGACCCAGGCCATGTCTAAATTAATAGCATTACGTATATAATATACTAGCAGTGGTACCCGGCGTTGCACGGGATAAGGTATTTTGGAACGCGGGCTGCCAACAGACCTAATCGTGGAAAAACTGCATGCCTGGACAATATGTCAAGAAAATAAACCGAATACTCTAATGGCTGGATACTCTTTAAGATTTTCCTCGATGAAACAGGAAAAATGCATGTTTTCACCTAATGCGGGCTCTAGGGGATCAAGAAAATGAATTTTTTTTATGTGCCTAATATGCTTTGAAATTTCAGGAAAATCGGCTAGACGTAACGCCTCCAAAAAGCCCTAAAAAGCTGAAAAAAAGATGTTTTTCACCTAATGCGGGCCCTAGGCCATAAAAACGTTGGATTTTCTTTGCTCACGCTATGAAGAAGAGACTGACTAATACATAGTTACAATTTCAAGGAAATCGGTCTGACGTAACGCCTCAAAAAACCCCTAAAAAGCTTAACAAACGCAGTTTTTCACCTATTGCGGCCCCGAGGAGAACAAAATGTTGAATTTTGTATGTGCAAAAGACTCCCTGAAACATAAGTAATACACATGTAACGTTTGAAAAACATCGGTTGAGTACTTCTCGACAGCAGACATACAGACAGATATTATAAGGGAGCGACGTTATGGTGTCTTAGCTGCATCAGTTGTCAGCCATAATCAAGCAGTATTCATCTGTCGAGGCTGCATTGTGTGAAATCTGCCTATGGGTAACAAGATGGCTGCCAAAGGGCATATAAAGGATTCATTACCAGTCAACCCCCTAACACTCTTGATCACCTGTTTAAGTGCTTCTATTACATGTAACACTCTGCCACACTATAGCATTATATAAACAAGACGCACGTGCTTGCCACACGTGTAACTATTGCACTCAATAACTGCTTACGACTATCCTATCGCATTAATTTCATGTTGTATTTTAACCTGTATTTTTGATTTTATCCTCTTTTAATATGAATGTAACCTCTAAATGTATACTGCCACACTAAATGCTGTAATGGATGTCGACCCACCAAGCAACAATGTTTGCATATTTTGGCAATACTATTATGTATCTGTATGTCTCTTGGCTTGAAAAGGAGGTCATATAAGTGTTCATTCATTAATAAATTGCTCCGAAGAATCCAAACCTCGGTTTGGAGGAAACAGTTGTAAGTATAAAAATGTTTTGAACAGATCTTTGATTCTTATAACTTATATATATATATATATATATATATATATATATATATATATATATATATATATATATATGCATACTACTGTACGTCTGTATACATATATGTATGTACGTATACTTACTTATATTTAAGTAACAGCCGTACTAAGAGTGCGAAATTTCGTTTCATTTTTTCCGTTTATCGTTTTCGGTACCCCGGCCGATTAACTCACTCGATATGCAAATTAGGCTGTTCAGCCGTTAATATGCATAAGGAAAGTATATACTTTCAGACGTTCATCCATCTGGCAGGAAGGTATACGTTTCTGACGATAGCTAATAAGCTTGAAACTAGCACAGCGTTCCTTTGTCAGTGTTGAACAAATGAGCAACGGTGGTTGCTAGACACTGTACGGCTTAATTCGGGATGTTTGTTTCCAAACACACCGATAATTATAATAATGTTATTTTGTTGTTGGTTCATGAGGCTGGTGTAGTCTGCGACCAAGAGAGAAAGAGAGTAATGGTCTGTAGACCTCTGCGGCCTGAAAGTAGCGGTGAATCTTTCACATAGCTTGTAATAGCGTACTGCTCCGGTCGCTCTGTATAAAACCAGGGAACATACAGGCTTTATATACCTGTCGCTTTCTGTCTCCCACCTCGAGGGGATAGCCCACGCATGAACCTGTTCACACCAAAAGGGTGGTGACCTAGGTGTCACCCAAGGTTCAAGGCGTGGACAGATCTCACTACATATACATATATGTGAGTCCCGAGTTCAATCGGGGGCAATCACTGTAAGTGAACCACTTAGTACATTATAGTTTTAACATTGCCGACACTGTTGGTTGTAGTGGTTGACGCCAGATCTGTCGAAACCGCATGTATACATGGTAGACAGCTGAAGACAAACAACCTCACACTCATGTTTGCGGTTCAATTCTTCGCTTGTGTTACCTGTGTTAAACCATGAGATAGTTTCACGACTAAGGTATTCTAATGATTGAATAACTGAACAGTCATCGTTTAACCGATGAAGGTTCCTTCATTTCCTCAATAAAACCGCAATCTTCTTATGTATTTCTACCTTATTAATTTTTAATATTAAGCAGCTTGTCGCTATATTTAAATAATTAATTCTATCTTGTCTTAATAGTTCTTATATTCTTACATCTACCTCCAGACACATACACACAGATGCA
>OZ024742.1:190417927-190432927 GCA_964016885.1 Eledone cirrhosa
CACCGACAACGGCTACAGAACCACCACAAGCAACAACAATTGCAAAGACCACCAAGACCATCCAGGGGCTACTCCAAAGAAGCTCTCCTGCACACACACATTGAAGCACACAAACCCATGTACACATAAACCCATACACACACTCCCACTTACATCTGACACAAACACAACAACCTCTTCATCACTGAACGAAGATGAGGAACACCAAAAAACCTAAAAATACAAAAAAGAAAACACAAAAAGAAACCTCTCGCACCAACAGCAAACAAAGAAGACAAACTCGCACCAAACATAGACACACATACGACAACACCCACCCCCGCAACAACACGACCGTCAACACATACACCATCTCCACCAACAACACTACCACTAACACAAACAATTAAAAGAAAAAACACACAGCAACAACTCACAACCATAACACCTAACTTCATTTAGTTAGACAATCGAACTAAAAATTACTGAATCTCATAACACGAAGCAAGGAAATAGAGAAAGAGGGGGAGGCGTTTAGCACCTGCACCTTCAAAGTGCCACAAACACTTTTGCTGGTGCGGGTGCCATTATAAAATTATAAAACAATTAGAGAGAGCTTCACCAACGACGTGGGAACACCCAGTGTAAAAGCCTCGAGTAGGCTTTTAAAGGGGTTCTCAAAGGAACCCCACCACCCAGACATGGAGGTCAAGGTAAGTAACCCTCTCTTTCTCCTTTTTTTCAGGCCACAAGTTTGTGATCTGCATAGTCGACCTAGATAGAACACGCAGACAGGAACCTTTTAACTGGAAGCTTAGCGCGTCTACAGCAACCGGATTAGCAAATTAGTTAAGCTGCTCTTGACAAGGGCCATCGTCAACACAAGTAGTGGGGCTCTCTCAAGAGAGCGAATAGAGTAGAATCCATAGCATTCAGTAAAGAAGTAGCGATAGGAAAAAATAAAACGGAAGGGGGATTAGTAACTAAATTAGATGAGGCGATTAGGAGTGGCATTGCAGCCGACGTGCTAGCTGCGAGAATAGCACTAGACCATTTCTTCAATGCGAAACGCGAATGCTGCATTATTAGAGCTAAGTTCTCGCAAAATCTGGAGGAGTTATATGAAGATGAGCCCCGTAGATTGGAATGCCTGATGCAGCGGATCTGACGAGATGTACCGCCTAGGCAAGTGTGTAGAGTTTGTCCCATTCCATCCCTTTAAACTCTTTAACCACTTCCTTGTTTTTTGCCTTATCTCTCTTCTTCCCTATTATCTGTTCAACAAATTAAATCGAGATAGTAGGAAAGAAATTGAAACGGATTTTTGTTGTTTTGATATTTGTATATATTAAAGTATTTTTTGTTAATGTTTATTATGCTCAGCGGTTAATAGTTATCTCGTGTCTGTATATCGCACACATATAGGCAACGATAATCCGAATGCGCGCTTATACATAAATACACACACACACACACAAACACATGAATACGCACATACATGTAATACGTGCTCTCTTCATCCTGTGTCTTTCCACCTCTTTCTTTCCAACCATGACCTTCCAGTAGAATTACAATGAGTGTCATTCAACAAAATAGCCACCAATTCAGGGCATTATTCCTTCGGCAACGGCGGAAATGTTTCCAGTATCCTTATGTTTGTATATATATATATATATATATATATATATATACATATATAAATACATACACAGACACTCGCACACACACACATAAATATATATATATATATATACCTATATATATATATATAACTATATATAACTATATATATATATATAGGTGCATATATATATATATATATATATATATATATATATATATATATATATATATATATATATATATATATATATATATACCTATATCTATATATATAGGTGCATATATATTTGCTCTACTGTTCTTATATATTTGATATATATTTATCCTTATCGAGCCCTCTTTGGATTTTAGTCTTCAAATTTATTATTATTACTATATATATATATATATATATATATATATATATAGGTGCATATATATAAATTGTTATACTTGGGGAGGGTCATATTGTTGTAATAATATTGCCAGTAATAATAACAGAACACACTGTTTGGTTGGTTTTCGCTTCTGTATCTTTTATATCTCCACAGTTAATTCATTTGGCCATCAATGTTTATCATTGACTGACCAACGGTCAAAAATACAGATGTAAATAGATATATATAGTCTAACAAAGTTCTTTCGTTGCACATCTGCAACATCATCAGTGGTACTATTATTATGTTTCCCCTACTGTATTGTATGTATTGTAGTGTCTAGCCATTTTTATTTTATACATATATGTACACACACACACATATATATATATATATATACACACACACATATAAATTTCGTATTTCTAAAGAAACACGGTATGTTTACTGGGTAAACATTTAGGAAGCCGTAAGCTATGCAAAAAACACCGGGGCTTACGCCCTCTGGTGGTGTCCAGCAGAAGCAAGGGTGACAAACGTCGATGCCTTTCAGACTTAACTGGTCTTCATCTGGACGGTCCCTCCCACGCTTGCGACTGCTGGACTTGAGAACAGTCGAGAATATATAGTTTTCTCGTCTGTGTTAATGATGTGATTAATCTCATTTGCATATAAAACTGCATAAGTTGGTTCAACTTATAATAGAATAGAAGTCCAGCAACCGCAAGCGTGGAAGGGAACGTCCTGATGAAGTCCAGTTAAGTCTGAAATGCTTCTGCTGGACACTATCAGAGCACGTAAGCCCCTGTGTTTTTTTGCAGAGATACGGCTCCTAAATTTTTACCCTGTAACATACCGTGTTTCTTTAGAAATAAGAAATCTCTACACATATCTGTATACAGCTATGCTCGAAGCCAAATCCCATTTCTATATATACTATGTACATACATAGGCACACAAATGGACGCCCATATTCGCACACATACCCATACATTCACATTGTAATTATGTCGGAATGCTGAGCTCGATAACAAGATGAAAGACGTAAGAAATTGGTCAGCGTGCAGTAAGACAATTAATTCCTGCTCTCAAAAAACAACAACATCAAAATCAGCAACAACTAGTAGTTTTAGCGCTGTCGCCGCTACCACCACCACCACCACCACCACCACCACCACAACAACAACAATAACAACAACTGCAACAACAGCAACATGTATTAATGAGTAAAATTATAAATATTGAATTAGTTTCCATAGTAATTTTATAATAGATTTTAATCCTTTAAGCACACAAAGGAAAGAAAGAAGACAAAGACGAAGAAGAAGTAGTAGTAGTAGTAGTAGTAGTAGTAGTAGTAGTAGTAGTAGAAGGAGAAAAGTCTGTATTAAATATGTTTATGTGAAATAATCGTATTATTGACGCTGTGTGTATATATATTATTGCTGTTATTTGCCAAGTTTAAATGTATATATTAGTATGTATGAAGTATGTATGTATGTATGTATGTATGTATGTATGTATGTATGTATGTATGTATGTATGTATGTATGTATGTATGTATGTATGTTTGTATGTATGTATGTTTGTATGCATGCTTATATGTAAGTATATATGTATGTTTGTATGTATGTATATATATTACATGTATGTATTACATGTAACTATATAAGTATGTATACATATATAAATGGTGGCTGCCAACTTGTTTTCGAGTACGGCCACTACTTTATATCCATGTAGGAGAACCCCTACCGATGCACTGAACGAGTGTGACTTTTCAGTCCAGCCAGAGACTTGAAAACTCTGGTTTATACATATGCATATATGTACAATTACTGACACATAGTGATGGGCCCATGGTACATATATATATATAAATGCATATATACATACATACATATATATACATACACACACACACACACATACACATATATATATATATATATATATATATATATATATATATACACACACATTAGAAATATCGAATTATGGGAATCTTGAGATAATATGTATGTATGTTTATATGTATGTATATATTATATGTATGTATTACATGTAACTATATAAGTATGCATATATATACATACATACATACATACACATATATATACATACATGCATACACACATATATATATATATACACACATTAGAAATATCGAATTATGGGTGCCTTGAGATAATATTAATGATACATTTATTGTATGTTTACTTTGCGATAAAACATGGCGTGATTTAAGTAGAGTAAAACAAGAAATTCAAGGAACTGTAATATAATTCACACTAGCAATATGGCGGCTGAATATATTGGAGTGCTGCACAATATATTTCAGTCATATTCAGTATTGTACATTATATTGAAGTACAAATTAAGACCATGAGTCTGTAAAACATACATGTGAGTGTCTGTCCGTGAAATATATCCACATGTACAAGGTCCGAACACAAAAGAAGAACCAAAATCACACTGTCACTGTCTCCGTCCCTCCCTCTCTCTCACTATTATGAGCAAATGGGTGGCCCATGTGGCTGGCGGCTCTGGCGGACAGTATAGGGAAGGCGTTTCCCTTGAGGATGGTGAGGGAGACGCGCTTGAAGAACCATTGCAGCGAGGCTCACACCTACTGGAGGCCAACTCTGTGCCGATGGTAGTGAGCAGAGTAAGCCCTAGGGCCAAGGACACCAGAAGAATCCACTCGGGCTCGACCGCAAATCTGTCGGAGGGCGACCGATATACATTATAGTATTGTACAACTAGTATATTACAGTATTATACAGTTGAATGCATTTTATAAGCGTATAAGACCCCTTTCGGTCACAAATGACCATGGGATTTGTACTTAGAAAGATCCTCTCCGAGACACAAGTCCGGGCAAGATTGTTTATAGCAGATCAGCAGTCACCCGTGCATACCAGCCCACCCCTCTTTCCACGCCATCAATGTTGTCCAAGGGAAAGGCAATGGCCGAAACAGCTTGGCCCCTGTGACGTAGCAACTCATTTCTACAGCTGAGTAAACTGGAGCAACACCAAATAAAATGTGTTGCTCAAGGACATAACGCAACACCCGCTTCGAGAATTGATCTCAGAACCTCACCATTGCAAACCCTATGTTCTAACAACTAAACCATGCCTTCACAGCTAAGTATATTACAGTACAATATTTAACAGTATTATAGAGTATAATGAAGTATAATGCAGTACTGTATAGTATCGTATTTTACAGTATAGTACTATATAGTACAGCACATTCCAGTATATTATGGTATAGGACAGTATTGTTTCGTACGGACTGTACATTTGAATATAATAGAAATATGTTTTCTGAAATGGGTAATATTTGATAAGAGGCATAATTTAATTTAGTGCTCCTCGTGTTTGTTTTCTTTAACTTCATTAATAAAAAAATATTCTCGAAGGAAATTATACACACACACATACACACACACACACACATATATATATATATATATATATACATGTATAATTTCTTTATATATATATATATATATATATATATATATATATATATATATATATATATATATATATATATATATATATATACATATATAATTTTGAGTATATGTTGGTTGTATACCAACACCTCAGTATGCAGATGGAGCACTCGACGAAGTGCGCAGGTTGGTTTGGTTACTCCGGAGTAATGTAAAATAAAATAAAATAAATAAGTCAAATGTTTAAAAATTTGGCTTCGTTTATTACTGCTATATATATTTCGGTGACAGCCATCTTTGGCTGTGACTTCTTCAGGCAGTCAGAATTAGTGTGGTAGAGACGAGTACACATGTTGTTGAGGTGTTTAACTTTGTCAATACTCTGATATGCCCAGTTCCTGGTTGGGTTGTTATTTCATTGAGGAACTGGAATCATATGAATTTAAACAAACGAATTTCAGCGTCAAAGGACCTCTTCTCCTCTCATTGGTCAGTTTTTAGAACATTCCTCAGTCAAAAGTCTATAGAAATTCGTTCTGAGGCAAGGCAATCTGTAGTGGTTGTTATTGTTATTGTTATTGTTAGGTACATCTGACTTCTACTCTTATGTTGGTAGTGGTGTTGTTGTTGGATTTGGCTAAATATATATATATATATATATATATATATATACTAGCCGAATTACTCGGACCTTGCTGCGTTCACACATTATTTTGTAAGAAAATGATGATTGATTTTAAATCAGTGATATAATTTATGGAGAAAAATTCTGCATTTCAATATTACTCAATGTAAAATGTAATGGATGAAAAATTGGAAAACATTATTTTTTGTAATATATCAAATCAACATTACATTATCAAATCTTATTCTTATTTTGTTTCTTGTAAATAATTAAAAAAAAAACATTAATTCAAAACTTGATTTCATGTTTGTGTAAAGCATTATTTTATTTGGGCTTCCAAAATTTTCACTATATGGGGTTTAACCCCCATTAGGGTGTCTTAATATTACTAAAATTTGCTGAAATTGTGTGAATAGGCATCGTATCTTGTCATTTACCTATGGTTTAAATATCATATAAATCGAAGGGAAAACATTTTTAGCGGGTGTTTGTGCCCCCGGGGAACCCTTTGAATAAAATGAAATATACTTATCCAAGTACCCTGGGCAATATAGTTTCAGAATATATATAGTTTTGGGGGTCTCTCTCCAAAACCATAGGAGGAGTTCGTGAACAAACAAAAATACAGGAACTACAACTTTATATATATAGAAATTGTTTTGCAAAGTTTTTCATATGAAATCGTGAGTCGAAACAAATATTGTTATACTTGGGGAGGATCATATTGTTATAATATTGCCAGAAATAATAACAGAACACACTCACTGTTTGGTTTGGGTTGGTTTTCGCTTCTGTATCTTTTATATCTCCATAGTTAATTTATCTGGCAATCAATGTTTATCATTGATTGACCAACGGTGAAAAATACAGATATAAATATATATAGCACTTTAAGAAAACCCACTGTACGAATAAGAAATGTATCATATGTAGAATGAACCCCCAGATAAATTGTAAAACTAAAAATGTATTCTATAGCATAAGATGTACAGAGGGTACTTGCAGAAACATGACTAGGACATACATAGGTGACCACAATGTGGCTGAAAATGATATGGAAAAGATCCATACGTACGTAGGCCTTCCAGGCGCTATTAGATCTGATCACCATATAGTGACAAGTTGCGCCAATCATCATTGTGGGGCTAGGCATGATCCCTAAATGCATTACATCTTTCAGCAAAAGCCTTGGGATACGTGACTTCATAGACAGGGCCCAATTTCTAACATCACAAGCACTGCCAGAATCCTACGTAATATATTGAGCCTCTGACATCAGGGACTGATCTGAGGCAAATTAACACGTGACACCTAACAACCGATCGATAGAGAAAACTTACAAAAGGAGAAAAAAAATATATTTGGTAGATTAGCAGTATCGGTAGAGCGTCGGAAATTACGTTTGCGGCATATAGTTATGGCCCTTTACATTCCGAGAGTAAATCCCACCGAGGTTAACTTTTCATTTCATCCTTACGGGGGTAATCAAATAAAGTACCAGTAATGCACTAAGTTCCATTTAATCGACTTTCTCCTCCCCTTCAAAATGCTGGTTTTATGTCTAAAATAGAAACAATTATCATTGGTGGATTGGCAGTATCGGTAGAGGGTCGGACGCCATGCTTTCCAGCATAGTTACGTCCCTTTACGATCTGAGTTCAAATCCCGCCGAGGTTCACTTTGCCTTTCATCCTTACGGGGTCGATAAAATAAAGTACCAGTAATGTAATGGGTATTTGCTGGCCTTGTGCCTAAAGTAGAAACAATTATTATCAATATTATAAGGGCGGTGGATTGGCACTATCGGTAGAGAGTCGGACAACATGCTTTGCAGCATAGAGTTACGACCCTTTACGGTCTGAGTTCAAATCCCGCCAATGTTAACTTTGCCTTTCATCCTTACGGGGGTCGATAAAATAAAGCACCAGTAACGTACCGAGGTCGAGTTAATCGACTTTCCCCTCCCACCAAATTGCTGACCTTGAAAAGTAGAAACAATTATTAATATTTTATATAACTAATATAGAATGAAGCTTGGCAGAAATTCGTTTTCCATGAAGTGTAGAATATTTTCATTGTTGTAGAGTTCCTGGCGTAATGCTTTACGTACTGTCAACTAGGAAAACTACTTTTACATTTCTTTCAATTTTGATAATTTTCATGTTGAAAATGAATAATATTAATCAGGATAATATAGATTTTATACAGGAGTGTTGTTGCATTTCTACAACTATGAAATGTAAACCAACACACACACACACACACACACACACACACACACACACACACACACACACACACACACACACACACACACACACACACACACACACACACACACACACACACACAGACACATACACACGCACACACACACACATATACACTTGTATATATATATATATATATATATATATATATATATATATATATATAGAGAGAGAGAGAGAGAGAGAGAGAAAGAAAGAGAGGGAGAGACACATATATGTACATATTTATAAATATATATATATATATATACTAGCAGTGGTACCCGGCGTTGCACGGGATAAGGTATTTTGGAACGCGGGCCGCCAACAGATCTAATCGTTGAAAAACTGCATGCCTGGACAATATGTAAAGAAAATAAACCGAAACTCTGATGGCTGGATAATCTTTAAGATTTTCCTCGATGAAGCAGGAAAAATGCAGGTTTTCACATAATGTTTTTTTTTTATCTGCATAATATGCCTTGAAATTTCGGGAAAATCGGCTAGATTTAACGCCTCAAAAAAGCCCTAAAAAGCTGAAAAAATAAAGTTTTTCACCTAATGCAGGCCCTAGTGTTGGATTTCTTTGCTTACGGTATGAAGAAGAGACTGATTAATACATAGTTACAATTTCAAAAAAATCGGCCTCACGTAACGCCTCAAAAAACCCCTAAAAATCTTAAAAAACGCAGTTTTTCACCTAATGCGGACCCTAGGAGATAATAAAAAGTCGAATTTAATGTGCATAACGCCCCTTGAAACATAAGTAATACACATGTAATGTTTGAAAAAAATCGGTTGGGTACTTCTCGAGTTTTAGGGATTCAAACTCACAAACACACACACAACCAACAGGCATCCTCAGGGAAGTGACGTAATGCAGACAGCAGACATACAGACAGATATTATAAGGGCGCGACGTTATATGTATGTATCTATCTAAAAAGAGAAAGACTAAGAATTATAGAGATCGCTAAATCGCCTAATGCGGTCCCTAGGGCATTGAAAATTTGAAATTCTTTTGGCTCAGAACACTCCGTGAAACATAAGTATTACATGTGTAAAGTTTGAAAACAGTCGGTTTGGTGGTTCTCGAGTTTTAGGGATTCGAACGCACACACACACAGACAGACATCCTCAGTTTTATATATATAGACTAGCAGAAAACCACCCGGTGGGCGGTTTTCTGCTAGCAAATCTAGTGTATATACTGATATTGTTGAGATTTGGATGAGAAATGTTTTCGGCACCACATGTTCACCGTCTCTCGGTGTGTCTTTTATGCATGTATAAATATATATGTTATCTATACGGTGAAATCTTTGAAATAAATATATGTTAAAACGAAAAAGGAGAAAAAGAGATTAGTGACGGAAATATAAACGTTATGATACATAAACATTATGATATAACGATGAAAATATATAAACGTTTACGATAAAACGATGGAAATAGAAACGTTTATATATAGTGATAGGCCGAAACACTCGTAAGCCGAAACACTCGTAAAGCGAAAAGTATAAATAAAGATTAATGTAATGAATTTGAAAAGCATAGAGATTTGAAACCGCGTCTATTTGTTTCCTTGGCATTTTTTACAGACGGACAGACGGACAAACAAACAGAGAAATGCCCATTATATATTATAAGTAGACTTGGCATGGTGTCAAGTCAGAACCGCCTCGAACTGGTTACTTCTGGCTTGTGCAAGGTGTCTCTATAGCAACCAGCGATTCCCTCGGCCTCAGTGACCAAAGTCAGTGGAGAGAGGAATGTAATGTTTCTATAGCGACAGTGTTTCTCTTGGTAGTACCAAAGTGGAGAAAGGAAGGGGAAGGTAGTATTTCTGTAGCACCTACATTTGAGTTTTAGGGAAGGACAGACAGACAGACAGACAGACAGACAGACAAACAGAGAAATGTCCATATATTTCTGTGTGTATATATATATATATATATATATATATATATATATATATATATATATATATATAAATTACACACACAGCAATGTATATATATTTCTGTGTGTATATATATTACACACACAGAAATGTATATATATTTCTTAGAACAAAATTATTATTAATGTTTTCCTGTACATAACAATTGGAATTGAAAAATTACTTTTGAAATTATTAGTTATTTTACTAATGCTTAGATATGTAAAAATGAAGCAATGTTTCTAATAATTGTTTCTACTTTTGGTACAAGGCCAGCAATTTCACAGTACATTACTGGTACTTTATTTTATCGACCCCGTGAGGATGAAAGGCAAAGTTAACCTCGGCGGTATTTGAACTCAGACCGTAAAGGGACGTAACTCCATGCTATGAAGCACGGTGTCCGACTCTCTACAGATTCTGTCAATCCACCGCCCTAATGTCTGTACGTAATGAGGGAGTGAGAGGGGAGAGAAAGAAAGGCAGAGGTGAAGTGACGAAGTGACTCTCTCCTCCTCCTCCTCCATCTCCCCATTCGTCACAGCGATAGAGGGGAGGAATGTTAGTGTGTTACAAAGAGAAAGAGTGAGAGTGAGAGAAACAGACAGACTAAAAGAGATGGATAGCCGGAGAGAGAGATAGCAACCACGCGCGCACGTGTTTCCACTGTCGGACAGACAGCAGAGAAATTGCTGGTTATATATTATAAGGAGATGTGTGTGTGTGTGTGCGTGTGCGTGTGCGTGTGCGTGTGCGTGTGCGTGTGTGTGTGTGTGTGTTTGTTTGAACGTATGTGATGTAAATATTTCTGTATATAAATACATACGTATATAAGCCGATGCATCAGACTGTAGTAATACCAAATAAGAAAGGGAGAATTAGTTGTATTAGTATCAAAGTATTCGGATTTCCTACACACTTCAATCATTAAGAATTGATGACTGAAGTGATAGGAATTGAGTAGAAGTTAAAGGCAAAACAGAACAAAGGATGTCGGAATAGAGCCGTGGTGGTGGAAAAGAAACATAAGTTGTTTTACGATTCATAAAAGATATAATGATATGTTTGATAGATTAAGTGGTCGACATTACTGGACGTTAATGTTAGAGAGATCAAAGTGTCCATACTGTGTTATTTCTATCAACATTTTCAGGGCATTTCCCAGATAAATAGCGTATATACTCGTGTTTAGACAACACCGGTAGATAGATTGCTCCATCATGTTCATACATTTACGATAAACTACATATTTTTAATTGAAGCTTGTTGGTCAAGTGGATGACTCACATGCTAGTGTTTCATGTAGTATATTCGTGGAAAGGGACGCGACTTATACAGGCATATATACAGTATTATTTTGTCGAGGTTGACTTTGCCTTTCATCCTTACGGGGTCGATAAAATAAAGTACCAGTAATGCACTGGTTAATTGCTGGCCTTGTGCCTAAAGTAGAAACAATTATTTTATCATGTAACTGGTTTCACTCATTAGATTGTAGCCATTCTGGGCCTCAACATTGATTTAATGATAATTCCCCAAACCCCAATCATGGCATAACCATACTCGTCCTTTTCACTTAACATGTTGTAGTCTTGAAACTGTAAAACCGGTAACGTATTGTAAATAAATCTTCTTAAAGACACCAATTGCATTTCAGGAAAGTTAACCAGCAATCTTTAAAAATCTCCCCACCGAAGTTAACAAAGAACTTACTAAATCTACAAAACCAAATTGTAAAATTATGATGCTATAAAATTAAATTAAATTGTTTAGAGCAACAAGTGAAGCCATTCTTTTCCTTTATATATATATATATATATATATATATATATATATATATATATATATATATATATGTGTGTGTGTGTGTGTGTGTGTGTGTGTGTGTATGTATGTAAAAGGTAAACAGAAATAAAAACACAATCAGTACAGTATGTGGAAGGAATATATTAGGTTAACGCTTGAAATAGCAGGAAGAGGGTCTTAATGTTTCAGACGCTAGTCCTTCAACAGAAGAAAGAATGAGAAATAAATAGATTGAAGGGACGGGTGGGGTGGAATTCGAAAAAATGTCTTTAGATAAAAATAACAGGTCCATTCATGTTGACACACACACACATATATATATATATATTTATGTCAGGTCACTCTTGAGTGCTACTGGTAACATGTAACCCAGTACAACCTGTCGCATTGTCGGATCGTTGGCGACTAAACCGGCAACCCCACCAAGTTTACTTGGTGAGGAGGGGGATTTGGGACACCCTGCAGGACAAAAAACTAAACCTGACAAACGGCGGAAGAACTCATAAAAGTCAACGGCCATCGAAAAGTGTGTAAATATGTATATACACATGTACCGTGCGGTTAAACCACTGGGAGTGAAGGACCCCTAGCCTTTGTCAGGGCATTCTTCTAGGAAAAGGCAACTCAGGAAACTGGGATAACTCCGATATATAATCTGCGGCTCAGTAGTTACCGATGATGTTGATCTTTTCTTCTTTTCGGGTTATAGCTACTGTCGCTCAGAAAGTGGGATTGTCTCAGTGCACAGTCTTTCCTCACTTTAAAATATATCTTCACGCACAGGCATTGCACGATAGAATTAATTAATAATTATTAATAATCATATATCATGCAATGGCCATACTCGATAACGAGGGAGGCAGTCATCATATATATATATATATATATATATATATATATATATATATATATATATATATATATATTTACATGTGCATATCTACGAAAGTGTGATGTCTTTAAAGATTTAGATGAAGACGCAATGCTAGAAATACATAGCTTGAAGTTAAGTGGAATTTTCATTTGTAATCACCCCTGTATAAATGTATGTATGTATGTATATATGTATGTATGTATGTATGTATGTTATCTCTTTCTCTTAATTTCGAGTATATTTTTTTGACCGGCCACCTTCCTGGTGGCAAGGTTGTAAAAGAAAAGAAATTGTCATCCCTTGAATCGCAAGAATGTTTTGCAAATGTTGAAGGTGCCAGCTATCGCAGCCATTTGTAGACTATGAATTAGGGAGCTGCGCTCTTTGTCCGCAAATCCAAGTTCAGTCATACTTTGGTCCAAGCGGGTTGGTATATAACCCGTATGTATGTATGTATGTATGTATGTATGTATGTATGTATGTATGTATGTATGTATGTATGTATGTATGTATTTATGTATGTTCAGCCTCAGGCGTCTCACTGGAACTCTAAGGTACTGAGTAACTTGATCAGAGAACTTCTGTATGCAGATGATTGTGATCTCTTTGCAAACTTATGGATTCTTTTTCCAATACGCGCAGTGCTTTGGGACTGAAAATCAATCTGAAGAAGACTGTCGTCATGTACCAACCTGCTCCAGATAGAGTTTTCAATGAACCTTCCATATAGGTATACGGTCAAAAGCTGAAGGTTGCTGGCATATTTGTGTATTTGGGGAGTACTCTGAGTGTGACCTGCTCTCTGGATGCAGAAGTTGGTCAGCGTGTTAGTAAAGCAAGTGAGTCTTTTGGAAGGCTCAGCGACAGTCTCTGGTGCAGGCGAGGAATCACAATGAAGAACAAGGCGAAAGTGTATGCTGCATGTGTACTGTCAGCATTGCTGTATGCGTGTGAGACATGGGTTGCCTACAAACGGCATATTAAAAGACTGGAACGATTTCACGATGTCTCAGAAAGATGCTCGGTATCAAGTGGCAGATGCATGTGAGTGATGTTGAGGTCTTTAAGAGAAGTGAGTGTATGAGCATTGAAAGTATCATCCACCAACGACGTTTGCAATGAACCGGACACCTCTACAGAATGGAGGATGATCGAATCCCGAAACAACTTTTGTGTGGCGAGCTTTGTATAGGTAAGAGATCACCTCACAAACCAAAGCTCCGATTCAAGCATTGGGTAAAGGACTCATTGAAAAAAACAGGTTTGATGGTGGCTGACTGGGAGATAGAAGCTCTTGAAAGAGAAGCTTGGCGTGGAATGGTGAATGATGGGCTCCATAATGTTGAAGACAGACGCATAGAGCACGAGAAGATCAAGCGGGGTGGGCGCAAGCAATACCATGGTGTATTTCTCAAAACGATCGGTGTCTCCGTTGAATTGGTGTGCCTTGAGTGTGGAAAGATTTGCTTGAGCAAATCTGGTCTCAGGAGCCACAGTTGCAGTCATGTTCAAAGAGAACCAGTGAACTATGATCTCCTCGGTATTGTGAAGGTTTACAACACACACACACACACACACATATATATATATATATATATATATATGCATGCGTGTATATGTGCCTATGAGATTTATAAGTTTTCCTTTACTTTATTGAAGTTTATAAGTTTAATCACTAGAATGAAATATATCATTAATTAAGGAAGAAATAGTGTATATATATTATGACAAATGAATTAAATATAGTGCTGGACATTGCTAAATTTTAAGATATTTCGTAAGTGTCGTAATATGATAAATTCATCTGAATATTTGTGTTGCTTGCTTTAAAGAATCCTGTCATTCCAAGGCTGCGGTGTAAAATATTTGATTATATTACCAACAGCAGACCATAATTATGAGGATGTATCTCAACTTATTATCAAGGATCAATAACTGTGAGTGGTGTATCAACTGATCAAAGGCTGTTCTCACATTCACAAAGCTTTTGATGTGACAGTCACACTAGCGAGATGTATCGCTTCATTTTCACAACTTCGCATAGTTTCTGACCCAGAGAACATTATCTGCTCAGTTATAC
>OZ024742.1:190437927-190450427 GCA_964016885.1 Eledone cirrhosa
GGGCACAAAAGCCGCTCCAACTTATGCCAACTTAGTCATGGCATACTTAGAAGTCCAGATATATGAACAGTCCAAATCAAAATACGGATTGAACTTCCACAAATATTTATCAGAGAATTGGAAACGCTACTTGGATGATTGCCTCATTCTTTGGTCCCACACACTCGACCAACTGAAGGATTTCAAAAACTTAATAAACGGCATCAATAACCACATCCAATTCACAATGGAATACAGCCAAGATCAACTCCCATTTCTGGACATCTTAATCACAAAAAAAGACACAAATATCGAAACTGACATACACTACAAACCAACAGATTCCAAACAATATCTGCTATTCACCTCCAACCATCCAAAGCACACGAAGACGAACATTCCTTTTAACCTAGCAAGAAGAATTTGCACAATTGTCTCCAATTATGAAACGCGAAATAAAAGACTTCAAGAATTAAAGGAAATTCTACTTGAGAGAGAGTACCCACTATTACTAATAAATAATGGAATAGAAAGGGCTAAAGCAATAGGCATTGATGAATTACGGAAACAGAAACAAATTCAAGGTACGTCCAATATTCTATCATATATCTCAACACACAACCCAAGAAATGCGGAAGCTTACAACACTATTCACAATAACATCCCACTACCAAAACAAACCCCAAGAATGAAAAAAGCCCTTGAAACACACAAAATAATCAAAAGCAAAAGACAACCAAAATCACTGAAAACATTACTCACCAATGCCAAATTACCTACCACAAACCCACAACCAAGTATCAAAAAATGTGGTCGCTCTAATTGTGGAACCTGCACTCACCTCATTGAAGGCAACACGTATACATTTAAATCAGGACAAAATTTTACTGTAAAAAATCACTTCACTTGCTCATCAAAAAATCTAATTTATGCCATTAAATGTAAAGGATGCAATGAAGATTATATAGGACAAACTAAATTCACACTCAGAAACAGAATGACAGTTCATCGCGAACAATTACGAGATCCAACCACGAGACAGATACCACTAAGTGCACATCTAGACATTTGCGCAAGTAATAAGACACCCAAATTCCAAGTCTTCCCATTTTACCTTTGCGCTAACAATACAACAGAACAAATGCGAATAAATAAGGAAAATATGTTTATTCAAAAATATAGACCAACATTAAATAAGGTTTAATATACATTATGTCAACACCACAATATGACATACACACACACACATAACACCTTCTACTTTAGAAAACAAAAACCCGAACTAAATAAACCTTAACATACGTTTGCACTGGCAATACAACAGCAAACACGAAAAAGTAAGGAAAATATGTTCATTCAAAAATATTCCTACTAAAGGAATCACTTTCCTACACACACACATACACACACACACAATATATATATATATATATATATTCTCTTCATCTTAACATGCTAACCATACTCCCACACACATAACACCCATACACACACATAACAACCCCCACACCTACAACTCCCTCCCCATTTCTACTAATAGAACCACTTTCCTACTCACATATATATATACACACACACAAAATATATATTCTCTCCATCTTAACATACTCGCACACACACACATAACACCCATATACACACACACACAACTCCCTCCCCCATCTCTACTAATAGAATCATCTTCCAATACACACACACACACACACACACACAGACACACACACACACACACACACACACACACACACACACACACAAGCACACAAATAAACATACATATCTTCAGTCTCAATAGAAAATCTGAACTCTGACACCCCGGCGAGCTGGCCATATTCACTGAACCAGAACATTTCTCCCAATCCCTTTTCTCTTGACCACTATCTCTCCATTGTCATAACATTCACTATAAAGACTACAGAATAGTTTTCCAAATAAGGGCGCAAAAATGTAATAAAAACTTGTTCATGTGACAGCCAAATTTCATTTATTACCAACCAAAAAAAAGCCTTCGTGAGCCTCCTTTTTTCAAGTAAAAAGAAATTCAAACACTCATATATGAAAAAACAACCTGTGACAACCCCCCACCCTCTCTTATTTGAAGAACTATTGTAACGCGAACTGGCGCGAAATTTATTATAATTATTGATAAACCAATCAAATTACTTCTCGAAAAACCTGGAATTTCGAGCCACTTTTTCCATATAAAACAAGTAACATTCAGAGACCAACCAGATGTGAGAAAAACCACAGACCCTCCATCTCAACTCACCTTTTGAAAAGCAGAAGAACTGCGAAACCGGTAAAGGAACCAAATAAATATATATATTTAAAAAAAAAAAAAGACTTCAGTTGCATTTTCGATTTCATCTCTTTTTCTTTATACTTTCACTCGTGTAGGACACCTCGGTTATTTTTCATTTTGTAAAAAAAACCTCACTTTCTAATATATATATATATATATATATATATATATATTAGAATATATATATATAAATTAGCGAGAATCGCATTTCGGCTATTGGAAATTAGCGAAAAACAACTTCCGAGATGTGTGGCAAGCCCTCCATAGAAACGAGTCAACTAGAGCAACAACATACGTTAAAAGGCCCAAAACACTGAGATGATGGTTAAACCATCATCCGCAAAGCCATAGAAACGACCAAGCTATTCGGGTCAAACAAATAATAAAATATGATTGAAAATTATACCCGGACCCCCGGAAACGGTGGTAAAATCCAATATGGCGTTTCTGCAACTCCTCAATCAGGTACTGTCTGCTTAAACAAATAATGTTAAGCTTTTGGTATGATGATCGAACAAGGAAGTCACTTTTTCAACAGGCATTTAGTTCTATGCAAAGCTAAGGGACTGATCGTTATCTGAACCCACATGGGGGGTTAGAAGGAAGACAACCTCTAGTCTTGGCGGATGAATTCAGTATGTGTGGTTATTGCAAAATTGCAAAATATCACAAAACGAATTAAGCTCTCAACAGAATAGTTTTTAAAATTAACATAAGCTATTAATCAGTCAATAGAATTAACTAAAAAAATCAAAAACATTAACTGGTTAATAGCTAGACTCTGGAGATTAATACAAAATATAAATTAGAGAGAATCGCATTTCGGCTATTGGAAATTAGCGAAAAACAACTTCCGAGATGTGTGGCAAGCGCTTTATAGAAACAAGTGAACTAGAGCAACAATATACGTTTATATATATACTAGCAGAAGTACCCGTCGTTGCCCGGGTGTAAGTCGACCTTTGGTCTGTTAGAATGTGTGAAAGTTACTTCCCGCGCATCACAGGTTCAAAACTTTGAACTTCAATGGAAAAAAATAGGTTAGTAGACACAGGTGTGTAATTTATTAATTGTAGTTACACAGTGTATCGTTGAAATTGTTCTCTGCACGACTGACGGAAGTCAAAATCGCTTGATATTGAATGTTCAGTTAATTTAAAGGAGGGTGAAAATGTCGATTACATTCAGGTATTTTTTTTTTTACAATTTTTGCGCTCACATGTGCAGAAGAAGAATTAAAAGGGCCTTTATCTTAACCGCGGCATAATGGCGAGTCTTTTGTGACAGTTTTAGAGAATATAGGACGTTCCTGTAAAAAGTTTTCCCATGTGTAACTTTGCCTTGTTTTTTTGCGCAAACTCGAGCCCCGCTTCAGTTTTATTGACTTTTTACATCAATGCGTGATCTCTGAAGTAGATTTGAGTAGCTAAAAGCCTGTACCGGTAAATTTGCTATAGGTGAAAAAAAGTTGATCAAAATTGTATCTAGGGTTATTGCCCTTTGCCACAGCCTCAAGCCTCGTCTGACGGGATGTTGGTGATTCCTCCGTCAGCGCTTGTTGGCGACGAAGGCGAACATCAGCAAGCCTTGTCGTACGTGATGTTGGTGACTCAACCAGCCGGGAAAGACGTCTATCAGCGAGTCGAGATTCGCGCTCAGCAGGTGTTTCCTAGAGAAAATTAATTAATTCTACTGGTTAGCTAAGCCAATGGCAGTGTCAATAGTAAATGAGAAAAGTCTAACATGAACAAAAGGGAATCAAGGTAAGACAATAAATTTAATATAACTACGATTAGAATGTTGTAGTTGCTTAAAAGTGGTGACAGTTAGGATAAACGCAGTACTTGCTAACATTAAGGGAGAATATTGCATAAAAAATTAATCAATTGTGAATGAACTCATACCTGAGAACGCCTAATTCGTTGTCTCAAAGCAATAGCTGTACCTTATTTGGGGGTAAGTCTTGAACGTTTCCGTGTGGGCATAACGACGTGTAACGAAGCTGTTAGGTTAGAGAGAGGTGATTAAATACAGAGAGAGATGACACCAGATTCGTTAACATGGTTACTGGTGAATGGGAAGGTTTGGAAATATGATTACAATAACTTACCGAATTTTCCCGTCTATAAATTGCACTTAAAATAATTAAATTTAATCAAAAAACAGCTCTGCGCTTTATACTCCGGTGAGCTTTATGTATAAATAATACAATGGTAATCAATCACGGCTCTAACAGAAGTAATAGATCTAGACTAAAAGTAAAGAAGATAGCATTTTCTGGTTGGCCTTACACGCCGTTGCGCGGACCTGATTTTAAATGATACGCCTTATATCCTGGTGAGCTTTATAGAGCGGAAATATCTATTGGAAAAGAATACGAATTCATGACCAAGGTGTGACAACATAGGCGTCTATACAGCGCCTGAAACAAACTTGTCCAAAACCCTAGGATTTTTCTCGTTAAGTATCCACCCAAAAGGAACCGTTTTTTAGTTACAAAAAATAACCAAAGTGTATAGTAGCTATATTTATGACATATCATGCCAAAAAGAACAATATATTCAAAAAATGTTCTAAAGTACATTCAATCTCTCTTTTTGACCGATATCTTAATAAGCAAGTTATCGATTTTTTTTTGGCTGTCAGTGTCTATCTACATGCAGGTGTGCACGTGTGCGCAATTAATTGCAAATACGCTCATAACATTTAGTCGTAAGCAGAACAAAAAATGTCATTAGAAGTGGGATAATAATGAAGGCACAAACCCTGGTGAACTGACGTTTAAACACCCGAAAAGTTACTCACTTCCTGTGCAAAAGACTGTATTATAAATTAAGTAATTTTTTAGAATCTTTTGTTTAAAAAAGGAAAATATTGGTACGACGTAAATGTTTTTACTTGTATTGTATGTGTACAATACAACTTGGTCAACGTATTATTTAGTAATTTTTTTTCAAAAAGCATGATTATTTAAGACTGTTTGAAAATTTACTCACAGCTTTTAGGTTCACAAAAGACACCATTAAATTTGGTTCCCTTTTCAGATAGGGATAATACTGTATTTCCACTTGAATAAGGTGGAATATGAAAAGAGAAACTCTTTAATGGTCGGTCGTTTACTGAGACAGCTGGGAAGACATGCAGCTGGCCGTCCAATCAATAACGCACGTCCTTATATGGGCATATGAAATTTATTTTTATTGCACCAGATGTAAACTAAGAGTTCTTGTGTTCGAATTCACATAAAATTTCATTGGAATCGAAAAATATTCTGTCATAGGGCCCGATTATCGATTTTTCGAAAATTTCAAGTAGCCTATTCCACTCTACGCGTTGAGTTTTATATATGTGTGAGGTTTCATGAAAATTGGATGAACGGTGTAGCCTGCAAGTTCGGTACACTAAACAATGTCCATCTTCCCTTTATATATATATATATATATATATATATATATATATATATATATATATATATGTTGTTATTTACGCCGTAACTATATTTTTTCTTAATATATTTTTATAAAGAATATGTTGATAATTATGATGATGAGGAGGATAATCAAGATGATATGATGGGTTCTCCGTCTGTTACAATGATAAGCATTTCGATTGATCGACAACATTGAATGATTCAATGTTGTGAGTGTGTGATAATTTGGCAGACACGTGCACTCCTAACGTTATTCTAAAATCAAACCAGCTTGATAAAAATGGGACAATATGTATCCTCGAATTTCAAGTAGCATCCAACGAACTTCCATTATTCTTCCATCAAAGGCGGTGGATTGGTAGTATCAGTAGAGGGTCGGACGCCATGCTTTGACGCATAGAGTTATGGCCCATGCCATTCTGAGTTCAAATACCGCCGAGGTTAACTTTACCTTTCATCCTTACGGGGTCGATAACATAAAGTACCAGTAATGCAATAGGTATTTGCTGGCCTTGTGCCAAAAGTAGAAACAATTATTCTTCCATCAAGCTAATTTCACTTACAATGCTGGGATCGACACTTGCCCTGGATTACAGGCAGTGGGATCGAACCCGATACCCTATGATTGCGAAAACGAACGTGTTAACTACTCAGCCATATTTATAAATGTTGTTTGCTGAGTATTATTGTATTCTTCTTCTTCTTCTTCTTCTTCTTCTTCTTCTTCTTCTTCTTCTTCTTCTTCTTCTTCTCTGAAGCCGAAGCACCAGCTCCTGAAATTCATTTATTTAATTCAACTTCCTGCCCTTCTCGTGAAAACGGCCCCGAGATATTTCAACTTCTCCACTTATTTCAATGGAACTACATTCACATGCAGAGAACCCTCTATAGGATTCTTGAAAGGACGTCTCAGTTTTGACTGCACGGATATTCATTCCTGCCATGCAGCAATTTAGCATCAAACCTATTCATTACAAATCAGAAATCGCCTTCCAACGAGTTTTGTAGCACCATGTCGTCTGCAAATATCAGCCAACTAATGTTAGAGGTGCCGGTTTTGATACCACTTTCGAACTGGCTGCATATTTTAATCCTGTTCATGAAGATTATGGAGAGGAGAGGTGACAATACATATCCTTGGCAGAGTTTAACACCCACATTGAATGGTTTTGATATTTATCCGGATAGAGATGGTAGCGTATTCGTATATGGATTTCAAGGCAACAATAAGCTGTCGGTTTATTCCATACTGCAGTAGAATTTTCCACAACAATTCCGTTAATCGAAGTTGTATGACTTTTCGAGTTCTGCGCATCAAACATATACCCCTTGCAATACTTCTACGACGCAGAATGAAGACTTGGTCTGCTATGCTACGCCCGGCATGAAAACCACACTATTCATCAGTTAGCTTGGACTCAACAATATCCCTACATCTCTTTGTCAGACACTTAGCTTTGACTTTATTGTGTTGAGTATTGTCCTCTATAAAATGGTTCAGCAGTTGCTTTTCAATGTATTTTGACACCCTAGTGGATGCAGGTATGGGGGATTGGTTATAAAGTTTGTTTTGCAGGGATAAGGTTCATGGTTCAATCCATTTGTTAGTTCTTTTGGGCCTGTGTCTTCTACGAAATTATCGGGTGGACACAAAAAGTGTGAATGTGAGTGGAATTCGGGCGAGGAAAACGTATGGATGCTCGTTACAGGAAGTGTACAATTAATTCATTGTTACACAACACACACGTCGAGCTAATATACATTTGTCCGCCACTTACACTTTGGATCAATGACAGGTAATAAAGATGATCGGACACCAAAGTAGCCCTCGTTGAAACTGATGATATTTCATATAAAAAAATTGAAACGAAGATAATTGTGGATTGAACCCAAAGCACAGAGAATCAGAACAAATAATGCAGGGCATATAAAATGACGCTTTAGCGATTCCCTCAAGTCGAAGCCTATTTTAATATTTGATGACGAGCACTCAGTTGTACTAAATTACACACACACACACACACACACACACACACACACACACACACACACACACACACACACACACACACACACACACACATATATATATATATATATATATATCTTTAAGTCGTTTGGAAGCCTCGACAATGCAAATGGGTAAATCTCCGGGTAACAAGATCCGGTGGTGGAGAGAGAGATGTAAGTGGGTGTACGTTGAGATGCGTGGCGTGTATGAGATGTGTAGAAGAATGAAGGAAAGAGTATAAAGGATAAAATAAAAATAACAACACGAGAAAGAGTTACCTTGGGAGAGATTTAATAGTCCCTATATATTTCGGATTCACATCCATAAACTGGGGGTTTTTCCGGGGTGGGGGAAAGGTTGTCTGTCGGACAGGTGCGAAACGCGTCCTCCGCTGTTTGTTGTTTTGAATATCTGAGGTATTCGGCAGAGCGCGCGTGCGCGTGAAATGGGGTCGGTCAGGCAGAGGTCAGCGGCCGAATGAGGGAGTGGGGTGGCGCTAGCTGTCAGTCCATTCTCTGCCTGTTTGTTAAATGTTACTGTGTGTGTGTGTGTGTTGTTGTTGTCTCGCTTGAGTGTGTGTGTGTGTGTGCGTGTGTTGTTGCCTTGTTCCTCTGTATTGGCAGTGTAGTATGTTCGTATGGTGGAATGCTACTGTGTGTGTGTGCGTGTGTGTGTGTAGTTGTCTCGTTTGTGTGTGTGTGTGTGCGTGTGTTGCTGCATCGTTTGTTAGCTTAAACCAGCCATCTCATTTCGCTTCTCTCTGATCGGTTGTTTATTTGCGGTTGCAGGTGTTTGATAAAAAGCGCTTCCTTGATACGTAATATATATATATATATATCCGTATGTTTGTCTGTATTTTTACATACATACATACATACATTCATATATGCATGCATACATGCATTCAAGCATGTACGCATGCTTGAATCAAAACGCAGGAAATAACTGTCAAAACAGTCAATCGCTATCAATAATAATTGTTTCTACTTTTGACACAAGGCCAGCAATTAATCAGTACATTACTGGTACTTTATTTTATCGACCCCGTAAGGATGAAAGGCAAAGTTAACCTCGGCGGGATTTGAACTCAGAATGGCAAGGGCTGTAACTCCATGCGTCAAAGCATAGCGTCCGACCCTCTACCGGTACTGCCAATCCAGCGCCCAATAATAATGATTTTTAGTAGAGGCACAAGGCCAACAATTTTTGGGGAGAGGAAAGACGATTAAATCGACCCCAGTGCGTGACTGGTACTTTATTTTACCAACACCGTAAGGATGAAAGGCTAAGTTAACCGCGGCGGGAGTTGAACTCAGATCATAAAAGACCGTAACTCTATGCTGCAAATCATAGCGCCCGACACTCCGCGGCGGGAGTTGAACTCAGATCATAAAAGACCGTAACTCTATGCTGCAAATAATAGCGCCCGACACTCTACTGATACTGCCAACAATAATGGTTTCTCATACAGGCACAACGCCAGTAATTTCGGTGGAGGGCAAAGTTGATTCAATCGACCCCATTGCGTGACTGGTAGTTTATTTTATCGACCCCGTAAGGATTAAAGGCTAAGTTAACCGCGGCAGGATTTCAACTCAGATCATAAAAGACCGTAACTCTATGCTGCAAAGCATGGCGTCCGACACGCTACCGATACTGCCAATCCACCGCCCTAACCGCTATAAATAATAATAACGTAAGAAAATCAGGTAGAATACACTTAGATATAAAAAAGCATGGCAGCAATCATTACGGAGCATCTAAATTCGTATTTCTCGAATTTCAGCCGAACACGTTAGCCACGACGCCAAGAGCCGACTGACAACAGATTCTATTCAATTCAAGAGATACACTTAACAACTTGCCACTAGAAGACGAAGTAAACAAAACATAATTTATTGAGAGGTTTGTATGATTTGAAATGCAACAATAAATAGTTATACGTACATATATAATGTACGAGAGAAATCTTGCCATTTTTTAATGTATGTATATATTAAAAAGTATGTAACAGAAATTACAGAGGTGATGTGCTCTATATATATATATATATATATATATATATATATATATATATACGGGGTAACAAATAATTGTTATATGCAGTCCACTTAGTATAGCAAACCGTGTCACTCTTCTTTCCTGATTTATATATATATATATATATATAAATGTAAGTATGTATGTATACGTACATACATACATGTATACAGACGTACAGTAGCATGCATATATATATATATATATATATATATATATATATATATATATATATATATATATATACATATATATACATATATGCATACAGGTACACATACATATATGCACGCATCAGTTTAGCCGACGTTTATTATAACGCCGCTTTGTTCGTTTGTTTGTCAACAAACCGAACAGCCTGAATTTATGCCATACGGTGTTAAGGCAACCACGTCACCTTTTTGTTCAACACTGACACAGGAACGATGTACTAGTTTCAAGCTTGTTAGCTATCATCAGCACCGTATACCCTTCTGCCAGATGGTTGAACGTTCGAAAGTATATACTTTCCTTATGAAAATTAACGGCTGAGCAGCCTAATTTGCATATTGAGTGAGTTAAATCGGTCAGGCATACCGAAAACGATAAGTTGAAAAAAATGAAAACGAAATTTCATTTCTCACTCTTAGTATGGCACTTACTTAAATGTAAGTATGTATGTATACGTACATACATACATGTATACAGACGTACAGTAGCATGCATATATATATATATATATATACATATATGCATACAGGTACACATACATATATGCACGCATCAGTTTAGCCGACGTTTATTATAATGCCGCTTTGTTCGTTTGTTTGTCAACAAACCGAACAGCCTGAATTTATGCCATACGGTGTTAAGGCAACCACGTCACCTTTTTGTTCAACACCGTATGGCATAAATTCAGGCTGTTCGGTTTGTTGACAAACAAACTAACAAAGCGGCGTTATAATAAACGTCGGCTAAACTGATGCGTGCATATATGTATGTGTACCTGTATGCATATATGTATATATATGTATATATATATATATATATATATATATATATATATATATATATATATATATATATATATATATATATATATATATATATATGCATGCTACTGGACGTCTGTATACATGTATGTATGTACGTATACATACATACTTACATTTAAGTAAGTGCCATACTAAGAGTGAGAAATGAAATTTCGTTTTCATTTTTTTCAACTTATATATATATATATATATAGTGAAAAATGGAGCGCGAACAAAACAGAGAGGCAGTACGAACAAAGCTTTATTAGTTTCATGCTCTTGAGAGTGGGAGGGGGGGAGGGGCTAACGACGTTTCGGACATAAGCCCTTCTTTAGGCGAAAAGTGTGTGGGGGAGAGACATTTAGAAAATAAGGGGGGGGGGAACGGTGGAAGCGGTACAAATAAAAATAAATATAAAAAAAATAAAAATAAAAATAAACATGATGATAAACAAGTGGTGGGAGTGTGTGTATATATGTGGGGGTACGCACGTGTGTGGGGTGTTTATACGTATTGTGGAGTAGGTGGGGTGGTTGGAAAAAAAAATTTTGTGAATATGTCCGTGGGTAAATTCCTAAGGTAGTTCCGTAGAGGGTGTGGTGAGCTGCCGGATATTTTCCTTGTAATGGAGTTGATGGTGGGAACGATGGCCGATGTGTGTAATCCGTGGTTGTGTTGGTCGGAAGAGGGGAGATGTGGGGTGCGCGCGCAACAGGAAGTGGTCAGAGAGTTAAGGCAGGAGGAGGGTAGAGGAGACTGACAGGTGGAGAGGGTTGTGTGTCTGCGTGTGCAGATAAGTGGTCAGAGGGTCAAGGCATAGCAGCAGTAGAGGAGAATGGCAGGTGGAGAAAGTCAGTGTTTCAGTGTGTGCGGAGGTGCGGTGGACAGGGGAGAGGATGGGTAGGTGTGAAAGGTGGGGTGGGGAGGCGGCCGTGCGGGGTGATGGTGTGTGTATTAGTAAAGGTGTTAGTGGGATGTGTGTGGGTGTGTGTGTGGAGGGGTGTGGGTGGAGCGGGGAGAGGGAAAGAAAGGTGTGGGGGAAGGTGGAGGGAGTGTAGTGTACTGGTGTGTGTGTGCGTGTTTGGATGAGTGTGTGTGTGGTGAAGGGTGTGTTAGTGGGTGTTAGTATACTGGTGGTGGGGAAAGGGTTGAATGCGTGTGTGTTAGTGGGGTTCTGTGGTGGTAGGGTGTGTAGAGTGGGTGGTGTAAATGGGTGTGGGTGTGTGTGTGCGGGGTCGGGGGGATGTCAGTGGTTTTAGTTGTGGGGTGGTGGGAGTGGATGTGTGGGTGATGGTTAGTGGTGGTAGTAGGGTGTGTGGATGGTGTGACTACGTGTATATATGTACTGGTGGGTGTGTGCGTGATAGGGGAGGGGGGAATATATATATATACATATATATATAATGAAAAATGAAAAATTAGAAATAAAAGTTAGGATTATCCATCAACAGTTGTCTACTAGGCATCATAGATATTTCTACGCATTACAGACAATAAACCTCCACCTAGGGCGATTCAATAGCTAAAATAAGATATTGGGATAAAAAGAAGTGGGTGGAGAAAGAGAAGGACATGTGAACAGACACGTTGGCTGAAACAACGTAAAGGGAGGAAACATATATATATATACAAATAAAATACAGAGTTACTAACTCATATTGATACCCTGCAATTAACAAGCTCAAAGTATAAATACTGCGCATATAATAATGCTTTGATGCAAA
>OZ024742.1:190455427-190472837 GCA_964016885.1 Eledone cirrhosa
GTTGGCTACCTTGATGTCTATCATTAATCTTTGCATGCTTATATTTTGCTGTTTGATTTTGTTGCAGACATTATTTGCTTTTGATAACTTTCATACCTGGTTTTTAGTATAACTTGCTCGCCATCTCACTGCATGCATCGGCCGTTGTATCGATGTTTTCCTCGTAAAAATCTAGCGGCAGGTAATGTAGTGACAGTCGACTCCCTTGTTATGACGTCAAGTCAAAGATTGCCTTTGCTAACGGACAGTTGGACTGCAGCCTCCGAACTGATAACATCTTCCCAGGGACCCCCCATCAAGGGGCCTAGGGATGGACATGCATTCCGATCCTTTCTTACTGCTGTTTGCTAACATATAACTCCTGGTATGAACTGACATTTATGCACACAACATATATATACACATACATGGAAGATCTTTTCCTATAATTTTGTTATACATATATAAATATACATATATATATATATATATATATATATATATATATATATATATATATATATATATATATATATATATATATATGTAAATATCTTTAAGTCGTTTGGAAGCCTCGACAATGCAAATGGGTAAATCTCCGGGTAACAAGGTCCGGTGGTGGAGAGAGAGATGTAAGTGGGTGTACGTTGAGATGCGTGGTGTGTATAAGATGTGTGAGATGTGTAGAATGAAGGGAAGAGTATAAAGGATAAAAATAAAAATAACAACACAAGAGAGAGTTACCTTGGGAGAGATTTAATAGTCCCTATATATTTCGGATTCACATCCATCAACTGGGTTTTTTTTCCGGGGTGGGGGAAAAGGTTGTCTGTCGGACAAGTCCGGAACGTGTCTTTTGCTGTTTGTTGTTTTGAATATCTGAGGTATTCGGCAGAGCGCGCGTGCGCGTGAAATGGGGTCGGTCGTACAGAGGTCAGCGGCCGAATGAGGGAGTGGGATGGCGCTAGCTGTCAGTCCATTCTCTGCCTGTTTTTTAAATGTTACTGTGTGTGTGTGTGCGTGTGTTGTTGCCTTCTTCATCTGTATTGGCAGTGTAGTATGTTCGTATGGTGGAATGCTACTGTGTGTGCGTGTGTGTGTGTAGTTGTCTCGTTTGCGTGTGTGTGTGTGTGCGTGTGTTGTGTGTTGTTGCATCGCTTGTTAACTTAAACCAGCCATTTCATTTCGCTTCTCTCTGATCGGTTGTTTATTTGCGGTTGCAGTCGTTTGATAAAAAGCGCTTCCTTGATACGTAACGTGCCGACGTTTCTTTCAGTCGCTAGAATTGTGACAATGGGCCTTCCGTCTTTGTTTCCGCATTTGTCCATGTGTTTCCGGAAAGACGAGGCCCTGGTTTTAGTGTGTTCCTTGATCCGGATGTGTAAAGGTCGAATTGTGCTACCTATGTAGTATTGGTTGCACCTGTCACATTCTATCTTATACACGACGTATGTGCGTAGGCAACAGTTAGCATAGTAATAATAATAAATTTGAAGACTAAAATCCAAATATATATATAATAAATATATATATATATATGTATATATACTTACATACATACTTACATATATACATACTTATATATATACACACACACATGTATATATATATATATCAATTAGAAATAGATTGACATATATATATATATATAAAATAAACATATGAAACAATCACAGGTAATAATTTGTAAAGAATGTAAGCACACATAGCTAGGTAGGTATCTAATTAAAGTTTAACTAGAACTTCAAATATAGATACCTTTTAAAATGATTAATCTCCTTTGTATATATTTCTTTAAGTAAGAAAAATATTTCACCAATTAATCCGTAAATCACAGTAGTTAAATTCCCGTATGGTCACCAAAGGAGAAGAAGATAACTATCTGCGTTTACAAAGCAAATGCAAATCTGTGAATGACTCGAACCACGTGTTGCATTTAAAAAAAATACACACATTGCACAACGTCATCCCAGCGTCATCCCATTGCACAACGTCATTCCAACGTAATCCCAACGTCATCCCGGTGGCGTGAATAGGACCATCGACAGCCAGAAATAGCAGCCGAGTCTATTCAACTGAATATTTCTTACTTAAAGAAATATATACAAAGGAGATTAATCATTTTAAAAGGTATCTATACTTTAAGTTGTAGTTAAACTTTAATTAGATACCTACCTAGCTATGTGTGCTTACATTCTTTACAAATTATTCCCTGTGATTGTTTCATATGTTTATTTTATATATATATATGTCAATCTATTTCTACTTGATATGTAATGTTCGGATCTATTCACTGGAATGTTTGAGCTTATTCTACAGTGGATATGGCGCATGCCTCTCAGACATGACAATCCTTAATTTTAATTTTGGATATATATCTATATATATATGGTGGCTGCCAACTCGTACGGCCACTACTTTATATCCATGTAGGAGAACCCCTACCGATGCGCTGAACGAGTGTGACTTTTTAGTCCAGCCAGCGACTTGAAAACTCTGGTACAAACACTACACTTGTGATAATTATTGACCATAGTGCTGGGCCCATGGTACCATGTGACGACAAGTGCAGAGAGATCTCCAGATAAAAATCAATGCCTGTGTCGTGAAGCTTTTATAGTGAGCAAAGGCACTGCACAAAGCCAGTCCCACTTTCTTAACCAAGATGATATTTACCAAAAAGAAGAACAAGTCAACATCATTGAATACCATTAGGTTTGCAGGTGTTATATCAGAGTTTTCCTTCTCCTAGAATTCTGCCTTGACAAAGGCTAAGGGGTCATCTCTCCCGGATATATATATATATATATATATATATATATATATATATATATATATATCCGGGAGAGATGACCCCTTAGCCTTTTTCATATATATATATATATGTAGGAGGTGAGTTTTATTGTAGTACAATAAAGCAATATCTTTAGTAAAATATCTATAGTAAAATATTTAACAAACACACCATAAAATTTTCTTATTCTACATCCTCCAATATTTCCAACATTATCTCTAAACACAACAATAAAATACTAAATACTAAATCTCTTCCTTCCAACGCTGAATTTCATAATAACAGTAATAGTACACCCGACGTCATTGTAAACCCTAGGCTAATTTCTGTAAACCCAAATACAACGTCAAACACAACTTCGCTAAATGTTCATAATCCAACTCTAAATCAAGAAACTATTATTCCTATCGCAAACAACTTCTCCAATCCAATTCCTTCTATAGATAACACTAGGTCACTCATTAATAATCTCTCTAATTGCAACTGCCCTATTAAAAATAAATGTCCTCTCAACAACCATTGTCTTCATAAAAACTTAATTTATGAATGTAAAGTTATAACTAGCACCAATTCCTTCACCTATTTTGGCTCCACTTCCAGCTCGTCTCTATAATCATCATTCATCTTTTAAATACAAACTTAAAAGAACCAACACGGCTCTCTCACACACACACACATATATATATATATATTGTACATATATAGTTACATACACACATGCACACACGTAGATAGACAGATAGACACACACATCCATATATGTCATATATATGTGATAAATATATGTTACAAAGAGTAACGTATAAAACCTCTAGCTATAACAATGTGTTAATTAGGAATAATGTTTGTGAGAAACTAGATTATATGGCGTACACCCTACCATCCCTATATTACTTGTGAATGAGTAAGCGAAAAGTAAACCGGTTTATCCCATTCTTCTAAAAAACAAATCATACACAAAACACCAGCACCAACAGTTTTGCAAGAGATGTCAATATGAATGGACCTATTCTTTTTATCTAAAGACATTTTTTCCAATTCCATCCCGCCCGTCTCCTTAATCTATTTTACTTCTCATTCTTTCTTCTGATGAAGGACTAGAGTCAGAAACGTTAAGACCCTCTTCCTGCTATATCAAGCGTTAACCTAATATATACCTTCCATATACTGTACCGATTGTGTTGTTATTTCTGTTTACCTTTTACATACATACATATATATATATATATTTATATTTATACACACACACACACACACACAACACACACACACACACACACACACACACACACACACACACACACACACACACACATATATATATATATATATGTATATATATATATATATTAGAAAATGAGTTTTTTTTACAAAATGAAAAAATAAGAGATTTCCTACACCAGTGAAAGTATAAGGAAAAAAAATGAAATTGAAAATGCAACTGCAGTCTTTTAAAAAATATTTATTTGGTTCCCTTACCGGTTTTGCATTTCTTGGGCTTTTCAAAAGTAGAATTGAGATGGAAGTGTTGTGGTTTTTATGTATATACTAGCAGTATGGCCCGGCGTTGCTCGGGGATCTAAACATAGATTGGCATGTTTTTCCCTCCTTTCTGAAACAGTTTCGTCGTATGTTCACCAATTGATGCAGGAGTCCTAATAAAAAGCGAAGTAGCCTTGGGTGAATAGGTAAAAAAATTTCCATTAAGATTTTTCAAAAGCATGTAATTGCGTTCCCTCTCTTTTTTGTTGTTGTCTTTGCTGATATCGAGCCTCGTGAAATAAATACGTTTGTTTATATTTTGTTATTGTGTATGCAAAAATATGTGTACACAAATATATAATTATATATATATAAATTAAAATAACAAATAAAAGTTTAAGCGAATAATCGTTGCTTTCACCCTTAACGGGATCTTCTGAAACAAAAAAAAATCAATCTGTGAACGCAGAAGTAAATATTTCGAAAAACGTTACACACTATATATATACACACACTATATATACACATATTCACACACACACAGATAGCGAAGTGAATGTCGTAATGCAGACAGCCATACAGACAGATATTATAAGGGCGTTATAGCTATGGATCTATCTAAAAAGACAGACTAAGAAAGAGAGAGAGATCGCTAATCGGCGCCTAATGCATTGAACATATGAAATATTTTTTGCTCAAAACACTCACACAACCATAAGTATTACATGTATAAAGTTTGAAAAAATCGGTTGGGTGGTTCTCGAGTTTTAGTGAGTCAGACAGACCGACATACATTCTCGGATTTAGATATATAAATATGTGTGTGTGTGTGTGTGTGTGTGTGTGTGTGTGTGTGTGTGTGTGTGTGTGTGTGTGTGTGTGTGTGTGTGTGTGTGTGTATAGTGTGTCCCGGGTTCAATCCGGGGGTAACCACACTAAGGAAGTTACACAATACATAGCAGAGTATATATATTTAATATAGAAATGGCTTCTACAGGACTAGAACTGTTTTATTCGAAGTAAATCATTAGGAAAGCCCTATCCTGATGATTTCCTTCGAATGAAACAGTTCTAGTCCTGTAGAAGCCGTATATATATATATATTCATAGGAAGACAGTCATGACTCACTCTACTACACTAAGTATTGAGAACTCTGGTGCGTTATGGTCCACCTGGTGCGTTATGGAACCTTACCACACAATGTTTGTTATATATATATATATATTATAAGTACAGATTAAAATTTAAGCAAAGAATCCTTGGTTTTACCGTTAACGGGATCTTCTGAAACTGAGAAAAAACAATCTGTGGACACAGAAGTAAATATTAAAAAAAAAGATTACAGCCGAAGGAAAACAGGAAGATGATACTTTGGTTCGTGAAGACGTTCTCTGGTGATGGACGAAAAATATGCGAGGACAATTACGTCTACACGGATTTTACTCTTCACATTTATTATAACTCTAACTATATATATATGTATTTTAATTATGTCTCATATAAAATAATACAACTGGCTATCCGCAAAATACGTATAGTTAGCACCCCAAACGTATAATTGGGATTATACTAAGGTATATCCTAATGTTTGTTGAGTGAGACGGAAGCCGGTCGGAGTATTGCTTAAAGCTTTCTCTGTTAATGTATTAAATATATATATATATATATATATATATATATATACTAGACCACCCGTGATCCGTTGGGTCACGTTCACTTCAAAATGTTTTTTTTAGAAATCATGTTCACTTAAAGATAATTTTTAAATAATTACAATATACACAGGCATGTATATAATGTGAAATGAAACCGTGTGTGTATGTATATATATATATATATATATATAACTGTGTGTGTGTATATACACACGATATATATATATATATATATATATATATATATAAGTGAGTGTATGTATATACAGACGATATAGATATATATATGTATGTGTGTGTGTATATATATATGTGGGTGTCTGTGATCTATATACACTGGTGATAGGTACTCACACACACACATATATATATATATACACACACACACACACACTCACATATATATATACACAACAAAACCAGCTCTCTCGCCCTCATTCTCTCTCTCTCTCTCTCTCTCTCTCTCTCTCTCTCTATCTCCCTCTCTTTCTCTCTCTCTCTGTTTATGAAGCTACATGGAAAAACCCTACATCTCCTAATCCCGTACTCCGATTCACGCGAAACTTGTTGAATTCCATTTGTATTCACATTTCAGGGTAAACTTCCTGTCAAAGTATTTTCCTCTTATGCACCCTTTTGGCTGTATTGCATTAGAGACAAGCAAGCAAGCAATCACAGAGTTTTAGTAACGGTAGTAGTAGTAGTATATATATATATATATATATATATATATATATATATATATATATGTATTGCAAAATACACTATATATACATTCATATATATATATATATATATATATACATATTAGCAGATCCACTGATCAGCCAGATTTGCATATCAGCAGACTGGTCAGTCAGTTTCCTGTACACGAGCGATAAATGGCCGGCTTTGCCAAATTCAGATAAAAAAGAAAATTTTTTTTTTCGCTCTACATGGCTGAATACAATAAATGTAATCTGAGGTTTTCGAATATTAATAATAACATTCGATTCGTTAGTAATTATGCAAACAAGCCTCTGTTTCACTAGCTCTGGCAGTTTGGCAGGTGAACAGTGAGCTGTACAGATGAATGGTGATACTCAGAAACATTAGTGTCTGCAGCTCTGTCCACAGATATTGTAGAGAAAATATTTATTAAAATAACAGATTAATGTTTAAGCAAAGAAACGCTGCTTTCACCCTTAACGGGATCTTCTGAAACTATCAAAGTCAATCTCTGAACGCAGAAGTGAATATTTCAAAAAACGTTGCGACCTGAGGAAGACAGGAAGAAGATACTTTGGTTCGTGGAAACGTTCCCTGGCAAAGAACGAAAAAAAAACGAAGATAAATATTTGCTCTATGGTTCTTATATATTTGATATATATTTATCCTTATCTTTATCCTTTGTCTTTGCGTGTAATTGTTTTTCACTGCTCCAAATAATGACGTATTATATTCGTTTTTTCCCGTTCTTTGCCAGGGAACGTTTCCACGAACCAAAGTATCGTCTCCATGTCTTCCTCCAGTCACAACGTTTTTTGAAATATTCACCACTACGTTCAGAGATTGACTTTGTTAGTTTCAGAAGATCCCGTTAAGGGTGAAAGCAACGATTCTTTGCTTAAACTTAAATCTGTTATTTTAATAAATATATATGTATATATATATATATATATATATATATATATATATATATATGAATATAGACATAGAATATTCGAAAATATTCTGTATGTTTATAATAAACATTTTGAAGACCTAATCGCTATAGAATAGAATACGTCACGTATTACAATTAGATTCTCGATAAAAGCAAGGGAAGTAATCTACGCGTTTCATTCTCGTTAGAAATCATCAGGACTACATATCCAGTGCTTTTATCGAGAATGACACAGCTAGAGACTTATAGAATACTTAGCTGTGTACAGGAACTGGTTTGAAAGAGCGGTTGTCAACATGCCAACACAAGAGCAAGACTGACTGGTTCATTCTACTGACATGGCTATAAAATTGAGGCTTGTTTGCATAATTGCAAACGAATCGAATGTGGATTGGCAGTATCGGTAGAGGGTCGGACGCCATGCTTTCCAGCATAGTTACGTCCCTTTACGATCCGAGTTCAAATGCCGCCGAGGATGACTTTGCCTTTCATCCTTACGGGGTCGATAAAATAAAGTACCAGTAATGTACTGGGTAATTGCTGGCCTTGTGCCTAAAGTAGAAACAAGTATTAATGTTCGAAAAACTCAGATTACATTTATTGTATTCAGCCATGTAGAGCGAAAAAAAAAGTTTTCTTTAAATATATATATATATAATTTTTTTCCCTCCTTTCGTGGATCGTAGTTGTCTCCCCTTCCCACTTAATGACGCTATAATACTTCCTCAGTCAAAAACTGCTGGAATTTCAAATTTGACGGTCATTCGATGCGGGAAGGAGCAGCTTAACGGACACGATTTTTAACTGTGGTAAGAAATGTTTTTCTTATATCAAAGTTTATTGGGCTTCCACTGATGATTTATAAGCGCCCACCTAAATATATTCTTACATGAATGTATATTAGGCTTCTACATAAACTGGAAATATTCTCTGAATTTGTAGAAAACTTATAATGAAACAATTGTTTGGAAAGAGAGATATATTTTAACTTTAATTATATCTCATAAAATAATACAACTGGCTTTTCCACATAATACATATTGTTAGCACCCCAAACACTTAAATTGGGTTTATATTAAAATATAACCTAATGTTTGTTGAGTGAGATGGTTACCAGTCAGAGATTAGCTTTAAACTATCTCTGTTATTGTATTAATTATTGTATTAATTATTATATATATATAAGGATTAAAATACTGGAGCGTGTTGGAGTTAAACGCCCTCTTCGTATTATAGAAATGACAGTAAAAGGTATAGCTCAATGTAATTAAACAGAGCCGAAGAATTATGAAAATAAAACAAAGAAGCCTTCAATACATCAAAAGTCTTTATTAGCCAACAATGTTTCGTCCTATTAAGGACTCATCAGGGCAATCAAAACCACAAGAAGCACTATCGGCCAATACAAGCCGAAAACTCCGAAGAATATGGAGTGTACATACACTAAAGTATTGGAAGATTATGGGTAAAAATATATAATAAAAATCACTAAGGAGGTGGATAACATTTTGAACCATATTACAAATATAGTCCAAAGCAAAAAACTAGAGCTAAACAAAGGTGGTTATATAGAGCGGGAATTATAGTACTATATGTAATACAATATAATATAATATAATATACTTGTAACAATATTAAAATTAAAATTAAAATTAAAAGGCACAATATACATATGTATATATATACGCACACGTACGCACATATACATATACATCAATACACATTTCCATCATTAACAGCACAAATTAAACCTTATTAAGAGTTTAAATATAAATAAGCATAATAGGAATAAAAATAAAATAATACGTATATCTAATATACAGTATAACATTAAGTAATGAAATGATTAAAACTAACACATATAATATATAATAAACTATATAATTATATAATATATAATATAATATAATAGATAATCTCCGGTTAATTTACACAAACAATATAAATGTCACAATAACACTATAATAATAATATAATAATATATAATATATAATGGCATGTAAGTTAACAAATCAATTCATATAGAGTTACAGAGCAGGTGAGAAAAAAAAATAAATTGTACACAACCCCAAATTATGATGGTACAAAAATATAAACATCTTACATGATATATAAAAAATTTAACATATCATAATTGTTTCTACTTTAGGCACAAGGCCAGCAATTACCCAGTGCATTACTGGTACTTTATTTTATCGACCCCGTAAGGATGAAAGGCAAAGTCAACCTCGGCGGGATTTGAACTCAGAACGTAAAGGGACGTAACTATGCTGGAAAGCATGGCCTCCGACCCTCTACGATACTGCCAATCCACCGCCATCATATTTAACATATCATAATGGTACATTTAACATATCATAATGGTACATAAAATCATCGGTAAGTAATAAGGATCAATAGTACATTTACAAAGAGTTGAATAACAACTTCAATATAAAATAATGAACATAATATAATATATAATTACTTATAATTACAAGGTTGGTAAACAGACACATATGTGAATGAGTGAATAAGGGCCAGACAGAAAATACTATGCACAGTAGTATTAATAAATAAATAAATAAAATCGACCGGAAATCAAAAAGCAAAAACAAAAGTATTTACTTAGGTCTCACATGCAGTTAAGTAAAAACTTAAGAAACAACCCGGATAAATGACTGGAAAACCCTATTTGATAAATTAATATTGAAAATATTTAAAATACCTAATAAGGCAATACAATATTAGCTATGGTTTAAGTAATCAAAATCCCTAAACATTAATATTTCACTATAAATATATATAGAAAGGAATGAAATATTCTACTATCATTTACATAACGATATCTAAAAAACTGACTTAAGCAGAATTATGGTAGGCTAATGTGGACAGAAAAAAAGAAATGTATGGAGGATACAAAGGAGCATAAAATCATAATCAATATACTGTATTATATAATAGAAAGGAGCATAAAAAAGGGGATTAAATATAATCATAAAATATTTGAAGGGGTTAGCAATAAGTTTATGTGTGCATGGGGGGGGGTTATCCAAAGAAGAATCCAAATAAAATAAAATAAAATGAAATAAAATAATATAAAATATATAATCAGATATATACTCATAAGGTGTTAATAGTGAAAATTTAATGTGTCAGAAGATAGATATGGTATAGTAGCCAAAAGATTATGAGAGCTAGAATAAAAAGTTGTCAAAAACCAATGATAATAATGATGATAATAATGGTGGTAAACAAAAAGAACCTAAACTAAAAAAAATAAGTAATGGAATATATCAGCTAATGGATACAATTTACACTACTAGAACCTTTAGGTTTATAATAAAAGTAAGAATTAGAAATAGCGTGGCGGCAAGAAGAGAATATCTCAGACTTTCTATTAAGTAAGGATTCACTAGAGAAAATTATAGTGTGTCTCGAGGATACAGAGATTACAATATTTAGTATGTGTAGAAAGGTTATTAGAGCGTGCTACTAAACGCCAATTAAGGCTATATGGTATATTAGCCCCATTAAGATCCCAGATATAGTGTGCTAAAGAAGTAGAATTCTTAAACTTAACATGTTTGAAATTAGAGATATGAGAATTAAACCTAGTCTAATTCAGAGAAGCTTATACATATAGAATAACATATACAAAATTACCGACATGTGGATTCCCAGCAAATCAAACTAAAACAATCATTTTTGCCAATTATGCAATAGCTATCTGTAACGCCACACAGTTCATTTTCACTTAATGTCCTTGTATTATTATGACACCCTTCTTCTTTTGTCACTTGACCATAGTGTCTCGTTCTTTCGACTTGCTGACACGATACCATACGGACGTGGTTAGCAACAAGCACCACAAATCTTTGTTGCCGTCAGGCTTTTAATTTTCGCTCTGCATTACCTACCCTGTGGCTTTTTCTGGGGTTTCTTCTAAACGACTAACTGAACAATCCGTTTTCCTTCACACATTGTTACATTTTAATATCGCACATTCCTTCATTTATTTATTTTGCCATCGCCATGTAATTTCACTTGAATTTAGTTTCGTATTTTTAACAAACTTATTGTTCTCGTCTGCGTCCTGTATTGTATTTTCCTCTCCTTCACCGTCCTTTAAAATAGACAATAACAGTGTTTAACCATCGTTTTAAGCATTGTGACTCCGTTTCGACCAGCATTCCTGTCTATCGGGGGTTGAAACTGCGTAACTTCATTTCGCCAACCGATGAACAAGCACTTTTTTCTTTCGTTCATGCTACTAATTTTGTTTTGTCTACATATCACGTGTCTTATCTATCCGTTCGTTCTTCTACTTCGTTTACAATTTATCTGTTGCCAGTTTTTCAATCATATATATTTACGTTTTACACACACATACACACGCACACGCATACGCACGCACACACACACACACACACACACACACGCACACATATATATACAGAGAGAGAGACAGTCGCGGAGAGAAACTCAAATTAGCTTCCACAAATAGATAAAGAAAAAATGAATAGGCACGATAACATCATCAACAAGAAGAACAACAAATGTGTTCTGATTGTGAAATTAGAGAAATGCACCATAAATATGAATTTATGATTGAATCCTTTCAAAGTCTTGCCTTGTTTATTTCTATTAAAATAGAAGCGTTGAAAACTCGTCCACCATATTACTCAGTATAACCAACAGTATATTTTCCAAATGACATTTAGTTATTTTTTTATGATTTCTGGACGATTGTTGGAGAAATTGCTACCAGCAATGGCTTTAACGGTCTGATAATTCCTATTGAGTAATAAACTGGTAAATTCTAAGGCAAACCATTCATTTTTACAGAAAAGTAAAAAAACCAAGAGATTCTCTTTCCTATTATTACCTAGTTGACATTCTTCCTCGCGAAATGAATCCATTGATAAAGGAACAAAAGTGATTCGAAAAGGCCTCGCTAGATGCACACACACACACACCCGCACACACATACACACACACGCACACGCACACATACACACACACACACACACACACACACACACACACACACACACACACATATATATATATATATATACCCCTACACACAGATGTAGCCCTATATATATATATATATATATATATATATAATCTGAGTTTTTCGAATATTAATAATTGTTTCTATTTTTAGGCACAAGGCCAACAATTACCCAGTACATTACTGGTACTTTATTTTATCTATCCCGTAAGGCATGAAAGGCAAAGTTAACCTCGGCGAGATTTGAACTCAGATCATAAAGGGACGTAACTCTATGCTTCAAAGCATGGTGTCCGACTCTCTACGAATACTGCCAATCCACCGTTTTTTCGAATATGAATAATAACATTCGATTCGTTTGCAATTATGCAAACAATCCTCAATTTTATAGCCATGTCACTGTGTATTTTGAAAATACCATATTTTCACTAACTCTGATAGTTTGGCAGCTGAACAGTGGGCTGTACTGAAGAAGGGTGATACCCAGAAACATTAGTGTCAGCAGTTCTGTTCACATGCCAACAGAAGAGCAAGAATGAAGGGTTCATTCTACTGACATGGCTATAAAATTGAGGCTTGTTTGCATAATTGCAAACGAATCGAATGTTATTATTAATATTCGAAAAAGTCAGATTACATTTATTGTATTCAGACAAGTAGAGCAAAAAAAGGTTTCTTTTTTATATATCCCCGTCTCTCTCTCTTCCCCCATCTCTCTCTCTCTCTCTCTCTCTCTCTCTCTCTCTCTCTCTCTCTCTCTCTCTCTCTCTCTCTCTCTCTCTCTCTCTCTCTCTCTCTCTCTCTCTCCTTCTCTCTCTCTCTCTCTCTCTCTCTCTCTCTCCTCTCTTTATATATATATATATATACTAGCAGCAGTATCCAGCGTCGCCTGGGTAGGTAAAATAATATCTGCTTTGATGAAAAAGTGTTGATCTTAGCGACTGCTTCTCGATGATTCATCTATGGCCACACACAGGCCATACGGGGGAGGGTGGTGATGACCTCTATCACTGAGAAACGCGGGTGACTGACGAAGGGGCATTCTAGGGGAGGGACTTTCGAATTTGAACGAAATCGGTTGAAAAATGTGGGAGCTAGAGCCGAAAGGCGTAAATTTGAGCGAAAAGGTGGTATTTTCGAATATTTAAGTGGCTGTCACGCCGTTCCTGAACAAAAAGACGTGAAATAATCAGATCTAGCGTAGTGTAAAATTTGAACAAAGTAGATTGATTAATGTGGGAGCTAGGGCCGAAAAAATGGAAATTTGAGTATAAAAGTGGTACTTTTGAATATTTAAAGCGGCTGCCACATCGTCCCTGAACAGCAAACGCAAAATATAAAGTCATTAAGGGATGTGCAATGATATATTCTATTTTGCTTTAAAATTTGAATGAAATCGGTGGCAAAATGTGGGAGCTAGAGCAAAAAATCTTATTTTTCGATACCTAAAAAAAGGTGACAGCCCCTATCGATTTTTAACTGCAGAATGACTCCTGAATAAAAAAAAAACGATACGCTGATATATAGAAAACACTCCTCGATGACTAATCTATGAGCTGTAAAGTTTCATGAAAATCAGTCGTAAGATGTAGGCCCTTATAGGTAATACACAGACACACAGACACACGCACATACTTAATTTTATATATATACAGACTAGCAGAAAACCACCATAGGTGGGCGGTTTTCTACTAGCAAATCTAGTGTATATACTGATATTGTTGAGATTTAGATGAGAAATGTTTTCGGCACCACATGTTCACCGTCTCTCGGTGTGTCTTTTATGCATGTATAAATATATATGTTATCTATACGGTGAAATCTTTGAAATAAATATATGTTAAAACGAAAAAGGAGAAAAAGAGATTAGTGACGGAAATATAAACGTTATGATACATAAACGTTATGATATAACGATGGAAATATATCTTCAAATGATCCTTGGCATGGTGTCAAGTCAGAACCGCCTCGAACTGGTTACTTCTGGCTTGTGCAAGGTGTCTCTATAGCAACCAGCGATTCCCTCGGCCTCAGTGACCAAAGTCAGTGGAGAGGGGAAGGTAATGTTTCTATAGCGACAGTGTTTCTCAGTGTTTCTCTTGGTAGTACCAAGTGGAGAAAGGAAGGGGAAGGTAATATTTTTGTAGCACCTACATTTGAATTTTAGGGAAGGACAGACAGACATACAGACAGACAGACAGACAAACAGAGAAATGCTCATATATTTCTGTGTGTGTATATATATATATATATATATATATATATATATATATATATATATATATATATATAATATATATATTACACACACAGAAATGTATATATATTTCAGTGTGTGTATATATAAATATATATATTACACACACAGAAATGTATATATATTTCTTAGAACAAAATTATTATTAATGTTTTGCTGTTCATGACAATTGGAATTGAAAAATTACTTTTGAAATTATTAGTTATTTTACTAATACTTAGATATGTAAAAATGAAGCAATGTTTCTAATAATTGTTTCTACTTTTGGCACAAGGCCAGCATTTAACCAGTACATTACTGGTACTTTATTTTATCGACCCCGTCTAAGATGAAAGGCAAAGTTAACCTCGGCGGTATTTGAACTCAGACCGTAAAAGGACGTAACTCCATGCTATGAAGCATGGTGTCCGACTCTCTACCGATACTGCCAATCCACCGTTTTTTCGAATATGAATAATAACATTCGATTCGTTTGCATTATGCAAACAATCCTCAATTTTATAGCCATGTCACTGTGTATTTTGAAAATACCATATGTTCACTAACTCTGATAGTTTGGCAGCTGAACAGTGGGCTGTACTGTAGAAGGGTGATACCCAGAAACATTAGTGTCAGTAGTTCTGTTCACATGCCAACAGAAGAGCAAGAATGAAGGGTTCATTCTACTGACATGGCTATAAAATTGAGGCTTGTTTGCATAATTGCAAACGAATCGAATGTTATTATTAATATTCGAAAAAGTCAGAGTACATTTATTGTATTCAGACAAGTAGAGCAAAAAAAAGGTTTCTTTTTTATATATCCCCGTCTCTCTCTCTTCCCCCCATCTCTCTCTCTCTCCTTCTCTCTCTCTCTCTCTCTCTCTCTCTCTCTCTCTCTCTCTCTCTCTCTCTCTCTCTCTCTCCTTCTCTCTCTCTCTCTCTCTCTCTCTCTCTCTCTCTCTCTCTCTCTCTCTCTCTCTCCCTCTCTTTATATATATATATATATATATATATATATACTAGCAGCAGTACCCAGCGTTGCCTGGGTAGGTAAAATAATATCTGCTTTGATGAAAAAGTGTTGATCTTAGCGACTGTTTCTCGATGATTCATCTATGGCCACACACAGGCCATACGGGGGAGGGTGGTGATGACCTCTATCACTGAGAAACGCGGGTGACTGACGAAGGGCATTCTAGGGGAGGGACTTTCGAATTTGAACGAAATCGGTTGAAAAATGTGGGAGCTAGAGCCGAAAGGCGTAAATTTGAGCGAAAAGGTGGTATTTTCGAATATTTAAGTGGCTGTCACGCGTTCTTGAACAAAAAGACGTGAAATAATCAGATCTAGCGTAGTGTAAAATTTGAACAAAGTAGATTGATTAATGTGGGAGCTAGGTCCGAAAAAATGGAAATTTGAGTATAAAAGTGGTACTTTTGAATATTTAAGCGGCTGCCACATCGTCCTGAACAGCAAACGCAAAATATAAAGTCATTAAGGGATGTGCAATGATACATTCTATTTTGCTTTAAAAATTTGAATGAAATCGGTGGCAAAATGTGGGAGCTAGAGCAAAAAATCTTATTTTTCGATACCTAAAAAAGGTGACCGCCCCTATCGATTTTTATCTGCAGAATGACTCCGGAATAAAAAAAAAACGATACGCTGATATATAGAAAACACTCCTCGATGACTAATCTATGAGCTGTAAAGTTTCATGAAAATCAGTCGTAAGATGTAGACCCTTATAGGTAATACACAGACACACAGACCACACGCACATACTTAATTTTATATATATACAGACTAGCAGAAAACCACCATAGGTGGGCGGTTTTCTACTAGCAAATCTAGTGTATATACTGATATTGTTGAGATTTAGATGAGAAATGTTTTCGGCACCACATGTTCACCGTCTCTCGGTGTGTCTTTATGCATGTATAAATATATATGTTATCTATACGGTGAAATCTTTGAAATAATATATGTTAAAACGAAAAGAGAAAAAGAGATTAGTGACGGAAATATAAACGTTATGATACATAATCGTTATGATATAACGATGGAAATATATGTTCAAATGATCCTTGGCATGGTGTCAAGTCAGAACCGCCTCGAACTGGTTACTTCTGGCTTGTGCAAGGTGTCTCTATAGCAACCAGCGATTCCTCGGCCTCAGTGACCAAAGTCAGTGGAGAGGCGAAGGTAATGTTTCTATAGCGACAGTGTTTCTCTTGGTAGTACCAAAGTGGAGAAAGGAAGGGGAAGGTAATATTTTTGTAGCACCTACATTTGAGTTTTAGGGGAAGGACAGACAGACAGACAGACAGACAGACAAACAGAGAAATGCTCATATATTTCTGTGTGTATATATATATATATATATATATATATATATAATATATATATTACACACACAGAAATGTATATATATTTCAGTGTGTGTATATATAAATATAATATATTACACACACAGAAATGTATATATATTTCAGTGTGTGTATATATAAATATATATATTACACACACAGAAATGTCTTATATTTCTCAGAACAAAATTATTATTAATGTTTTGCTGTTCATGACAATTGGAATTGAAAAATTACTTTTGAAAATT
>OZ024742.1:190473037-190480537 GCA_964016885.1 Eledone cirrhosa
AATATCGGAGTTTTGATCTCTCAATTCGGCAAGACTATACCTGAAGAGACTCTCTGATCTCCGAGCTACGCACTCCATCGAGTAACGTTACTCCAAAGACCCTTCGGAGGAATCCCATTTCGGCCGCTTGTATTCACGATCGTATTCTTTCGGTCATTACCCAAGATTCATGACTATAAGTAAGAGTTGGCACGAATACCGAATTGAAGGTAGAGAGTTTGACTTTTACGCCTACCTCCTTTCTGATTACTGAATGCTGAAACTGGCGAATTACCGCACAAGTTCTTTCTATTCTTGTACTTATTTCAGCCGCCTACTTTCCATCACTCGTAAAAACGTCCCCGAGATACTTCAACATCTCTACCTGCTTCACATGTATTTGTATGCAACCAGGTATTTCCAAATATAGCATAAAGCTCTATTTGGAAATATCTAGTTGCATACAAAGTACTGGAAATTTGAAATTTGAAAATATAATCATCTTTATACGAATAATTCTAAGATTACATGATCTCTATAAATAATTGTTTCTACTTTAGGCACAAGGCCAGCAATTACCCAATGCATTACTGGTACTTTATTTTATCGACCCCGTAAGGATGAAAGGCAAAGTCAACCTCGGCGGGATTTGAACTCAGATCATAAAGGGACGTAACTATGCTGGAAAGCATGGCGTTCGACTCTCTACCGATACTGCCAATCTCTATAAATAATGATTTCTAGTATAGGCACAAGGCCAGTAATTTGATGGGTGGGTAAAGTCGATTAAATCGACCTCAGTATGTTACTGGTGCTCTATTTTATCGACACCATAAGGATGAAACGCAAAGTTAACCTCGGCGGGATTTTCCCTTAGACCATAAAAGGCCGTAACTCTATGCTGCAAAACATGGTGTCCGACTTTCTATCGATACAGCCAATCCATCGCCCTATGATATCTATAAATAATGGTTGAAGAAAATCATTTAAAGTTCTCCTGGTGACGGGAAAATAGACTCTGCGACGTCTGTGGGTAATCAAACCACATATCTCTCGTATGGGGGTGGGTGGGTGAAAGCATGTAACCTCTACTGTAACGCGCTCCTGGTCGGTGGTCACACTTTCATTATAAGAAGAATTACGGAGGGTGGTGGATTGGCAGTATCGGTAGAGGGTCGCACGCCATGCTTTGCAGCATCGAGTTACGGCCATTTATGATTTGAGTTCAAATTCCGACGTGGTTAACTTTGTCTTTCATCCTTACGGGGTCGAGAAAATAAGGTACCTGTCACGCACTGGGGTCGATTTAATCGACTTTCCCTTCCCCCAAAATTGCTGGATTTGTACCTATATAAGAGACCATTATTCAGTATCGGTAGAGGGTCAGACGCCATGCTTTCCAGCATAGTTACGTCCCTTTGCGGTCTGAGTTCAAATCCAGCCGAGGTTAACTTTGCCTTTCATCCTTACGGGGTCGATAAAATAAAGTACCAGTGATGAACTAGGTAATTTATGGCCATGTGCCAAAACTAGAAACAATTATTAGAACAATTACGACTGAAGCTATAAATGTAATACACCCGATTGATTCAGGAAGCATTGGGAAATTTGAAATTTCAAAATATAGTAGTCCCAATGCTGAAAATTTATCCATTTATTTCTAGATGATAAAATATGTCCATCTCACAAGATCCATCGTTACCGATAGCTAATACTTTTTCCGTCTTTAAAGGTTTTCTCCTTATTTTATAAAATATTTTATAACACCTACACGCATCAACACAACATTCTCTATATTAACTTTGTTTCTTCAGTGCTTAATAAATATCGGAGTGATTGACTACGCATATACGATATATATATATATATATGAAAAATTAAATAATGTTGTCTCTGATCGAGACGAAGCGCTGATGTATTTGAATACATATAAATTGAGAAACCTAACAAAACAAACAGCACAGTACATAGAAGAAATATATTAGTTTAAAGCTTGAAACAACAGCAAGAGAGACTTAACGTTTTGTACTTTATCAGAAGCAAGATTTAGAAACAGAAGATAAATGGAAAGTAAAGAGTGATAAGAGGAAGAGACGAGGAAAAATGAGAAAAAATTGTGGAGAAAAAAAAGACACACGTGCGAAATCACGTGGGGAGTGGCTGGTCAAGTGGTAACCAATGTGTAGTGAGGAAGCGTACGTATGTTGTATATATACATGAGTCACTGTATACGCATGAAATTACGTATGTATGTATTATGTATATATATATATATATATATATATATATATATATATATATATATATATATATAAGTTGAAATAAAATGAAAACGAAATTTCATTTCTCACTCTTAGTACGGCACTCATTTCTCACTCTTAGTACGGCACTTACTTAAATGTAAGTATGTATGTATACGTACATACATGTATGTATACAGACGTACAGTAGCATGCATATATAAACGGCGCTTTGTTCGTTTGTAAACAAACTGAACAGCCTGAATTTATGCCGTACGGTGTTAAGGCAACCACGTCACCTTTTAGTTCAACACTGACACAGGAACGATGCACTAGTTTCAAGCTTGTTAGCTATCATCAGCACCGTATACCCTTCTGCCAGATAGTTGAACGTTCGAAAGTATATACTTTCCTTATGAAAATTAACGGCTGAGCAGCCTAATTTGCATATCGAGTGAGTTAAGTCGGTCAGGCATACCGAAAACGATAAGTTGTAATAAAATGAAAACGAAATTTCATTTCTCACTCTTAGTACGGCACTTACTTAAATGTAAGTATGTATGTATACGTACATACATATATGTATACAGACGTACAGTAGCATGCATATATATATATATATATATACATACAGGTACACATACATATATGCACGTATCAGTTTAGCGGACGCTTATTATAATGCCGCTTTGTTCGTTTGTAAACAAACTGAACAGCCTGAATTTATGCCGTACGGTGTTAAGGCAACCACGTCACCTTTTAGTTCAACACTGACACAGGAACGATGTACTAGTTTCAAGCTTGTTAGCTATCATCAGCACCGTATACACTTCTGCCAGATAGTTGAACGTTCGAAAGTATATACTTTCCTTATGAAAATTAACGGCTGAGCAGCCTAATTTGCATATCGAGTGAGTTAAGTATATACTTTCGAACGTTCAACTATCTATGTATATATATATATATATATATATATATATACATATATATATATATATATATATATATATATATATATATATATATATATATATATATATATATATATATATATTGGTAAACGGAATAAAAAATGCTGACAAATTGTTCACAGTTGAAAAATGGTTTAATTAGGAATAAAAGAGTATTAGTGATTGTATGGGTTAGTATTCAGTTGTGGTTTTAAGTTTTTAAGTTTTTACCGGTTGCGCATTTCTAAATGCTTTTCAAAAATAATTTTGAGATAGAGTGTCCGTGCTGTTTGCTCTGATCTGATTAGTTTTGGGAATTCTACCTGTTTTTATGTTTAAAAAATGGCTCCAGCGTTATTTTTGATATATATATATATATATATATATATATATATATATATATATATATATATATATATATATATATGCATGCTACTGTACGTCTGTATACATATATGTATGTACGTATACATACATACTTACATTTAAGTAAGTGCCGTACTAAGAGTGAGAAATGAAATTTCGTTTTCATTTTATTTTAACTTATCGTTTTCGGTATGCCTGACCGACTTAACTCACTCGATATGCAAATTAGGCTGCTCAGCCGTTAATTTTCATAAGGAAAGTATATACTTTCGAACGTTCAACTATCTGGCAGAAGGGTATACGGTGCTGATGATAGCTAACAAGCTTGAAACTAGTACATCGTTCCTGTGTCAGTGCTGAACTAAAAGTTGACGTGGTTGCCTTAACACCGTACGGCATGAATTCAGGCTGTTCAGTTTGTTTACAAACGAACAAAGCGACGTTATAATAAGCGTCCGCTAAACTGATAGTGCATATATGTATGTGTACCTGTATGTATATACATACATACTTACATATATATATATATATATATATATATATATATATATATATATATATATATATATATATATATATATATATATATATATATATATATATATATAAGTTAAAACAATGAAATAAAAAATCAAGTCATTAGAGATATACTTCACTACTTTACGATCGTTTCTAGGTGATAATAATACATTGTAGCAATACTCCGTTATTGATCTATGTAAGGTTAGTGACAAAATATCAAATAAAGAGAATATTTACTTACATGCATATCACCAGCTGTTTTCAAAAGCAATAATAATTTTATTCAGAATTAGTAGTATGTTAGTATCATATCCTTATTTGTATGTAGTTGAAGAACTAACCAATCAAATTGATTTTTTCATATCGTGTTAAGATGGAAAGTAATACACTTTAGTTGAGGTCATGACCCTTTGAAAGGAATGGTTGAATGGTGTTAATAGTAGAATTGGCATACAAATCTATTAGGAGGAAAGGGATTGTCAAACTGATAGTTGAATGTATCTGGTATAGTGAAGTTTAAAAGGAATGTCAAAATAAATGGTGATTAGTGTTGTATTGAGTTTTTAGGTGAATATAAATTGAGGTTATGGCTAGGAAAGATAGTATATTAAAAGATGAAAATTATAATAAGATAATGAAATACAGTAATGCGATAATATACAACATAACCAACACAATATAGTACGGTGTGGTAAATTGCACGTAGTATAATACAGCATATGATACGCTCTAAAATACTATCAAGTATGTTTATGTATAAATAATCAACCTTAGATAAATACATGTTGGCATAGTTAAAACACATACATTTCATAGATTACAAAGTGCATATAACCACACTATATATAGAGAGGTACAGTTGTATTGATATCCAACCAAAAATATACATACGCACAAATAGATGCAAACCTAAATACAAATTTACACATGTGCACATTATCATATACACACATATCCATACATACCTATATCTACACATGCACACCTATACCCACATATATACATATATATATACATATATATATATATATATATATATATATATATATATATATATATATATATATACATATATATATACACACACATATATATATGTGTGTATGTACACTCCTCTTATCATACATAGATATATATTTACTCATGCAATTACGGCTGGTTGTGTACCTTGTTGCCTTTAGTCATTAACGCATGAACCTAAAGAAGCTAAAAGATTAAAAGGTAGAAAATAAGCATGAATGCATATAATTAGGGGAAAGGGGTACTAATAAATGCTAATAAATGCTACTCTATATAGAATTATTGTGAGTTGATATTTAGAATATTTAATTAGGTTTATAGTATTTAAATGTTCTTCGTATACGGTGATTACAAACTATGATCAGTTCCTGCCTTTTATTTAATAAATCGTCCTTAGATTTAGTAATTTCCAAGATCTCCCCTGAACATAATGTGCATTCCCTCCTGTTCCCAAGATAAGGAATTCTTTGTAGAATAGTGTTCCACGATAACTTGAAATCTTTATTTTTCTTGTTATAATTACTTACCTCTTCAGCTAAAGATGTGGTGTTAGCTAGTTTAGTATTGTTGAAACTATTAGAGTGCGCGTAAAATCTTTTCTTAAATGTGTTTGATATAGATCCTATATATGTTTTGTTGGAGTCTGTAGTAGACACAGTGCATTTATATATTACATTATTAATCAAACAGTTGCCATTTAAGGGGCAAATGCTTCTATTTCTGCAATTACAGTCATACGTAAGATGGTTGTTGGGGGTGCCTATACTATTCTCTTTAATCCTTGAGCTATTCCTATTGTAATTAATGATAGCAGGAGAATGGAGGTTGCTTTGTGGGTGGTTTGGTGCTAGGTTTGTATAGTGATTTTGTGTTCTGTTGTTTTTGTGTTGGTGATTTGGGTGGTTTTGTTTTCTAGGTTGAAGGATTGTATTATTTGCCTTTTTAAAAGGTGCAGTCCTATTTAAATTATGTTGTGGTGGTGTAGTCATATTATTTTTAAGTGTATAAATGTTGTAGTTGCTTATTTTTTGCTGGAGATTGCTTGATGTAGAGTATGAGAATTTAACAGTATATTTGTTAAATATTTGGTGGTATCTGTGGTTTGGTGGAAAAAGTTTATGTAGAATTTCAAAGAATGTTTGTGGGATTTGTCCAATAGTTTGCAGTTTGAAGGGTGCGTTGTACCATGCTATGTTTCTTTTGCGGTTTTTAGTTAAGTTCTTATTACCACTTATATTATTGTGTTGTGTTCTAGAAGAATTCCTATGGTTAGTATCCTTATTTGTGGAATTTGGTAAATTACCGTGGTTGTATTTGGGTTTATTATTGGGTAGATTATGAAATCTTGAGTGCTTGGTATTCATATGTGGGTTGATAACATTGGTCATAGATCGTGTAGTAATAGTTGTTATGGTTTTTCGGTTGTTTGGTGTAATAGGAATAACCACTTTAGGTAATCGTTCAATGGTATTTTTTGGTGTTTGTAATTTTGCTAGGTTTTATATTTTGGTCCATAGTAGTGTTGGGGATATATGAGATTTTTTTTAATATCCACTTCTAGTTAGGGCCTCGTTGTAGAAGGGTGCATTATTATAAAATATATCTTCATTGGAAGATAATTTAGAAAGTCTAAGAGATATGTTATGTACTAAGTTCTTGAGTATAGAGCCAGGGTGGTTAGCTCGTGAATGTACATAATGTAGATTTCGGTTGGGTTTGTGGTAAGGTTGATAAGTATTCGTAGAGAGGACTAAGGTAACGTCAGGGAAATTAGCTACTTTTGAAGTGTTTTCAAAAGTGATGCTAAGGCTGTAATAGTCCTTGAGGAATTTTCTAATTTGTTTAACACCATTCTACAAAGAACTCCCTATCTTGGGAACAGGAGGGAATGCAGATTATGTTCTGGGGAGATCTTGGAAATTACTAAATCTAAGGACGATTTATTAAATAAAAGGCAGGAACTGATCATAGTTTGTAATCACCGTATACGAAGAACATTTAAATACTATAAACCTAACTAAATATTCTAAATAGCAACTCACTATAATTCTATATAGAGTAGCATTTATTAGTACCCATTTCCCCTAATTATATGCATTCATGCTTATTTTTTACCTTTTAATGTTTTAGCTTCCTTAGGTTTATGCGTTAATGACTAAATTGCATGAGTAAATATATATCTATGTATGTTATGTAAATATATTTATGTGTGTATATATATATTTATGTATGTGTATATATATATATATATATATATATATATATATTTTTTCTTTTTCGTCAAATCGGACCGAGGGAGCAATGTTTCCGTTGTCTCTTTCCAATTGCTAATACTATCTAACGGTCGCAACTCCAGGTAGAAGGAGCAACGTGAAATAAAGTGTCTTGCTCAAGGACATAACTCATCGTCTGGTCCAGGAATC
>OZ024742.1:190483037-190495537 GCA_964016885.1 Eledone cirrhosa
TAAATATATATATATACATACAAATATAAATATATATAAATATATATATATATATATATATATATATATATATATATATATATATATATATACATACATATATATTCATATGTGTCTGTCTATAAATATTTACGTATATATTTTCATATAAGTTTTTTTTATGCTTTAGTTTAAGTAATATATTATTTCAACTAACTTATGGTTTGGTGTGATGATTTTGCGTTTGGGTTTCTTGTGTTTATGATTGTCTCGTCGCCTGTTATATAATTTGTATGCGTTCAATTCATATAGTATTATTACATTTAATAGGTAGTTTGTCTGAAGTGTGCACTTTCCACACACACTCACACACAGAGAGAAACAGACACGCATACTTTCACGCACACACTTATACACTTACACTCGCATACATATATGCCCTCCATACATATGTATTTATATAGACTGCGGCAAATGAGTGTGATCAGTGAGAGAGTTAATGAGAGTGAAGGAGACAGAAAACTATGTTACATATGTATAATATTAGAAAAATATCTTTAAGATCATATACATACATACATAAGTATATATGCATATATATTATTCTTGTATTTTATATATATATATATATATATATATATATATATATATATATATATAACTTGAGATAGAATTGGGTGGTAGATGTAATAAGGAAGTTCGAGTACAGACTAAACTTAAAGTGTATATATTTTAGCACCATGAAATAAACAGAAACATATCTAATATTAATATTTAGAATGAAAACGAGACTTTTACCGTTCTAACAAAAATATAGGCCATTAACAAACGGTGGTGAATTTCTTAATTTTGTGAGGGGACAAGGAGGTAATTTATAAAAAGTTAAGGAAAGTAGGTTCTCTCCAAATAGCTTAACACACTGATTACATTAGTTGATAAAACATAGCAAGATGTCTAGATATTTAAATTGTCTAGATGTTCAGATCTGTATTATGATTTCACCGATATTAATATAGGCAATATAGTTAGAGTAGTAAATACGTGCTTAATATATTTTAAAGGACATAGAGATGAATCGGAAGATAACAAGAAAACAGCAGGGATAGGCGTGAACTAATTTTGAGCATATCACTTTCATGTTTCAATGTGTTGTAGTAGAATTATTTGAAAACAATTTTCAAAATCTCTAGTAAAGGAATCCATTTAATGTTATTGAAAACATATTCAGGCAAAGCAAGAAAAAAATATATATGTGTGTGTGTGTGTGTGTGTGTAAGTGTGTGTATATATTCATACATATAATATATATATAAACACGCCCAGACAAACACATATATACATATATATGCATACACAAATCTACATACAAACACACACAGACACACGTATATATATCTAAGGCGGGTAAAATTCCCGAGATCCATGGACGAGTTCTCTCCAGCGGTCTCTGTCCCTCATTATCGCTGCTATGTCCTGCGTCTCCAACAGACCAGTGTCTGTCCTTAGGGCATCAACATACGTTAACCTTAGTCTTCCTCTTCTAGTGTGTCCATATAGGGGCTTCCACTGGAGCACTGAGTGCAATGTCAACTCTGGATGTCGGTGAGCATGTCCAGCTAACCTCAGTCTCCTCTGTGTCACTTTTGAGCTGACTTTTTCATCCTCAGTGTATACTGATTAATCTTCAGAGCCATCCTCAGCATTCTCGTGTAGCACCCATCCACCATCTGAGTGAGTTTCTTGGTCAGTGTCCAAGTCTCAGACCCGTACAGCAGCACAGACTCCACTACAGCAATGAAGAGGCGGACTTTCAGGATAGTGGACCTGATATCACTGCTCTACACCAACACCAAAACCCAAGTCATTACACCTGATGGGATGGCAGCATTCTTTGAGATACTGGCTGGCGTGCTCCAGGGAGATACATTGGCTCCCTACCTTTTTATCATCGTAGTGGACTATTGTATGCGCCTTGCACTGGAGAAACACCAGGACTATGGCTTTACTGTAGCACCGGTTCAGAGCAGGAGAGTTAAGGCGAAAAAGGTATCGGATGCTGAATTTGCCGACGACATAGCTTTGGTGACAAATACAGTGAAGGAGGCAGAGGATTTGATGCAGGAGGTTGAGACTGTGTCGATGAGTGTGAGGCTGAGAATGAATGAGACTAAAACAAAATATCTGATAGAGAATGTTGAGAAGCCAGAGGGGATCACTAATGTAGGCGGGAAGCCGCTAGAATTGGTTGAGGGCTTCCTGTATTTGGGAGCAAAGATTGGGAATACGGAAGATGATGTGGTTGAGAGGAAGAGCAAAGCATGGGCGGCGTGCCACAGCTTGAGATCGGTGTAGAAGTCGGACCTTCGTAAAGACCTGAAAATGTATATATATATATATATATATATATATATATATATATATATATATAGGAACGAGTAGGACCCCGACGGCTGAGCTCAAGCCGTTTCAACGGCTAATTCTGCGTCCAGAATTAGCCGTCGAAACAGCTTGAGCTCAGCCGTCGGGGTCCTAGTCGTTCCTATTACCCACTCTACTACCATAAGTATTGAGTACTTTGATGCATTATGGTCCACCCCCTTCCTTACCACATTTCCATCGTTGTATATATATATATATATATATATATATATATAGAGAGAGAGAGAGAGAGAGAGAGAGAGAGAGAGAGAGAGAGAGGGAGAGAGAGAGAGACAGAGATAAATCTACCAAAATATACGGTAGTGTCCAATCCGTATGAAGAACTCAATGTAATCCAAATATCATGAAAAGAGAAGATGTATACAAAAATTTTTTCAATGAAAATCACAGGAAAACAGAGTCAAGCTAAATTAATAAAAACAATGAATAAAAACAAAGAAACAGTTCCTTATATTAAAAAATTCATCATTTTACGATCGTTTCTAGGATATATATGTGTGTGTTGGTATGTATATCATATAGATCTATTTAAAAATTTACAAACTATCATAGGAAATATACATACCTACACATATATATGCTGTCTTCAGAAATAATATTATTTCTGAAGACAGCATGTATATGTATAGGTATGTATATTTCCTATGATAGTATGTAAATTTTTAAATAGATCTATCTGATATACATACCAACACACACATATATATCCTAGAAACGATCGTGAAATGATGACATTTTTAATATAAGGAACTGTATCTTTGTTTTTATTCATTGTTTTTATTAATTTATATATATGTATATATATATATATATATTGAAACAAAATGAAAACGAAATTTCATTTCTCACTCTTAGTATGGCACTTACTTAAATGTAAGTATGCATGTATACGTACATACATATATGTATACAGACGTACAGTAGCATGCACATATATATATATATATATACATATATACATACATATGCATACAGGTACACATACATATATGCACATATCAGTTTAGCGGCGCTAAATATATATATATATATATATATATATATATATATCATTTATTTTGTTTGACCTGTTTAGCTTGATTTGTTTTTTGGCTTAGGTGGTTAATGCCTTCTTAACCACTTTTTCAGTTTGTATGGCGTTTTAACATATTATTTAGCTCTAGTTTTTTAACTATTGAGCGCTTGCCAGCATTTCTACGATTTTGCGTTTCGTTTCGCTTTTTCTACCAGCCGAAATACGATTCTCGCTGAATTATATTTGTATATATATATATATATATATATATATATATATATATATATATATAGGTGAGATTTATGTGTATATGTACTGTACTGAACTAAGATGCTTCCGGCTTGAATATGTGAGAACCTATTGTTGATGCCTCTGTATATGTTGGTGGGTGAGGTGTAGTACATATAGATCTGTGTGTGTGTGTGTGTGTGTGTTTGTGTCTGTCTATGTATGCGTGTGTGTGTGTGTTTGCTTGTCTGAGCGTCCTTTCGTATGTGTGTTTGATGGGCTTGTGTTCATGTGGTTACTTTGTTTGACATAATTTTCAGCCATTATGAGCGCTTTCCAGCATAGTTACGTCCCTTTACGGTCTGAGTTCAAATCCCGCCGAGGTTAACTTTGCCTTTCATCCTTACGGAGTCGATAAAATAAAGTACCAGTAATGTACTGGGTAATTGCTGGCCTTGTGCCAAAAGTAGAAACAATTATGAGCCACCAAATATGTGTAAGTGTAAGTATATCAGTATATGGGAGTATGTAACGATATAATATGTATGAATGTGTGCAAGTATGTCTACCCATTTTTGTGTTCCACCAGGTATGTTGCAGTTGTATTATGTATTGTCATATACACATATCAATGATGTCTTTTGTTGTTGCTGTTTATATGACTACTGTGCAGTATTTGTAGTTACGTGTGCGTATGACTGCGCCATTTATTATTGTTTAATAGATACATACAAACATACACACTCACACACACACACAAACACACACACACACGCACACACACACACACACACTCACACACACACTCACACTCAGACACACATATATATTTATATATATATACAGAGAGAGAGAGAGATAGAGAGAGATATTGATATATAGATATATAAAATACATATATATATATATCGTATATATCTATGTGAAATATAATATGTACATATATTTATAATTTGTATATATACATATATATACTTATATACATACATATATACATATATAACTTACATACAAACACACACACACACACATATATATATATATGTGTGTATATAATACACATGTACTTATATATATATATACTTATAGGTTTCAAAGTTCTACCTTTGGAAATCGATTTTCTTTTACAAACTCTCAGCCTTTTAGATGTGGGTTATAATCGATCATATTGATAACAGTACTATATGAGTGTATTTCTAATAGAATTCACGATAAGATTTTCATTTAGAACTTCGATGATGGAATACGAGAGCTGTAGTTTATTTAAGCTTAGTAGAACGATATCATAGGGAAAACAAGAAAACTTAGTCTGTGTTACACTGAAATATCATAAAAAAGTTTAAACCAATCATATACACACACACAACGCAGATATAGAATGTGATGCATACACACACCCGCGCCCTCATCCCCCCACATATATATATATATGTGTGTGTGTGTGTATTTGTATGTAAGTTATATATGTATATATGTATGTATATAAGTATATATATGTATATATACAAATTATATATATATATGTACATATTATATTTCACATAGATATATACGATATATATATATGTATTTTATATATCTATATATCAATATCTCTCTATCTCTCTCTCTCTCTCTGTATATATATATAAATATATATGTGTGTTTGAGTGTGTGTGTGTGTGAGTGTGTGTGTGTGTGTGTGTGTGTGTGTGTGTGTGTGTGTGTGTGTGTGTGTGTGTGTGTGTGTGTGTGTGTGTGTGTGTGTGAGTGTGTATGTTTGTATGTATCTATTAAATAATAATAAATAGCGTAGTCATACGCACACGTAACTACAAATACTGCACAGTAGTCATATATATATATATATATATATAAATATATATAATACACATGTGCGTATATATATATATATATATATATATATACGCACATGTGTATTATATATATTTATATATATATATATATATATATATTTATATATATATATATATATATATATTTATATATATATATATATATTATTCAAAATATTAATAAATGATGACATTCACATAATTAAAATATGTATATGTTTTATTATACAATGATATTAAATAAATGGAAACTATATTTATAAAATCATATTTATTCAATTATATATATTCCAATGGTACCAACATTTTGGTAGCTATCATCAGATAAAATACAAAATGTTTTATAAATATTTGACATGACCAAGGATAATATACCTTAACGGTTCAAGTTATCCCTGGAAAGTGAAAGGAAGAGAGAGAAAACAGATATTTAAAATTATTAATATGAGTATGCAAATTAGGTTTATATTAAAGGACTGAAAAAACGTTATTTTAGACGCTATGGAAAATTTAAATAATTATGATAAGTTATTGTATGCGTAGGAAGGAAGAGAGAGAGAAAGGAATAATGTTAATTTTGGGGAAACATTTTTGTTACTTATATTATGAGTTATAATATTGTATATATAATAAATTAGAATATATGAAGAATTATGTTTGTAAGTATTTTTATCTTATTACATTAGTTTAGGTTATATGTATATAAATATCTAAATATATGTTGATAAGTTGCGTATGTATTGATTGTTTATATATCAAATATGTTATATATCAAGTATGTTGAAATTTTATTTTCAAGTTGTGAGATTAGAATAATTTGTGGATTGAAACATTTTGTAAAACATTGAAAATGTTTTCGGAATATTGTTAATTTAACGAATATTGTTAATTTATCAAACAAAAAATCGTTAAAGAAGAAGGAAGATAAGAAGGAAAAGGAAGACCACTTAAACGTTATTTGGGGGAAATATATTCAAACATTTGTCTATATTTATGTGGAGAATTATTTATCTTATTATAATAATATATAAATATCTCTATATATATTTTAATAATAGCATATGCATTTTTATTAAAAGGATAGTTTGTTCATAATATGAGTTACGAGGCATGTTGATTTATAAATAATTAAATAAATAGGTAGTTCAAGTTATAGGTGGTTGTTCGTAATATAAGTTACTAGGGAGTTGATTTTGTATTTTATCTAAATAAATAGGTAGTTAAAATTGATAAGGTTTTAAATTAAATTAACGGAGTTATGTATAAAAAGTTATTCTGATTGAAAAAAGGAAAGGTAACTCCAATTTTTTTGTTAATCGCTAGTGTGGGATTAATTATTTAGTCTAAAGAAATATGAATATTTAAACATCTTTTAATGGTTATTAATCTACATTTAAAAATTAGCTTTAGAGGGTGTCATTAGAAAAATAAAGAATTAAGAAAAATTAAGAAAAAAGAATAAAAAATAAAAAAAATAAAAGAATTAAAAAAATTAAAATTAAAATTAAAATGATATAGAAGTACATAATATAGAAGTACACAAATATATATAAATATCTATACACAAACACACGTACATATATATTATAAGAAATTTTAGAGATATTATGATTTAAAGATACTACTATATTAAAAGGAATATTATAAGTATATTATAAGTTACATATAGTTCTGAATGTAGAATTTTGGCGATGTCTGCAAGAACTAAATATCTCTGTGTTATTATATATATTTCTGTTTTATTATATATATATTTCGAAGGTACTGTGCTGATTTTTCAGTACGTCCTTGTCAGATAAAATACATGAATTGATGTATGACATACCTCAAAGGTCTTGATGGTTCAATTCCAGTACTGCCAATACTGGAATTGAACCATCAAGAGGTATGTCATACATCAATTCATGTATTTTATCTGACGAGGACGTACTGAAAAAACAGCACAGTACCTTCGAAATATATATAATAAAACATATATTTTGATTATGTGAATGTCTTCATTTATTAATATTTTGAATAATATTAATAACTCCAGAAAACTTACTTGTAGAGTGCTTTTAATCTATTGTAAAACTATATTCATTGAGTAATCAATGGACCATATTAATCTTTGGTTTATATGTATATATATATGTGAAATGATTACTTTTTGCCAAAACACACGTGTTGTTTTGGCAAAAACAACACGTGTGTTTGAACGAAGAATGAACTTTGATGTAACTATAACCTTAAAACCCCTCCTGAGCCATGTACTGAACACTTTTTAGTTTTCTATGCCCTTGAGAAGCCCTTTTCAGACGAAACGTACGTAGGTGCTTTTTTATATAAACATGTTTTAACGGTATATTCTCCTTTGTAATCATTTTACTTGTAACTGCTCTGCTTATATCTCGCCCGCTAAATATTAACGCTTCCAATATTTAACCCTGTAGGCACAAATATTGAGCACGTATGCACAAGCTATTGGCAACTAACTTTATATATATCGCTTATCTCTTCTTCTCTCTCTCGATACTTAAATATTCTCTCACTCTCTCTCTCTCTCTCTCTCTCTCTCTCTCTCTCTCTCTCTCTGTCTCTCTCTCTCTGTCTCTCTCTCTCGCTCTCTCTCTCTCTCTCTCTCCCTCTCTCTCTCTCTCTATATATATATATATATATGTATATATATACATATATAGATATATTTACAAATATATGTTACATAACATACATGCCAACGAAGCATACCATTTCATTAGTACACAGAATTTCATGATGTTACCCGAATAATATTTCACCATCAACCTCCAGCTTTTGTGAATAGATACAGTATACATATATATATATATAAGTTGTAATAGAATGAAAACGAAATTTCATTTCTCACTCTTAGTACGGCACTTACTTAAATGTAAGTATGTATGTATACGTACATACATATATGTATACAGACGTACAGTAGCATGCATATATATATATATATATATATATATATATATATATATATATATATATATATATATATATATAACATATATACATACAGGTACACATACATATATGTACGTATCAGTTTAGCGGACGTTTATTATAACGCCCGCTTTGTCCGTTTGTAAACAAGCGGACAGCCTGAGTTTATGTCGTACGGTGTTAAGGCAACCACGTCACCTTTTTGTTCAACACTGACACAGGAACGATGTACTAGTTTCAAGCTTCTTAGCTATCATCAGCACCGTATACCCTTCTGCCAGATGGTTGAACGTTCGAAAGTATATACTTTCCTTATGAAAATTAACGGCTGAGCAGCCTAATTTGCATATCCAGTGAGTTCAGTCGGCCAGGCGCACCGAAAACGATAAGTTGTAATAGAATGAAAACGAAATTTCATTTCTCACTCTTAGTACGGCACTTACTTAAATGTAAGTATGTATGTATACGTACATACATATATGTATACAGACGTACAGTAGCATGCATATATATATATATACATACAGGTACACATACATATATGTACGTATCAGTTTAGCGGACGTTTATTATAACGCCCGCTTTGTCCGTTTGTAAACAAGCGGACAGCCTGAATTTATGCCGTACGGTGTTAAGGCAACCACGTCACCTTTTTGTTCAACACTGACACAGGAACGATGTACTAGTTTCAAGCTTCTTAGCTATCATCAGCACCGTATACCCTTCTGCCAGATGGTTGAACGTTCGAAAGTATATACTTTCCTTATGAAAATTAACGGCTGAGCAGCCTAATTTGCATATCCAGTGAGTTCAGTCGGCCAGGCGCACCGAAAACGATAAGTTGTAATAGAATGAAAACGAAATTTCATTTCTCACTCTTAGTACGGCACTTACTTAAATGTAAGTATGTATGTATACTACATACATATATGTATACAGACGTACAGTAGCATGCATCTATATATATATATATATATATATATATATATATATATATATATATATACATACATGTACACATACATATATGTACGTATCAGTTTAGCGGACGTTTATTATAACGCCCGCTTTGTCCGTTCGTAAACAAGCGGACAGCCTGAATTTATGCCGTACGGTGTTAAGGCAACCACGTCACCTTTTTGTTCAACACTGACACAGGAACGATGTACTAGTTTCAAGCTTCTTAGCTATCATCAGCACCGTTTAACCTTCTGCCAGATGGTTGAACGTTCTATTTTTCTATTTCCCACTCTACTACCCTAAGTATTGAGTACTCTGCAGATGTGTTAAACCCCTTTAATTTTGTATCAATTTTGTAATTTCTACCAGTTTTTTTTCTATTCTCAACCTATTAACCTGTAATTGTAAGATAGCATTGTGATTTTTTTTTTCATTTCTCACTATCTAATTTAATATATTTTTTTATTCATTTCTAGTATCTTTTATTATCTCCTACTCTCATTCGATTTACCTATTCTATTACCTCACTCCTCCACTTCATACACTATCCTTAGAATCTGCTGTATACATATCACTTTCAACGCCTGACTGCTCCACTCACTCCCCTCTTGTTCTACAGGCAAGTTCAGCCACCCTACCACCCACCAAATTCTATGATAGACTTATTTGTGTTTACAACAAATTTTCATCAATTCTCTTGACAACTACAATCTTCCCATATAAGGAATACCCCCTTGACAAATTCGGCTATTTATTCACCAGGCTAAACATTCTAATTTAGTCCAGAAATAGCCGTCGAAACGGCTTGAGCTCTGCCGTCGGAGTCATACCTTTTCCTATATATATATATATATATATATATATATATATATATATATATATATATATATATAAATATACTTAAGGATCTGTTTTTCTTTTTTTCTTCTTTGATTCGTCAAAGTGACATTATTGAAAAAGAGAGAGGAACTATTCTTTTAGAAAAAGGAGTTTTATAATGCATATAAAATATATAAAATATGACTGGCTTCGATGTATCAGTGTAAACCATCTTATCACGTTTGAATATTACAATTAAAACAATTTAAAAATCAAAAATTTCAACTTGAGTGTTGAAAGGTCTGTTAATCTTTCTTGTTGCGAATATATGTATATATCTATATATTAATTTCAACAATGTCAGTATTCCGTGTGTCATAATTCTCGATTATCATTTGTTCATAGGTTTCAATCGACTCCGCCCAACTCAACGACGGCAAACTTAAATTAATATGCATAATGCCAATGAGGGAGTGAGAGGGGAGAGTAAGAAATAGAGAGGCAAAGTGAACGCTGTGTTGGATACATTATGTATATGTGTCAGTGTAGAGATATGTGTGTGTGTGATGTGTGTGGAAATAAGAGGGAAAGGAAAGCAATAATTATTAACATGTGTGCGTGTGTATTTACGTGCGCGTATGTTTATGTGTGTGTGCGTGCGTGCAGCGTTCCACAGAAAGTAAAAACTATCAACATGTGTGAGTGTGTGCACGTATGTAAGTGCAGGGGTGTGTGTGTAAGTTTGCGTGCGTGTGCGCGTTTCCATGCGTGTATGTGTGTCTACGTGCGGCGTTCCACAATCGCCACGCAGTTTATCTGTGTGTGTGCCTGTCTGTCAGTCTAACATACACAGAATTGTGAAGGGAGTAAATAGGGACCTTTTTTTACATTGACGGACATCTTTTATATTTATTATTGCTCGAAATGAATACTGATAATGAAAGCAATTCGACTTTATCAAACAGTTACCATACCTCATTTTTGCATGATATAAGTAAGTTGGGCGATTGGAAAATCGAAAGATTTTAAATATTAGTCCCGTTGGTAACTGCAAAAACGGCGCAAAGTGACGATTCAGCGCACTTCAGAAGCTTGACAGTAGTAGTTAACCAAGGAGGGGTGCCATGTTGGGTTGGGGGTCATCTGATGAGCTGTGTCGCTAAGCAAATAAGCAGCAAATCCGTTAATCGCTAATAATTCTGTTGGCTTTCTGCACCCTGACATTGTAAGTGTAAGCGCTCACTACATGTGGGTTGCTTTGTGTAATACTAAGTTAGTAAGTTCAAAACTTGGAGTTTAAGTGTTCAGAAATGGAATTGGTTAGATACAGTACTCTAACATAAAGGCATTAAACATGGGTTTTATTGAAAAGCCAATGTGGGCTTGCCGAGTAGTGTTAAGGTTGCAAGCAAAAATACTGTTGTTTAAGTGAAAACGAATGGAGTCACTTACGTTTAAAAGGACAATTCGTGTAATGTAAATTCAGTAGGGAACGCACGCGTTTATATACCAAGAACAATCTTCCCGCGATCCGACACCTCGAAATATCGACAAAATAAACTCATTTCTAATAAGTTGTTCCCTCGTTTTGGAGGACTGAGTTGTGGGAGGAGGAAGGGGAGTAGTGGGAGGGAGGGTTTAACATACAGTAGTAGTATCTCCTCTTTTCCCTCTCTCACTGAAACATCTTCTCTTTCCTCCTCCATTGTAAAGATGTTCCCAGCGGTTCCATTATTTGAATATTAGCTTAACATGTGTGTAAAGTTTCATCAGGATCGGATCACTGGTGTAGGCACGAACTGGTTATACACAAATACACAGATACACGAACAGACAGATAGATATTGCCATTTATATAGTAGATTATTATCTACAGTGTTAAACCCATCGAAACCCATTCTGAATCATGTGCAATTACAAATACTTATTAAAGGCATAAAACAAAACCTACTATTAAAATCATTAATTGGAAAATTCAAATCCAATCAACGCAAAAAATAAATAAGAGAAACTTGAATCAAATGTAATAAAAAAAACGATTTAAAGTCTCTTTAAAGCTAAACGTTATTGAACTTTACCTAGGTAATTTATTCAACAATAATTGTCTAAATATAAAATGAATTACTAAAATATCCTAAAATATTCAAGTAGAAAGCTAACGAAATTATTGAATAGATATCTATAAACGAAATAAATATTAAATTTTACCCTAAACATTTAAACTGAATAAATACATATGATCCAAATGAATTACTAAAGTAAATATAATATTACAC
>OZ024742.1:190500537-190525537 GCA_964016885.1 Eledone cirrhosa
ACTGGGTAATTGCTGGCCTTGTGCCAAAAGTAGAAACAATTATATAATATATGTAGTAATAAACAGTAAATTGTGTTTAAAATTCGTAGGGCGAAACAGATTAAATCTCTAATCTGTCCAGGAGATCTTAGTTATTGAAACGGTCAGTACATTTTACTTTTTATCCTGTATTTTCCGTTTGCTTCAGGTTAAATCTGTCAAACCAACGTGGTATTTCTATCCTCGTAATTTTAAACACACAATTTACTGTGTTTATTACAACATATATTATATATGTATATATATATATATTTGAATAAAGGAAAAGAATGACTCCACTTGTAGTTCTAAGCAATTTAATTTTATAATATTATAATTTTACAATATGGATCTAGTATGTTCTTTGTTAACTTCGGTGGGGAGATTTTTAAAAAGATTCCTGGTTAACTTTCCTGGAAACCTTTTTCGCATTCGTCGGTGGTGATTGTCAAACTGATTCAGGTTGTGTCGTGATGTGTGACTCTATATATAAGACATTTGTGTGTCTGGGGTGGGGATGTTAATGAGTATGGGAGTGAAGGAGTGCTGATTTAACGGAAATAAAGTATATATACACACAATCGTCCTGTTTATTGTCATATATATGTTTTTTTTTCATTTTACCAGCTATCTTCTGTCATTGCCCAACCAGCCAACCTTCAATTGATTATATCCAAATAGAGCTGAAAGAAAACAGCTTGATGGAGAGTGGAATTGTGAGGTGTTGGGGTGTTTAAGGAGTGTTTTAGAAAGGGCTTGGGATAGTGCCCTCCTGCTGGTTCCATTTCAATAGACAGCATTTGGTGAATAAAATATAATGGCCAGTTGCTTTTCAAATTTTTTTCTTATAGCTAAATAAATCTCAAATTTATGAAGAAAAAACTTCAATGTTCTATATTAAAGATGAATTTATGTTTGTGTCTGCGATTAATGAGGTGTAACATACATTTCTATCAACAAATATTCCAAAACTAACTTTATTTTTTTATAAAAAATAAGGTTAGTTTTGGAATATTTGTTGATAGAAATGTATGTTGTTTATATTAGTTTGGGATGTGAGGTGGGGGGAAATCATGCTAGCTCACATATTTACTTCCCTACATATAAACATACATACAGCCCATATAAATATTCTAGTTTCATATATACCCATATATTTACACATGCACGTACGCTCACACATATATACTTATATATACTTACATACACACACATACACATATACACACACAGACATATATATATATGCATATATACATACACATATCCACATACATATGCATATATATATATATATATATATTATTTTATAGAAGGAGCTTCTACAGGACTAGTACTGTTTCATTCAGATGAAATCTTCAGGAAGCTGGGTGTCATATTAAGTTCTGGTATTTATACATTTAGTAAGGGAGGGGTGGTGGTTGGGGGGGATTTTTGGGGGTAGGATGGTATTTAGATACACAGGACCACAACATGGCACAGGCCGTTTTTTCTTTGGGGAGTGGTCAATTAGCCAGAGTGCTTTTTTGAAATAAATAAATAAGTAAATAAATAAATAAATCAATAGATAAATGAATAAATAAATAAAGAAAATAAATAAAAAAATAAATAAATAAAAACCCCAAGAATAGTAATTCAACAGATATATAGTAGGGAAATTATTTTAGGTGGGTTGGTAATAGAAATTAAACAGTAAACATGGCACAGACTGAGGTGAGTGGTCAAGTTAACATACAAGCCACAGGTGGCCAGAGTGTTTTTGTAGAATGAAAAGAATAAAATATATTTACATACTCACAACCACATACAAAAACACTTACACACACATATATATATATATATGTGCATACCTACACACACCCACATATATAAATATATATATATATATATACATATATATACACACACATATGTGTGTGTGCATACACATATACATACACATACACACGTGCGCATACACATACATATATATATATATATATAATATATACATATATATATACATATATATATATACACACCTACATGTATGTATGTCTCTCGGTATAAACTATACTATACATACACATACATACATATGCACACACATACATACACATACATACACACACACAAACACATACATTCACACATATATACATATATACATATACACACACACATAGATATATAATCTCATATATATATTTTTATATATATATATATATATATATATATATATATATATATATATATATATATATATACATATATATATATATATGTGTATGTGTGAGTATGTATATATGTATATATATATATATATACATATATATATATATATATACATATATACATACTCACACATACACATATACAAGCCCCCCGACTGACCCCCCACCCATATCACCACCTCACCCGTCCCCCATCCCAATTCCGTCCCTCCATCTCTCATTATTACCCTCTTTCCTCCCCTCTATCTCTCATTATTACCTTCTTTCCTCCCCCCCCAGGTCTTATATATTGTGTTGTATGCGTCTGAGTATAGTTCCGTGGCCGCACACACAAATTCACGTATATACCTGCTCATGTTTGCATACGTGCAGTTATGAACTGCTGCACGCACACGTTCGTGATTTATTTATCTATTTATCTGTATATTTATTTATTTATTTATTTATTTAGTTACTTTATTTACTTATTTATTTATTTATCTATTTATTTATTTATTTGTTTATTTACTTATTTACTGGTTTATTTGTTTACCTGTTTGTTTGTTTGTTAGTTAACTCATTCATTTATTTATTAATTTATGAGTGAATGATTAGGTAATGAATAGATAAAGGATAAAAGATAGGTAACGAATAGTGAATGGTAAATAGTAAATAATAAATAGTAATTAATTACTTGATGATGATATTAATAACTTAGTAGTGATATTAATTATTTTAATCCTCTATCAGGCCCAGTTTAAAATTTAAAATTTAAAATTTAAAATTTGTCCCACTACCATTATATTATAGACACATGTATGAGTGCGAACGAGTGCGTATTTGTGCATATGCGTTTATGTGTACTTATTTGTATGTATGTATGTGTATGTATGCGTGTGTGCTTGTATATGTGTATGTATGAGTATGTATATATGTATATATATATATATATATGTAAGTATGTATGTATACGTACATACATATATGTATACAGACGTACAGTAGCATGCATATATATATATATATATATATATACATACAGGTACACATACATATATGTACGTATCAGTTTAGCGGACGCTTATTATAGCGCCCGCTTTGTTCGTTTGTAAACAAACTGAACAGCCTGAATTTATGCCGCACGGTGTTAAGGCAACCACGTCACCTTTTTGTTCAACACTGCCACAGGAACGATGTACTAGTTTCAAGCTTGTTAGCTATCATCAGCACCGTATACCCTTCTGCCAGATGGTTGAACGGTCGAGAGTATATACTTTCCTTATGAAAATTAACGGCTGAGCAGCCTAATTTGCATATCGAGTGAGTTAAATCGGTCAGGCGCACCGAAAACGATGAGTTGTAATAAAATGTCAGTGTTGAACAAAAAGGTGACGTGGTTGCCTTAACACCGTGCGGCATAAATTCAGGCTGTTCAGTTTGTTTACAAACGAACAAAGCGGGCGCTATAATAAGCGTCCGCTAAACTGATACGTACATATATGTATGTGTACCTGTATATATATATATATATATATATATATATATATATATATATATATATATATATATATATATGCATGCTACTGTACGTCTGTATACATACATACTTACATTTAATGAAGTGCCGTACTGAGAGTGAGAAATGAAATTTCGTTTTCATTTTATTACAACTATATATATATATATATATATATATATATATATATATATATATATATATATATATATATATATAAATATATATATGAGATTATATATGTATGTGTGTATATGTATATATGTATATATGTGTGAATGTGTTTGTGTGTGTGTGTATGTATGTGTATGTATGTGTGTGCATATGTATGTATGTGTATGTATAGTATAGTTTATACCGAGAGACATACATACATGTAGGTGTGTATATATATATATGTATATATATGTATGCGTATGCGCATGTGTGTATGTGTAGATATATATATGTGTGTGTATGTGTATGCGCGTGTGTGTGTATATTTGTGTGTCTGTGTTTTTTCTTGTGTATATATGTATATATGTGTATGTATGTATGTGTGTGTGTGTGTATATGTATGTGTGTGTATGTGTATGTATATGTGTATGCACACACACATATGTGTGTGTGTAAGTGTTTTTGTATGTGGTTGTGAGTATGTAAATATATTTTATTCTTTCCATTCTACAAAAACACTCTGGCCACCTGTGGCTTGTATGTTAACTTGACCACTCACCTCAGTCTGTGCCATGTTTACTGTTTAATTTCTATTACCAACCCACCTAAAATAATTTCCCTACTATATATCTGTTGAATTACTATTCTTGGGGTTTTTATTTATTTATTTTTTAATTTATTTTATTTATTTATTTATTCATTTATCTATTTATTTATTTATTTATTTACTTATTTATTTATTTCAAAAAAGCACTCTGGCTAATCGACTACTCCCCAAAGAAATAACGGCCTGTGCCATGTTGTGGTACTGTGTATCTAAATACCATCCTACCCCCCAAAATATTGTATGCCCTTTGTGTTTGTGTAGCCTCTGCACACCCTCTGCACCCTACTATCGACGCCACCCCATCTATGGTTCAGCTAACCACTCGACTCCCGGGAATGAATATGACCGCAGCTAGTAAACAAGGACCCACACCCCACCCTCCCGCACCAAAATTAGACTTATCGTCCCCTACTTTTGCTCTTTACTCTCTTTACTCTTTGTTCTTGAATGTTTGGTTGGTAGAGTCCATAACACCAATCAAACCTCTTTTATAGCTCTGACGAATCCTACGGTTACGTAAGGAAGAAACATTGTAAGCCAATAAAAATCTTTTGATGTTGTAGACGCTCTTGTGTTCTTTATCATATATACGGCTCTGCTCCAAAGCATAGAGATAATTATTATGCTGACAATACCTTAATGGGACACGGGTATACAATACCTAACTCCTATTAACCTAAGTATATATATATATATATATATATATATATATATATATATATATATATATATATATATATATATATATATATATATATATGTATATTCATACACACATACATGCATGCATACATACACACACATATACATACATATCTACACACACATGTACATACATATCTACACACACATATGTACACATATCTACTGAATTATTTGCGTTCACTAATACATTGTGGGCGGTGGTGGGGTGATTAGTGAAATGGTTTGTGTACCTCTGAGGGTTGTTCTCTTCAACCATCCAATGTTTGAAAGCGTGGGTGTCATCCACTTCTATTTGGATATTTTTCTTCTTTCTCTCCTCACTCTCTCTGTCTCTCTCCCGAACACACACAATACTTTCGTTAACACATAAACCAAACAACACTAGAGGCATATATATATATATATGTATATGTATATGTATGTATATATGTATGTATATATATATGATTGTATATATATATGTATATGTATATATATATATATGTATGTATATATATTTGTGTTTATATACATATGTATATATATGTATATATATACATATATATGTATATATATATATGTATGTATTTATATATGTATATATATATGCATATATATATGTATATATATATGTATATATACATATATATATATACATATATATTAAAGAGTTAAAAAAGATTCAATGAGTACATCAAAGAATGAGTTTTACAGTAGATTGGAAGCACTGTACAGAAAATCTTTTCCAGAGTTATTAATATTAAATTCAAATATTAATAAAATATGTGTTCTTGTGATCAATAACATTTTATTATACATATTTCAGAGGTACAACAGTACGTCCTCATCAGATAAAATAAAATGATACATGACATACCCTGAGATGTTAGATGTTTAAGATTTAATCAAGGTAGTGATTAACTTATGAGAAAACTCAACATTTATACCCTAATAATGAGAATATGCGAAAACGTAATAGAATCAATAGAGAAGGTGTGAATAAGAAAAAACATTGCTTTAATGTAACAGTTATAGAGTTTTTAAAATCTGGGATACTACAATTAGGATTATAGAGGAAGACGTCTCTGGAGTTATAATTTTAAGTATTTGGCTTGAGAAAGCAACTGATAGATAATTAAAGCGAGGGAGAGATAAAGGGGAGTAATTTATGCGAACATTTTCATCGGACACATATAGACTTAGCGGTTAAATTTTAAAATATTTAATTTATGTTATTTTAGGGTGAAGAATCAAAATTTTAGGTTTTAAAAGTTGATGGTTATTTGTATTAATTTTATAAATTTTATAAATTTTAGAAATGTAACACATTTATAAAATTCAAAGTTTTATGAAAACAAATTTAAAGGATTTACTAGGCCCGCAAAATAAAAATAAAAATATATACTGTTCAATATTCACATAAAGGTAATCTTTAACAAAATTACTTTTAACAGTGTCAACATTTTCGGTATGTATAATTTATGAAGTACTTACTGTTATAAGCATCAAGGAATTTATTGTTAAATAGATACATTGTCTAAAATATAATAATTAACGCAGTTTTCAACTATATATATATATATATATGTGCATTTATGATAATAAGAGGACTATAAATTATTATTTATTATATTGTATTAAATCATTATATTAGTTCTACCTTCAAGGTAAGGACGAACTCAAAATAATGATTATGTTATTGTACAATATAAACATAAATGCACAAAACTATATACAAAGAATACCTAACTATAATTATGATTATGTTATTATATAATATAAACATATTTGCAAAACTACATATAGAGAGATATACTAAGAATTAATGAGACAGTATACTTTTGGTAAAGTATAACGATTATAATCTTAGATAATAGATTCATAACTGTAAAATACATACATATATATAAAAAAACAAAACAAATGTAAACGCGTGAATGATCAACAGTTGAAAATAAGGTCCGTAAAAATTTACAGGTTAGATATTTAACCTATATTTAAAACAGAGATAGAAAAATAAAGATAGAGAAATAAAGGTCTGGATCAAAGTTAATAATATCCAAAAAGCCATATGTTATGTATATCAACGTGCCAGCATGTTATTAAACAAATGTCATTCATTCAAACGTTATTTCCTTTATAGATGGTTAGAAGATAAAGCAATATTAATGTTTTATAAGCCATTAAGATTTATATTTTCCACAGTTGCTGATGTACGTCTAAAAACCAGGCTTGGTTGCTTACTGTTTTTTCCAGATCTTATGCGAGGCTTGGAATGTAGACAAGGCTTTATGAAGGCAGTTTGAGAATAATTCACTTCTTTTGTTAATTAAATTCCCATAATTATTAATAATCAAAAGGGTCTCCATTGTACAAAGGGCGCAGTTACTTGGTATACTTCAGTTGCGGTAAACTCCACTATTATAAAGTTTCGTCCAAAAGATGGAGTATTTTAAATTTTTGTCTTTTCATGACCATATAAGCTGTGATAAAGGAGTCGATGATTTTCTATTAGAATTCGAAAAAGAGCATTTATGATTCGCAAATCTAGCCTTCAATGTAGAAGAAATCGATCCTATGTAGTTGTATGTGTTGTAATCAGTTTTTACGGTGCATTTATACACGAAATTACTATCCAAACAATAATTTTGCAGAGGGCAATCAGGTTTATTTCTACAATTACATTTTGATTCATTATTATTTATGTTAACACTATTATTAACATCATTATGCTGATTTTGCTTTAGAATTTTGCTGTTTATTTTAGCAATGTTTTGGGCCATATTCATAGTTGTAGAGTAAGATAATTTAATAGTGTGTCTATTAAAAATGGAATGGTATTTATGTTGACTAGGGAAAGGGCTGTCCAAAGCTTTAAAGAATAGGTTTGCAATTGGTGTTCTAACTGGTACAGAAGCAGGGTGGCAAACCATATGACTGATTTAGTTCTAGTTCTTTTCCTCAATTTGTTCGCCGTATGGGTGTTTGAATTATAATTATTAGAATTTCGTTTATATATGCCGTTGTTTTTATCAGGATTAAAACTTGGATTATTATTATCTACATATTCAATATTATTCTCATATCCTGCTCTTTTTAACGCTTCATTGTAGTATGCTTCATTTTCATCAAATATTGCTTTATTCGTTGATATTCTATTAATGCGTTTTTGCACACTATTTACTATAGCTTTTCTTTACAGATTTAGGGTGACTGGAGTAGTAACTAACATAGTTTAAGTTTTCATTGGGCTTATGAAAAGGGTAATAAAAGCCAGAGTTTAAGTTAAACGTAACATCTAGGAAATTAACTGTTTTGGTACCATTTTATACTTCTAACTTAAGGTCGTACATTTTAAAGAATTCAATTATACCTTTCTTTACTCTATTTAGTTCAATATTGTTGTCTTTGACCACCGTAAATAAAATTTCAGGATTTTAACGGAAAAGGATTTTAACGGAAAAGTTGCAATATCGGAAGTTGCAATATCGGAAGGAGACCTTACTTTTGGGATTGCCCTCATATATATATATATATATATATATATATATATATAAGGAAAACATATAAAATCGAAAATGCAACTGGAGCCTTTTTAAGAATATTGATTTGTTTCCTTTAACGGTTTCACAGTTCTTATGCTTTTCAAAAGTAGAATTGAGATGGAGGGTTTGAATAAGTATAATACATTTCGCGCCAGATCGCGTTATAGAGTTGTTATCGTATTTGCCTTTAAAAAACGGCGGTGGGGTGACTCAGATTGTTTTTTTTCATATATGAGTGTATTTGGTTGGTTGATGCAGTCAGGTTAATAAGCACATCTACTTTCGCGCTAGTTCGCGTTTGAAGGTTCTTTTCACTTTAAAAAGTGACTAAAAAAAGTTGTTGTTTTATAAATGTAATTTGATTGGTTATGACTGTCACGTACATTAAATTTCGCGCCGGTTCGTATTGGGGGGTTCTTTGAAGCCATTTAGAGAGTTTTCTGCCAAACAAAAGATAATGGTCAAGAAAACAGGGTTGGGAGGAATTATTCTGGTCCAGTGAGTATGGCTGATGTGCTGAGGTGTCAAAATTCAGACTTTTCTATTGAAATAAAGAAAACATAGATATATCTTTTTATTTGTGTGCTGATGTGTGTGTGTGTGAAGGAAATGATTCCATTAGTAGAAATGGGGGAGGGAGTTATGTGTGTATGAGTGTTATATGTGTGTGGGTGTTATATGTGTGTGCATGTGTGTGTGTGTGTGTGTGTGGGGGGGTATGGTTAGCATGTTAAGGTGTTAGAGTATTAACATATGTTAAGGTCTATTTAGCTCTGGTTTTTATTTTCGAATATAGAAGAGGGTGTTATGTGTGTGTGTATGTATGTGTATGTTGGATGGTTACCATGTTATTGTGTTGACATAATGTATATTAAACTGTATTTAATGCTGGTCTATATTTTTGAATAAACATATTTTCCTTATTTATTCGTATTTGTTCTGTTGTATTGTCAGCACAAATATAAAGTGGGAAGACTTGGAATCTGGGTATCTTATCGCTTGGTCATATGTCTAGATGTGCACTGCGTGGTTACTGTCTAGTGGTAGTGTCTCGTAATTGTTTGGCGATGAATTGTCATTGTGTTTCTGAATATGAGTTTAGTTTGTCCTATATAATCTTCATTGTACCCTTTACATTTAATGGCATAAAGTAAATTTTTTGATGAGCAGGTGAAGTTATTTTTTACAACAAAATTTTGTTTTGATTGAAATGTATACATGATGCCTTCAATCAGGTGAGTGCAAGTTCCACAATTAGAGCGACCACATTTTTTGACAATTGGTTGTGGGTTGTGGTAGGTAATTTAGCATTGGTGCGTAATGTTTTTAGTGATTTCGGTTGTCTTTTGCTTTTGATTATTTTGTGTGTTTCAAGTTTATTTTTCATTCTTGGGACTTGTTTCAATAGTGGGATGTTTTTGTGAATAATGTTGTATGCTTCCGCATTTCTTGCGTTGCGTGTTGAGATATATGATAGAATATTGGACGTACCTTGAATTTCTTTCTGTTTTCGTAATTCATCAATGCCTATTGCTTTAGCCCTTCTATTCCATTATCTATTAGTAATGGTGGGTACTGTCTTTCGAGCTGAATTTCCTTTAATTCTTGAAGTCTTTAATTTCGCGTTTCATAATTGGAGACAATTGTGCAAATTCTTCTTGCCAGGTTAAAAGGGATGTTCGTCTTCGTGTGCTTTGGATGGTTGGAGATGAAGAGCAGGTAATGTTTGGAATCTGTTGGTTTGTAGTGTATGTCAGTTTCAATATTTGTGTATTTTTTATGATTAAGATGTCCAGAAACGTGAATAGATCTTGGCTGTATTCCATTGTAAATTGGATGTGGTTATTGATGCCGTTAATTACATTTTTGAAATCATTTAGTTGGTCGAGTGTGCGACTCCAAAGAATAAGGCAATCATCCAAGTAGCGTTTCCAATTCTCTGATAAATATTTGTGGAAGTTCAAGCCGTATTTTGATTTAAGTTAGCATAAGTTGGAGCGACTTTTGTATCCATCGCAGTCCTCGATAATTGATTGTAAGTGCTGCCATCGAAATGAAAAGTATTGTTCTGTAAAATAAATGTTAATCCCTCGGTGATGATGAATTTTTCTATTCTGTCAGGTATCTCATTGGGATATTTCTCTAGCCAGAATCCTATTGTTTCTAGTCCGTAATGGTGTGGGATCGTTGTGTAGAGATTCACTACATCGAAAGACACAATAATAGTGTCGTTGTTGACATGTTTGGGGAGGTGGTTTAAGAGGTCCAAGTCGTATCTTACAAGGCTTGGTATGTGTTTGAGAATTGGTTTTAGTAGTATGTCTATAAAGTTGTTTAGACTGTGTGTTTCACATTGTGGGCCCGCTACAATTGGTCTTAATTTAAGATCAGTGGGATGTTGTGTGTTAACGCAGGGTGAGGTGGATTCTTTACAGGCATCGTTCATCATTACTTATTTTACACTTGTGGATCTTCGGAAGTCCGTAAAGGTTTCTGGTTTTGTATTCAAAATGTGTTAAATAATTGTTTCTACTTTTGGCACAAGGCCAGCAATTATCTCAGTGTATTACTGGTACTTTATTTTATGGACCCCGTAAGGATGAAAGGCAAAGTTGACCTCGGCGGGATTTGAACTCAGAATGGAAAGGGCCGTAACTCTATGCGTCAAAGCATGGCGTCCGACCCTCTACCGATACTGCCAATCCACCAATCCACAAAATGTGTTAAATAATCGCGTTCGTTTTTAGTTAAGTCTTCCTGGTACCGACAAATGAATGTGTTTAATCTGGTCATCGTTTTTGATTACTGGTAGTTTTCTACTCTTTCATAGTAGTTAGTGTCTTGTAAGAGAGAGAACATAGCATTTTTATATTTTTCAGCATCCATAATTACGACAGTACTTCCCTTGTCCGCTTCCTTAATTACAATGTCAGTATTGCTTTTTAGTTCATGGATAATATCCCATTCCCTTCGACTCGTGTTGGGTTTGGATTTAGGTGCGTTAGTTCATGGTATGGGAAAGTTTCTATGTCGTCACAAAATTTGTCCAGAACTCTGTTCCTGCCCTTTGTTGGGTTGTAGCTGCTTTTATTCCGTACAATTGATTGGTCGTTATTCTCCTTGTCAAAAAATTCCTCAGTTAGACGTAATTTTCTACAGAAGTGTGAGATATCGTCATTTATCTCATTGAGGTTAGAGTATTGTGGGGTTGGTTTGAATTTTAGTCCTTTGGAGAGAATTTTAACTTGTTGGGCTGAGAAGTTTGTATTTGAAAGGTTGATTATTTTCGGTTTTTCAAAATCGGTTTGTGACACCGGGTGTCGTGGGTCCTGTAGCCTTGGTCTAAAAAATGATTTTTCTGAATTGTTTTTTCATGGGTAGTATTATATCGAATGGCATTACCCATGTTGTTGTGTAGTATCGTACACAAGTTTCGGAGGTTTTGAGGTTCCGTTTGTTGATGGTCTGGGTTGTAAATTTTGTTCCTTTGTGCGGGTTGGGATCTATGATTTTGGAACAGGTTCTGTCTGGTTGGGGTCTACGGTTTTGGAACAGGTTTTGTGTGGGTTGTGATCTTCTGTGTAGGAAGACATTGGTTTTTTTTTTAGTAGGGTTATAGTTTTGTCTATGGGTTCTGGGATAATCGTCAAAGTTTTGCTGGGGTATGTTGGACGTTTTGTTACTTTTTTTGTTATTTGTTGTGAATGTGGTGGGTGAGTTTTAGTTTGTTTTAAAAATGGGTTACCTCTATAGTATCCATTTTTGAAATACATTTCGTAGTTGTTGAACTAGGTGGCGTTTTTTTCCCATCGCTGGAGGGATGTTAGTTCTTCATCGTCACAATTTTCTTTCCAAAGAGTAGGCCTTCAGAGTGCCTTGAGATTTCTGTTTCCATCTGTTGGTCGAGTGACTTGAATTTTTCCTCGTTGAAGTTTGCTCTTAATCGCAACAGTTCTATTTCTATTAAAACTTTTCAAAGGCCAAATTTTCCTTAATCTTTTGTTGGTTTTCTGGTTCATTCGGGATGGGTTTTTTGGGGAGGATGATTGGGGTAGAGTTTAGCCACTTTTCATATATATCTGCCGTGCCATTATTTTTTAGGTTGTTTTTTGAGCCACATTTTTAAGTGAAAAGAACCCTCAAACACGAACTGGGGTGAAAGTTGATGTGCTTATTCACGTGACTGCATCAACCAACCAAATTTCACTCATATATGAACATATATTCTGAGCCCCCTCCCCATTATTTAAAAGGCAAATACAATAAGAACTCTATAACCTTTTTGTGGAACGAGAGACTCCCAGTCTTCATAAAGTCATCTATATAGGAAAAGGTCACTGATATAAAAACACAGGCATCGCTTGATATGTGACATGTTTTTCAATGCATGGTATTGCTGGTCATAGGTAAGTCCCTAGTAGGAGCAAAAACGCGCGTCCGTGATGCTCGTGCTTAAATATTAAGCAACAGCATTACATGAAATCGAGTTGCAGCTATCATGTATGTATGTATGTATGTATGTATGTATGTATGTATGTATGTATGTATGTATGTTCATCTGGTTTTATAATTTCACAAAGTTTAACCAATAGAGTGAGAGTCGGTTTCTAACATAGACACAAGACTCTCTCAGTGGAATTTACACAACATCCACTAGGTAGATATGTATGTGTGCATGTGTAGATATGGATGTTATTGTATGTGTGGATGTGTATGTTTTGAGTTGTATGTGTGCATGTGTGTATGCGTTGCATCTGTACATGTGTATATGCACTTATTAGATGCAAAAGTTTTGGAATGTTTTACATATTTTTACTGTTCCATTAAAGGATTGTACTTGTAATTTCCTAACTAGTTGTATTCTTTCTGTTCCTATGAAGCCTAGCTTCTCAAGATTTGTATTGAGGCAGTTACTAACATACCCCAGTGCCCCAATAACCACAGGCATAAATCTGAAGGTGTAATCAGGGTGGAGTATCTGCAGATTTCTTATCAGTTCTGCATAAATATTCTCCTTTTCACTAATCTTTGATATTATATTGGCATCTGCTGGGCAGCTAATTTCCACTACTGTGCATGCTTTCTTCTCCCTGTCCCATATCATAATATCTAGTCTGTTATGCCTGCATTTTATTGGGGTTTTTACTGGAACATTCCACCAGTACTCTTTCATATTATGTACCTGGATGTCTTCCCCATTGCTGTAGCTTTTAATGTGTTTATTATCGGGGCAACTTTTTTTACGAACTGCATTGTACAGTGTTTTGGCCACTACATCATGCCTCATAGGTAGATAGTACGGCGATGACATCTTTGGACAGCTGCTGATGACATGGGTGATATCCTCGATGTTAGTGCTGCAGTGTCTGCACTTGTTATCACATCTAGGTGTTTTGCCTGCATCCCTATCTCTTTTGTGAATCAGGTATTTCGTGTTAATCTCCTGTTCTTGGATTGCAAAAGCGTATCCTTCAAAGTGGGAGCCAATATAGCAGTTGTTGGTCCAAGATAGACTACTTTCCTTATCTATATTACTCTCACTCTGGAGATTCCTGGCAACATATCCATGCATGATTTTTTGCTGATAAGCATGCAGTTTTTCATCCATGGATTCACTGCGATACTGCTGAGCGACTTCCCTGGGTGTGAGTTTTTGATTATCACACAGGGAATATCTCTCGAGGAGCTCATTCCCAACTCTCATGATCTTATCTGTTTCATGCAGATAGACTTGCGCGAGAAACGGGCTCCTACGCTTCGAGGCTCGTAGATGTTTTCGGAGAGATATGATGCGACATTCAAATGTTGTCTCGACTGATGTTAGGCCTCTGCCTCCCTGCTTACGTTCAAGTAAAGGCGGTCTATGGCACATAGACCGCCTGTATGTATGTATATATGTACGTATATATGTATGTATGTATATTGTTCTGGTTTTATAATTTTTGCCAATAGAGTAAGAGAGAGAGAGTATGTATGTACGTCGTATGTATGTATGTATGTATGTATGTATGTATGTATGTATGTATGTATGTATGTATGTATGTATGTATGTCTATATGTATGTCTATATGTAGGTATATGTGTAGGTATATATGTATGTATGTTTGTATGTATGCATGTATATATGTATGTCAGGTCACCAGTTGGTGCTACTGGTAACATGTATCCCAGTACAACCTGTCTCTTGGTCGGGTCGTTGGCGACTAAACTGGCAACCCCACCAAGGTTTCATGGTGAGGAGGGTGACTTTGGACATCCTGCAGGACTAAAAACAAAACCTGTCAAAGGGCAAAGGAGCTCTTAAGAGTCAATGGCCATCCAAAATCACCGGCAGAGATGACCCCTTAGCCTTTGTCAAGGCATAATTCTAGGAGAAGGAAAACTCTGATATAACACCTGCAACCCTGATGGTATCCAATGATGTTGACTTGTTCTTTTTTTGGTAAATAGCATCTTGGTTAAGAGAGTGGGACTGGCTTTGTGCAGTGCCTTTGCTCACTATAAAGGCTTCACGTCACAGGCATTGCTTTATATCTGGAGATCTCTCTTCACTTGTCATCACATGGTACCATGGGCCCAGCACTATGTGTCAATAATTGTCACAGGTGTAGTGTTTGTACCAGAGTTTTCAAGTCGCTGGCTGGACTAAAAAGTCACACTCGTTCAGCGCATCGGTAGGGGTTCTCCTACATGGATATAAAGTAGTGGCCGTACTCGAAAACGAGTTGGCAGCCACCATGTATGTATGCATGTATGTATGTATATATGTATATATATATAGGTGTATATGCATGTATATATATATATATATATATATATATATATATATATATATATATATATATATATATATATATATATATGTGTGTGTGTATATGTATGTTTGTATATAACACAGTAAGATGTAACTCCAGTTAAGAGGGTATATGAAACTTAAGATTCTGTCACTAAAGGGAGATAATTGAACGAGTTTATACCCATCCAATTTTCCGTGACACATCTGTCTTATATAACTACACTATAATTACACTGAAACATAAGATTAATTATTGATAGAATAAAATGATGATGGTGGTGATGGTGATGATGGTGATGATGATGATAGTGAGTATCATGATGGTAATGTTGATGATGATGGTGATGATGATGATGGTGAGTATCATGATGATGGTGGTGATGATGATGATGATGATGATGATGGTGGTGATGATGATGATAGTGATGATGGTGATGATGATGATGATGATGATGACGATGATGTTGATGATGATGTTGGTGATGATGATGATGATGATGATGGTGTTGATGATGTTGATGATGATGATAATGATGATGTTGATGATGATGATGGTGTTGATGATGGTGATGATGATGATGATGGTGGTGATGATGGTGTTGATGATGGTGTTGATGATGATGTTGATGATGATGATAATGATGATGTTGATGATGATGATGATGATGATGATGGTGTTGATGATGTTGATGATGATGATGGCGTTGATGATGGTGCTGACGATGGTGATGATGATGACGATGATGATGACTATGATGATGATGACTATGATGATGATGATGAGATCGATGATGAGGGCTAGGTTTATGAAGATGATGATGATGTTTGCGATGATCACTGCGATGACGACGACGACGACGACGACGACAGTGGTGATGATGATGTAGAAGACGATGACGACGATGACAATAATGAAGGGGACGATGCTTACGGAGATTATAATGATGAGGACGTTACTTAGGATGGTCATAGTAATGATGGGGAGAGTATAATGATGAGGACGGTACTTATGATGGTCATAGTAATGATGAGGAGAGTATAATGATGAGGACGGTACTTATGATGGTCATAGTAATGATGGGGAGGGTATAATGATGAGGACAGTACTTATGATGGTCATAGTAATGATGGGGAGGGTATAATGATGAGGACAGTACTTATGATGGTCATAGTAATGATGAGGGAGGGTATAATGATGAGGACGTTACTTAGGATGGTCATAGTAATGATGAGGAGGGTATAATGATGAGGACGGTACTTATGATGGTCATAGTAATGATGGGGGGGGGGGGTATAATGATGAGGACGGTACTTATGATGGTCATAGTAATGATGAGGAGGGTATAATGATGAGGACGGTACTTATGATGGTCATAGTAATGATGAGGAAGGTATAATGATGAGGACGGTACTTATGATGGTCATAGTAATGATGGGGGGGGGGGGGGTATTGATAAGGACGGTACTTATGATGGTCATAGTAATGATGAGGGAGGGTATAATGATGAGGATGGTACTTATGATGGTCATAGTAATGATGAGGGAGGGTATAATGATGAGGATGGTACTTATGATGGTCATAGTAATGATGGGTAGGGTATAATGATGAGGACGGTACTTATGATGGTCATAGTAATGATGAGGAGAGTATAATGATGAGGACGGTACTTATGATGGTCATAGTAATGATGAGGAGGGTATAATGATGAGGACGGTACTTATGATGGTCATAGTAATGATGAGGAGAGTATAATGATGAGGACGGTACTTATGATGGTCATAGTAATGATGAGGGAGGGTATAATGATGAGGATGTTACTTATGATGGTCATAGTAATGATGAGGAGGGTATAATGATGAGGACGGTACTTATGATGGTCATAGTAATGATGAGGAGAGGATAATGATGAGGACGGTACTTATGATGGTCATAGTAATGATGAGGAGGGTATAATGATGAGGACGGTACTTATGATGGTCATAGTAATGATGAGGAGAGTATAATGATGAGGACGGTACTTATGATGGTCATAGTAATGATGAGGAGAGTATAATGATGAGGACGGTACTTAGGATGGTCATAGTAATGATGAGGAGGGTATAATGATGAGGACGGTACTTAGGATGGTCATAGTAATGATGAGGAGGGTATAATGATGAGGACGGTACTTATGATGGTCATAGTAATGATGAGAAGGGTATAAGGATGAGGACGGTACTTATGATGGTCATAGTAATGATGAGGAGGGTATAATGATGAGGACGGTACTTATGATGGTCATAGTAATGATGGGGAGTGTATAATGATGAGGATGGTACTTATGATGGTCATAGTAATGATAAGGACGGTACTTATGATGGTCATATTAATGATGAGGAGGGTATAATGATGAGGATGGTACTTATGATGGTCATAGTAATGATGAGGAGGGTATAATGATGAGGATGGTACTTATGATGGTCATAGTAATGATAAGGACGGTACTTATGATGGTCATATTAATGATGAGGAGGGTATAATGATGAGGATGGTACTTATGATGGTCATAGTAATGATGAGGAGGGTATAATGATGAGGACGGTACTTATGATGGTCATAGTAATGATGAGGAAGGTATATTGATAAGGACGGTACTTATGATGGTTATAGTAATGATGAGGAGGGTATAATGATGAGGACGGTACTTATGATGGTCATAGTAATGATGAGGAAGGTATATTGATAAGGACGGTACTTATGATGGTCATAGTAATGATGGGGAGGGTATAATGATGAGGATGGTACTTATGATGGTCATAGTAATGATGAGGGAGGGTATAATGATGAGGATGGTACTTATGATGGTCATAGTAATGATGAGGAAGGTATAATGATGAAGATAAGGTGGATGGTAATTAAGATACACTTAGTGAATGACATTGAGAATCTGTTCAAAAAATAGGGAGCTGCTTTATGTTCTATAAAATGGTAATCAGATTAATTCTCCTCTCCCTTTTTGTTGGGATAATTACATATCGCCGGAGAATTGGACTAATTAATTCACTTATTATATAAATAATAATTAATTTCCATTTGCTGTAGGAAATCCGACATATATACCGACACAAACACATACACATGTATATATATATGTATATATATATATACAAATTTATTTATATACATATATATATATATATATATATATATATATATATATATATATATATATATATGATTGTGTGTGTGTGTGTATGTGTGTGTGTGTATGTGTATGTGTATGTGTATATATATGTGTGTGTGTATGTGTATGTATACATACACAGACACACACATATATGCATATATATATATAAAATATAAATATGTATATATATACATATATATATGTATTATCATATGTATGTATTTGTATATATATATATATATATATATATATATATATATATATATATGTGTATGTATTCAATTTTGAATAATTGCCGACAGCCAGGTGCGAACATATATTTCTCTGTCTCTCTTCACCATCACCCCCACCCCTCAACTGTCCATTCTCTTATATTGATTAATAGGCAAATTAAATGAATGCCAATGACAAATTGTTTCTTTCTTATTCTGTTAAGGTATGTTAATAGCAAATAAGAAACATATATGACCTTACCTCGGCAATTCCATACTTATTACAGCAAGAGACTCACATGGATACACACACACACACACACACACACACACACACACACACATATATATATATATATATATACATATATATATATATATATATATATATATATATATATATATATATATATATATATATATATATTAAAGAGAATTCCATTCCTGTGACTCGGTGACTTGAATTTCTTGCCACTGCGATCTTCTGTGCGTATTGGAGTAGTATGAAATGGAAGTCACGAGAAAGGCATTCAGTTTGAATACATGTCTATATTTATTGAGTACACTCCACTTCATCTAGGCACCTACTCTCACCCATCACACCCACACCCACACACACACTCACACACACACACACACTCACACACACACACACACACCCAGACATACACACACACACACATACACACACACACGCACACTCATACACACACACACACACACACACACACACATATCTATCTGTCTATAGTTGCAGAACACCTGGCAACCGTATATATATATATATATACATATATAGAGGAAGATATAAATGTATTAATATTTTGAATTATCCTTGCATGTCTATTGGTTTTGTACAGGTAAAGAATTACGCCATGTTCGTTAGATGATAGATTTTGGCCAGTTTTAACCAGCTGATATCTAACTTAATTTCACTTCCTAGTGAAGTATTTTATATCATAGTTTGGGCTATCATAGCCCACACAGTAATGGGTTGTTATTCACTGATTTATCTGATATATCATGTGTATATTTATACTGCGGTGACTTGTTTGAGCGTCAAACTATCTTTCTGGGTAGCAGTTCCCCCTAAGTCACCTTCGCCATTCATCCTTTCGGAGTCGGGAAATATAATACCAGTTAAAGGGCGATGGTTGGGCGGGATTATTAAAGAGCCGCGCCGGATATTTTGCTGTCTTTGACCTGACCATGTGCGTTCTGTGGTCAGATACTGCCTCGTGTTATGTGTTATGACCGTCAGATAGTCTCAGCAAGAGAAAGACAATTAGAAGCATTGTTCCCACTGTTTGATCTGTAGATCAACACATTTCCCCATGTTTAAATTCAATAAAATTCCTTAAAACAAGAGAAGATTCCTCAACTGACATTTGCGCCGTAAAAACTGTTTGAAATCGACCAACGAGTTAAAATACACAAAATTGATTATAATACATTAATTGCTAATTTTGGAAGAAGCCCAGCAAATTTCAGTGAAGTGCAAAATTGATTAGGGCAATCCCAGTACTACACTGGTAATTTTTCATCGACCCCAGAAGGATGAAGACAACCTTGGCGACGGAGGGATTTCAACTGAGAATGTAAAAAACCAGAACAAATAGTCTAGTGGCCTAGAGGCATTTTAGCCAGTCCAGCGCTGCTTATAATATATTACCATTTGATAATATACCTTCCTATAGATAGGTAAGGCAACGAACTGGCGGAGTCATTAGAACGTTGGATATAGTAATTCGCACTATTTGTTTCAGCTCTCTGCTCTTTCAGATCAAATTCTGTCGAGGTTAACTTTGCCTTTCATCCATTCAGGTCAATAAAAAATTACAGTCGATTCTTACTCTATATCTCTTTCTCATTTCCTTTCTCTCAAGCTCTATCATTCCCGGGGAGAGGTTTGAGTCCGCCAGGTTTAAAAACATGCTGTAAGAAACGCCGTATGTCAATACAACGCCCTAGAGAGGTACAGGTCCATATCATATGATATATACGTACGATGAAATGGCAGATCTATTGCTTTTTTTTATTCATTATTATAACCCAAATGAGGGCGGCGGATTGGCTGCATCGGTAGAGAGTCAGACACCATGCTTTGCAGCGTAGAGTTATGGCCATTTACGGTCTGAGTTCAATTCCCGCCGAGGTTAACTGTGCCTTTCATCCTTACTGGGTCGATAAAATAAAGTACCAGTCACGCACTGGCCTTGTGCCTATATCAGAAACCATTATTATAACCCAAATGGAAATCACCCATAATCAAATATATGTTGCAAAACGTGAATAACCTGGCGAATATGTTCGATAACACTGGTCAACAAAATTTTGTTTATTTTATTCTGACCTAAGTCTGAGACCTGTTCTTTGGAGCTCCCGGGTTTAAAAATGACAATACCTTTTTTTTCTATCACGTCAAGTTTTCACTTGAGCAAGGAGTGTATTCAAAATATCTGTGTTTTCTGTGTTCGAGCGAAAGACAAACATGAAAACCTGATGTGTTAGGTAAAAATGGATGCCATATTTGAAATCAGCACCTCAAAATTAGTAGAATCCAACAACTTAACCTAAATCAGCAAAAAGTGTGCTGACCAATTTAATCACCAGAAGTATGAACGTATCATCGTAGTTTTGAGCAGTAACCTGCTTCAATAAAACCTAACAAAACTTCAAAATAAATTCCAATTTTAATTGCACACTATTTAACATAGCTCCATGTAAACTTTTGAAAACTTGGTTTAATCGTTGAAACATTTCTGAAAATTATTAAAAAATTATAACAATAAATGTAAACAAATGATGATAAATCGATTCATCGCCTTCCAAGCGATAAACAGCATTTCACCTTACACGAATCATTTAACTAAAACCCATTATTCTTAAATAAATATTTTCGTATTTGAAGCCACGTTGAAATGTTTTAGTGAATATTTTCCTACTAATATATATATATATATATGTGTGTGTGTTTGCGTGTGTGTGTGTGTTTGCATATATATATATATATATATGCAAACACACACACACAAACACACATAAACTCATACACACACATATATGTATAAATGCACACGTACGGAATTTTATCTCCATAAGCGAGAAGGTATGTTCGTTGATTACGTTAAACGATTCACGCTTAGCCTCATTGCCCCAGAAATGTTTAATTGATCTGCACCTTTTAATGGAATGGAATGACAGCTTCGAACTCCCTGTTCCCCTTCTCCACGATCCACCAGCTTTAAACAAACATAGGTAAGATTGTTTATATATTCATCGTCATTTAACCCACTTTAATCCACTGATTAATTTACCTTAAATCAACTACTACTACTACTACTACTACTACTACTACGTTCCATGCCCTGTGAATGTATTAAACTACTGCTACTAATCAGATTAAGACCAAGACTGATTGAGCTATTGGGGAATGCATTAAGCCCCGCTTGGTTTTGTTTGGTTTTCTTTTACTTCTCTCTTTAAGGATTTATTTTGTTAATGCTGTTGCAAATTATGTTGACTCTATTCGCAACCTTAATCAAATATACACTTAAAATTATTCTAAAACTGCGTAGAGAGAGAACGAGAGAGGGGCGGGGCCGGAGAAAGTAAATGGGAAAGAAAGAGAAGCAAAGGAGAAGGAGGAAGGGAAAAAGGGCGACTGTTTGTGTTCGATTTCACCAAATTATATTGCCGATAATTCTCAATAACTCTATATATGCATATATATATGTATATAATATAGAAATGGCCTCAACAGGACTAGAACTGTTTCATTCGGGAGAAATCTTTAGGAAGCTATGTATTGAATACCTCGCTTACTGTGGTTACTCCCGATTGAACCCGGGATAAACTTATATATATATATATAAAACATGAGAAGAAAGAGGAATACTGCGTGGTTGCACATGGGTTACATATTATAAAATTAGTCCCTCGTCAGTGATTTGCCAACCATCATTGTTATTTCATCGCATTAAAAATCATATACCTCAGGTTGGTGCGAGCAATAACTAGAAAAAGCTATTGGGACAAGTGAGTCGCGTAAAGCGAGTTAGACAAGTAAACAACATAGAAGGATAAAAGCAAACCGAAGATGGGAAAAAAAACAAGCAACATGGTTATCCGGTCAGCATAAGCTGGGTGAATTTCATGTGCGATCAGAATACAGACCGTCCGTCGTGAGTGAGATGTGAGCAAGAAAGGACCCCACTACTAACGAAACGGGAGGAAGTGAGAAGGGGAGAAACAGAGAGTGAGTGAGTGGATATATATATATATATATATATATATATATATATATATATATATATATATATATATATATATAGCATATATTTTCGATTCAATCTGTAACAGATCTAACCTCGAGCTGTTCGATGGAGAAACATATGTAATGTGTGAATACATGTGATATGATGCAACACTGATTCCTCGTTTTTCATAATATTATACTCTGCTCTGCGCGAGTATCAAGTGCTCAACCGGCACATTTACCTGCAAACCGACAACTATATATATATATATATATATATATATATATATCGACTTCAAATCGATCGTCAAATCGGACCGAGGAAATGATGTTTCCGTTGGTCTTTCCAGTTGCTAGTACTATCTATCGGTCGCAGCCCCAGGTAGAAGGAACAACGTGAAATAAAGTGTCTTGTTCAAGGCCATATCGCATCACCAGGTCAAAGGAATCGAACTCACAACCTCAAGATTGCGAATCCATCGGGGTAATTTCGGGTTACAAATAATAGGGGTTGGGAATAAGTCTTCAGTTGGAATAAGTGGGAACTGGGGTGCAATAAGTGGGGGTGAAGGTGGTGGAATAAGTGGAGGTGATGGTGGTGGAATAATTGTGTGTGATGGTGGTAGAATATGTGTGGGTGAAGGTGGTGGAATTAGTGGGGTGGAGTGTAGGGGGGTGGGGGTAAATAAGAGTAAATAAGAACGAGGGGTTGTAAACACTTTAAAAAATTGATAAGCGTGGAAGCGACACGAGAATAGGTTGTTATTGATATATAAAATACCTATCACAAAGTTAATATTGTCAATGATTTAAGTCACTATTTCGTTCCACAAAACTTGAGACATGCACTTACAGTTGATTTCATTATTACTACAGTTTAACAGAGGGCAGTGGATTGGTAGTATCGGTAGAGCGTCGAACAACATGCTTTGTGGCATAGAGTTACGTCACTTTTCGTTCTGAGTTCAAATCCCGCGGTGGTTATCTTTGCCTTTCATTCTTACGGAGTCGATAAAATAAAGTACCAGTAACGCGCTGGGTCGATTTAATCGACTTTCCCCGCCCCTTAAAATTGTTAGCCTTGAACCTAAATCAGAAACCATTATTACGGTGAATTGGCAGTATCGGTAGAGGATCGGGCACCATGCTTTGACGCATAGAGTTACGGCCCTTGCCATTCTGAATTCAAATCCCGCCGAGGTTAACTTTGCCTTTCATCCTTACGGGGTCGATAAAATAAAGTACCAGTAATGCAGAGCAGAGTATAATATTATGAAAAACGAGGAATCAGTGTTGCATCATATCACATGTATTCACACATTACATATGTTTCTCCGTCTAACAGCTCGAGGCAAGATCTGTTACAGATTGAATCGAAAATATATGATATATATATATATATATATATATACCAAGAGATTTACGATATGACACTATGACAAGATGCTTAATGTATCTATGGCAGTGTAGCATTGTGTCACACTATCTAACTCCATAATTACTGAAATAAATTTCAGTAGTGGAGTGGTAATAATCGAACAAATCGATTAGCGTTATCAACATAATTAAACAAGTTATTTTCAACCAACTGGACTATTAAACATGTTGATATATACCCAAAAGAACGCAGGTATCGTTGATGGCAAACTGTCTATTAATTCATCCGTTATTAGTTTTCGGTTGTAGATCAATAAACATTTTTGTAAGCAGGAGCAAGCACTCAACGATATATATATATATATATATATATATATATATATATATATATATATATATATATATATATATATATATATATATATATATATATCTTAACCCTGATAATGTACTCGCGCTACGTTGATGATAT
>OZ024742.1:190530537-190533037 GCA_964016885.1 Eledone cirrhosa
TAATATTCGATTCGTTTGCAAGCAAACAACCTCATTACGCCATGTTTTTTAGATGAGCATCGCCATCCCTAGAACAAAAAGATGGCTATGGTCATAGCGGAATGAGGCTGTTTGCTTGCAACCCAATCGAATATTATTATTAGGGCGGTGGATTGGCAGTATCGGTAGATCATCAGACACCCTGCTTTGTGGCATAGAGTTATGGCCCTTTATGTTCTGAGTTCAAATCCCGCAAAGGTCAACTTTGCCTTTCATCCTTACAAGGTCGACAAAATAAAGCACCAGTAATGCACTGGGGTAATTGCTGGCCTTGTGCCAAAAGTAAAAACAATTATTATTCGATATAAACATCACGAATGCGAAGAATATTTTACTTGCAGAGACCATAAATTATGTATACTGTTTAGGATGCGACGTTGCTAATTTACCTACTAAAGCAATTTAACTATTGACTTAATGGACTTTTCCTACAATGGACATTAAAAGATCATATAATGCAATTTGTGTCCATATATTAAAATCTAGTAAAGTATCGCTTCATGAATCTCCTATCTATATTAAAAAAACGCAATGTTAAAGAACGTTTTTGTAAAACCTTTGTGAAATGGTTGAATTGAAATCCATATGAAGGTGTATACACACACAGGCACAGGCACACGCACACACACGCACCCCCCCCCCCCACCCACACACAGGCACACGCACAGACACGCCCCCCCCACACACAGGCACACGCACACACACACACACACACACACATATATATATATATATATATAGAGAGAGAGAGAGAGTGTGTTTGTTTGATGGTAAACTAATGGGTAGATCTAGTCATTCTGATTAGCAGACCGCCATGAAATACGCAAATAACAAAAGCACTCCACGTATGCGTATCATCCATCAACGGTATGTTATCTTGTGGCTGGTGTAAGATTGGAGTTGAATACTTCAATAGAAATAGAGAGCCGGATTCAGATATATTACTTTGATGTCGCGCAATTGCGCAATACGTATTTCTGCGTATGTGGAGGCGGGGTGGGTGGGGGTGGGGGTGGGTAGTGGTGTATGTGTATGTATATGTAGCAATATCCGTAGGTGTGAAAAAGTATCGAGAAAAGAGCAGAAATATTATATTAATTTTTTTTTTATGTTCATATATATCTATATCTATATCTATATCTATATCTATCTCTATGTCTCTCTATATATATATATAAAACAATGAGGGTGTGGTAAGATACTAGGTGGACCATAACACATCAGAGTACTCGATACTTGGTTTAGTAGAGTGGGCAATATGAAAAGATTCAGAACCCAGACGGCTGAGCTCCGGCCGTTTCGACAGCTAGATCCGAATCTAGCTGTTTGGATCTGGGTGTTGAAACGGCCGGAGCTCAACAGCCGGGGTCCTGAATCTTTTCTTATGTATATATATATATATATATACATATATATATATATATATATATATATATGAGATTCTACAGGACTAGAACTGTTTCATTCTTTAGAAATCATCAGGAATGAAACAGTTCTAGTCCTGTAGAATCTCATCTATATTAAAATGTTTATACTCTGCTATGTATTGAGTACCTTACTTACTGTGGTTACCTCCGATTCAACCCGGAATAACTTACCTATATATATATATATATATATATATATATATATATATATATATATATATATATATATATATATATATATGTGTGTGTGTGCGTGTGTGTGTGTGTACGCGTATATATATGTGTGTATATATGTATATTAATGTGGAGAATGACCGCCCAATACCACAGTAGAGATTGATAATTTATTAAAGCTAATGTAGTGGCCTGTTATTATGGAGGTTCCCCTGCATTCTACTCCTTCCTAAAATGACGCTTCTTCACTGTTTGGATTTAGAGTCCAGCGAGCCTTTACTTATACAAGAGAGTAATTTATCTGGCGCTCTACCGACTCTAACATTAACCGAATCTAGTAAACCAAGAAAAGATCTGTTTACGTTTTCTGACGGGTATAGCTCTAAATAAACAACAAATAGACTTCCGTCAGTTTTCATGGTGAATGTTTGAGACTTCTTATGAAATTAATGTGAAAGGGGCCGAATAATCCACAAATCATCATCTGTGTGATACTTTGTGTGACAAGGCTGGGGTTTTGAATCCTTGATACATTTGATTAGCCCCTTACAAGGTTCTATTACGTCACTCCCACATTTTTGGTCGACATGAGGCTTATGTAAGCCACCCTTGTCGAAGATGCCATACTGTGGGATCGAACAAAGAGTATTAGATTTGCAAAATAACCCTCATTTGTAACGTTACCATATTAGTACAGCTACATAATTTGCTTAGATGTGTTGCTATAACAAAGGCATACCTAACAAATAGTTCAGGGATATAACCCTTTCGTTACCATATTTCTTACGAATGATAAAACGTATGATTTTAAAATAATTTTGAACGGATTCAATAAACTAACTTTCTCCTTTAATTCATTA
>OZ024742.1:190555537-190565537 GCA_964016885.1 Eledone cirrhosa
ATCTCCCCCCCCCCCACTTATGACCACATTGAGTATACACACACACACATACACATATATATATATATATATATATATATATATATATATATATATATATATATATATATATATAGACACACACACACACACACACACACACGCACACACACACACACACACACAGACACATATATATATATATATATTTATATATATTTAATATAGAAATGGCTTCTGCAGGACTAGAACTGTTTCATTCGGAGGAAGCAGTTCTATATAATTCTGTAGAAGCCAGTTCTATATTAAATATTTATACACTCTGCAATGTATTGAGTACCTTAATTACTGTGGTTACCTCCGATTGAACTCGGGATAATCGTTTATATATATACACAGACAGACACACACACACACACATATATATATATATATATATATATATATATCTATATATATATATATATATATATATATAACAAAGGAATTGTGGTAAGGAACCAGATGGACCATAACGCACCAGAGTACTCAATACTTAGGGTAGTAGAGTGGGAAATAGGAAAAAGTATGACCCCGACGGCAGAGCGCAAGCCGTTTAGACGGCTATTTCTGGACTAAATTAGAATTTTTAGCCTGGTGAATAAATAGCCGAACTTGTCAAGGGGGTACTTCCTTATATGGGAAGATTGTAGTTGTCAAGTTGATTGGTTAAGATTTGTTGTAAACACAAATAAATCTATCATGGCATTTGGTGGGAGGTAGGGGTGGCTGAACTTGCCTGTAGAACGATGGGGGATTGAGTGGAGCGGTCAAGCGTTGAAAGTAATATGTATACAGCAGATTCTAAGGATAGTGTATGAAGTGGAGGAGGGAGGTTATAGAATAGGTAAATCGAATGAGAGTAGGAGACAATAAAAGATACTAGAAATAAATAAAAAAATATATTAAATTAGATAGTGAGAAATGAATAAAAAAATCACAATGCTATCTTACAATTACAGGTTAATAAGTTGAGAAGAGAAAAAACTTGCAGAAATTACAAAACTGATATCAACTTAAAGGGGTTTTTAACACATCTGCTATAAGTAGTTAGTGGAACGTATTCGGCCGATTCTAACTTAAAATTACAGGGGTGGGGAAACTGAAGCTACAGAGCCCCGATGGGCTGCATCCAGGTAGGCGAAAGGGGGAAAGCAGACAAGGAAGAAAATAGGGAGTGGAAGGAAGTGATAGGATGAGACAGGGGGTAGAAGAAGACAAAGAGGAAAAGAAAAGAGATACAACTACCTATGTAAGCTGGGGTTTCCCCTAACTTATTCGGGAAGTGTGTGTGTGTGTGGGGGGGGGGGGGGTGTTCAGCCCTTGTCTACCCACCCGTGTCGTTATGGGGTTTGAGGGCGAGGTAAGTCCTACGCAATCTGTGTTTGCATGGTCCTTCGAAAACAGCATTTGTAATGTATTCTCCGAGCATAAGTTACACGGACAGCGTCCTCCCGTATAGAAGTTAGCTCTGGACAGTAAGCTCCAAGTGAGATTGTAGGTTATATTATTATCTTGGAGGTCCCAGATGTGGCCTGAAAGTGTAGTGGCATGTCGCCGGACCGGTTTTCGTAAAGTATGTCGGTGTTGATAGAGCAGGGTCGTGAAGTCACCCGCGGTTAATACTATATAAGCTTTGTTGGAGGTGTCCCTCCTCACGGTGCACTGGTAGATCACGTTACGTTCTCGGCATTTGTTGTTAAGGGGTCACGTAGATCTATCAGGGCAGTTACACCTCCTGGTCGGCTCTCCACTGATGTCTAGGTTATTTCTTCCATAAATGCTGTTTTCGAAGGACCAACTCCTAAACAAGAAAGACGAACTGGTAACCGCATGCAAACAAACACAGATTGCGTAGGACTTACCTCGCCCTCAAACCCCATAACGACCCGGGTATGTAGACAAAGGCTGATACCCCTCCCCACACTTGCCGAATAAGTTAGGGGAAACCCCAGCTTACATAGGTAGATGTATCTCTTTTCTTTTCCTCTATGTCTTCTTCTTCCCCCTGTCTCATCCTATCACTTCCTTCCACCCCCTATTTTCTTCCTCGTCTGCTTTTCCCCTTTCGCCTACCCCGATGCAGCCCATCGGGCTGCTGTAGCGTCAGTTCCCCCACCCCTGTAATTTGAAGATAGTATTGGCCGAATCACTAACTACTTATAGCAGACGTGTTAAACCCCTTTAATTTTGTATCAGTTTTGTAACTTCTACAAGATTTTTCGATTCTCAACTTATTAACCTGTAATTGTAAGATAGCATTGTGATTTTTTTTATTCATTTCTCATTATCTAATTTAATATATTTTTTATTTATTTCTAGTATCTTTTATTGGCTCCTACTCTCATTCGATTTACTTATTCTATAACCCCCTCCTCCACTTCATACACTATCCTTAGAATCTGCTGTATACATATTACTTTCAACGCTTGACCGCTCCACTCACTCCCCTATTGTTCTACAGGCAAGTTCAGCCACCCCCACCTCTCACCAAATGCCATTATAGACTTATTTGTGTTTACAACAAATTTTAGCCAATCCTCTTGACAACTACAATCTTCCCATATAAGGAAGTACCCCCTTGACAAGTTCGGCTATTTATTCACCAGGCTAAACATTTTAATTTAGTCCAGAAATAGCCGTCTAAACGGCTAGAGCTCTGCCGTCGAGGTCATACTTTTTCCTATATATATATATATATATATATATATAGAGAGAGAGAGAGAGAGATTACAATAATCAAAGTTCAGTTTAAGTCATTTATTTGCTTACAATTGTTTCCTCCAAACCGAGGTTTGGATTCTTCGGAGCAACTATTTACTGATCTATAACATACTTGACCTCCTTTTCAACCCAAGAGACATAAAACATATGCACATATTGATCAACAGTGGGGTGCCATTCATCAAATGATATAGCATGGCAATTTACATATAAAGGTTGCAGGATAAAAATAAAATAAAAACATGAATGAAAATAAAGATAAACATGAAGCGTTGGCAGTCTATGAAGATAAAGCAAGAGGAAAGTTTAGATTAGTCAGTGTATGAAACAATCTCACGTGTAGCATGCACGCGTGTCTTATTTATACATGATTAGAGTGCGTCAGAATGATATTTGCAGGGTCAGGCAGTTGAAACAGGCAATATATATATATATAGGGAGTGTAACTTAGAGTTACTGTAGGTTCACCCGGGTGAGTACTCAATGTTTAGGTTCACTTCAGTGTCGAGGTGTAGAGCTATACAGAGTGTATTATAGTTAAATGAGATAACAAGGACGATTAGTTACTCCTTCATTACGTTTATTGGTTGGCGACGCGCGTTTCGCCACTGAGACCAGCTGAAGTTTTGACCTTTAGCGATCTGACCTGACTCTGTAAACCGCGGCTCGGCAGACCCCTTGTAATGTTAATGGAAGTTTATTTCACACACACACATACACACACACACACACACACATACACACACGCATATATATATATATATATATATATATATATATATATATATATATGTGTGTGTGTGTGTGTGTGTGTGTCTGTGTGTGTGCGTGTTTGAAATAAACTATACCTTTTAGCTGCTACATACAAGCCAAAAGAAGATTCTAGACGTTCACGTAGGACAGACACATATCTTTTCAGCGAAGCCCATATTACCTTCAAGTTTCATTTGAAGAGGAAAATCAATTTAATAGAGGGGAACATAGTCCCAGTAAACGGGCTTGCTCTGAGCATGCGCCTGTTGAGAGGAGGAAGAAGACTGTGAGAGGACACATTCCCAAAACCAAAATACCAACACACACTCACACACACACACACACACACATGTACCCCCCCCCCACACACACATATACACACATGCGCCCCCCCCCACACAATGTTTTCTCTGCGGTCATTAATGTTTACTTTGTGGGTAATAAAGAAATCACTTTTATTATTATCGTTTTTCTTTATTCTTGGTGTTTTTCGTACACGGGTATATTACAGATCTCTCTGAGAATTTTGCCAAGTGCATCCTATTCTAAGAAAATTCTAGATGTTTCTCCCTATCAGGTAGACTTAAGATTTTGTCAGAGTTTGTTTTGTTTTTGACATCTCTAAGAAATATTTATTTCGTTTTACATTCAACTTAAGATGGCTTTCCGCAATAATAAAATAAACTAGAAAAATGTGTAGTTGGACGGGGAATCAGACAAAGGAGAAAAATGATAATTTTATGTGAAAGAAGGATAACATTAACCTTCGCAATTCAAACGGTTAAGAACAAGAACAATAACAACGACAGTATTAATACTGCACGCACAAGTATTGGGAAGTCAGGAACATTGAGAAATATAATCTTTTTCCATTCTCTAATATCGGCGGTTAAAATAACGACTAAACGAGAGCCAACTGGAACTATATGTCTGTATTGTAAGAAGTGAGAGCAATGATGGTTACGTAAATGACATTTTAAAGATATTACATTACGTGTGGCTTCGACAAAAGCCGTGTCGAAATAACTAAGGCCGAGATTTCTTTTGTAAAGCAATTAGAAATAACCGTTCACTATATATCTATATATATAAAACAGAGAATGTCTGTCTGTCTGTCCGTTTCCCTAAAACTCGAGAGCCACCCAACCGATTTTTTTCAAACTTTACGCATGTAATATTTATGGTCGTTTGAGTAAAAAATATTTCAAATGTTCAATGCCCTAGGCGAATCATTAGGCGAAAAACCGCATATTTTAGGCTTTAAAGGCTCTTTTGAGACATAACGGAACAATACTCCAGGCGATTTCTTCAAAGTTTGCATTACTTATGTCGTTTAAAGTATTTTGAGCAAAATAAATTTTCTTCTTTTGGGTCCCAGGGACCGCATTAGGCGAAAAACAGATTTTTTGGAGGCCGAAGGGGATATACTCGATTGGCTGAAGAAGGACGAGACTCTGTTAGTAGTACGACCAACGGCTGCTATCACACCAACAGCAGCAAAAACAACAACAAAAAAGAGGGGGAACGCAATTACATGCTTTTGAAAAATCGAAATGGAAAATTATTTGCCTCTTCACCCAAGGCGACTTCACTTTTTATTATGACTTCTGCATTAATTGGTGAACATACGACGAAACATTGAAAGGAGTAAGACCACACCAATCTCTACCACTGCAGTCCCACATGCTTACTGCTCTGTAACAATTGCTTTCATTGTACCATAGCCCAACAAATATATGTTCGCCATCCCTAGGCCGAGGTATTCCGTACTGTTTCAGAAAGGAGGGATAAACATGCCAATCTATGTTTAGAATCTCGAGCAACGCCGGGCCATTCTGCTCTAGTATATACAGTATATATATATATATATATATATATATATATATATATATTTATATATATGTGTGTGTGTGTGTCTGTATGTGTGCGTGTGTGTGTGTGTGTGTGTGTGTGTGTGTGTGTGTGTGTGTGTGTGTGCATGTGTGTGTAGATATGTTTATACACACACAAACACACATATATATATATATATATATATATATATTTATATATATAGAGAGAGAGAGAGAGAGAAAGAGAGAGAGAGAGGGGTCTCCAAAAGGTGTATATACACTTTGATTACCTGTACAAGAAATATTTATTAGAATACTGTCGAAGTGTGTATACAATTTTGGGGGACACCATATATATATATAACAAAGAAAGTGTGGTAAGAAACCAAGTGGACCATAATGCACCAGAGTACTCGATACCTAGGGTTGTAGGGTGGGTAATAGGAAAGGAACAAGGACCCCGTCGGCTGAGCTCCGGTCGTTTCGGCAGCTAGATCCGAGTGTTCGGATCTAACTGTCAAATCGATATATATATATATATATATATATATATATATATATATATATATATTAGAAAGTGAGGTTATTTTTACAAAATGAAAAATAACCGAGGTGTCCTACACGAGTGAAAGTATAAAGAAAAAAAGATGAAATCGAAAATGCAACTGGAGTCTTATTTAAAAAAATATATATATATTTATTTGGTTCCTTTACCGGTTTCCTAGTTGTTCTGCTTTTCAAAAGTAGAGTTGAGATGAAGGGTCTGTGGTCATTCTCACATCTGGTTGGTATTTGAATGTTACTTATTTTATATGAAAAAAAGTGTCTCGAAACGTCAGGTTTTTAGTGAAGTAATTTGATTGGTTGATCAATAATTATAATAAATTTCGCGCCAGTTCGCGTTACAAAGTTCTTCAAACAAGGGGGCGGGGGCTCAGGTTGTATTTTTATATATGAGTGTTTTAATTTCTTTTTACTTAAAAAAGGGGCTCACGAAGGCATTTTTTTAATAAACGTAATTTGATTGGTTATAAATGAAATTATGGTTGTCACGTGAACAAGTTTTCATTAAATTTCGCGCCCTTATTTGGAAATCTATTCTGTAGCCTTTTTAGAGAATTTTATGACAAGCTATAGATAATGGTCAAGAGAAATGGGATGAGAGAATTGTTCTGGTTCAGTGAATATGGTTAGTTCGCTGGGGTGTCAGAATTCAGATTTTCTATTGAAATAAAGAAAGTAAAGATATGTATGTTTATTTGTGTGCTTGTATGTGTGTGTGTGTGCGTGCGTGTGTGTGTGTGTGTGTGTGTTGTGTGTTTGTGTTTGAATTTCTTTTTACTTAAAAAAGGGGCTCACGACGGCATTTTTTTAATAAACGTAATTTGATTGGTTATAAATGAAATTATGGCTGTCACGTGAACGAGTTTTCATTAAATTCGCGCCCTTATTGGGAAATCTATTCAGTAGCCTTTTTAGAGAATTTTATGACAAGCTAAAGATAATGGTCAAGAGAAATGGGATGGGAGAATTGTTCTGGTTCAGTGAATATGGTTAGTTCGCTGGGGTGTCAGAATTCAGATTTTCTATTGAAATAAAGAAAGTAAAGATATGTATGTTTATTTGTGTGCTTGTATGTGTGTGTGTGTGTGCGTGTGTGTGTGTGTGTGTGTGTTGTGTGTGTGTGTTTGAATTTCTTTTTACTTAAAAAAGGGGCTCACAAATGCTTTTTTTTTAATAAACGTAATTTGATTGGTTATAAATGAAATTATGGCTGTCACGTGAACAAGTTTTCATTAAATTTCGCACTCGTATTTGGAAATCTATTCTGTAGCCTTTTTAGAGAATTTTATGACAAGCAAAAGATAATGGTCAAGAGAAATGGGATGGGAGAATTGTTCTGGTTCAGTGAATATGGTTAGTTCGCTGGGGTGTCAGAATTCAAATTTTCTATTGAAATAAAGAAAGTAAAGATATTTATGTTTATTTGTGTGCTTGTGTGTGTGAGTGTGTATTGGAAGATGATTCTATTAGTAGAAATGGGGGAGGGAGTTGTGTGTGTGTGTGTATATGGGTGTTATGTGTGTGTGTGTGTCTATATTTTGTGTGTGTATATATGTGTGTAGGAAAGTGATTCTATTAGTAGAAATGGGGGAGGGAGTTGTGTGTGTGTGGGGGGGAGGGGGGTTATGTGAGTGTAAGGGTATTATGTGTCTGTGTGGGAGTATGGTTAGCATGTTAAGATGAAGAGAATATACATATATTGTGTGTGTGTAGGAAAATGATTCCTTTAGTAGGAATATTTTTGAATGAACATATTTTCCTTACTTATTCGTATTTGTTCTGTTGTATTGTCAGCGCAAACGTATGTTAAGGTTTATTTAGTTCGGGTTTTTATTTTCTAAAGTAGCAGGTGTTATGTGTGTGTGTATGTGTCTGTTTGGATGGTTAGCATGTTATGGTGTTGACATCATGTATATTAAACCATATTTAATGCTGGTCTATATTTTTGAATAAACATATTTTCCTTATTTATTCGTATTTGTTCTGTTGTATTGTTAGCGCAAAGGTAAAATGGGAAGACTTGGAATTTGGGTGTCTTATTACTTGCGCATATGTATAGATGTGCATTTAGTGGTTTCTGTCTCGTGGTTGGATTTCGTAATTGTTCGCGATGAACTGTCATTCTGTTTCTGAGTGTGAGTTTAGTTTGTCCTATATAATCTTCATTGCATCCTTTACATTTAATGGCATAAAGTAGATTTTTTGATGAGCAAGTGAAGTGATTTTTTACAGCAAAATTTTGTCCTGATTTAAATGTATACGTGTTGCCTTCAATGAGGTGAGTGCAGGTTCCACAATTAGAGCGACCACATTTTTTAACAGTTGGTTGTGGGTTTATGGTAGGTAATTTGGCATTGGTGAATAATGTTTTCAGTGATTTCGGTTGTCTTTTGCTTTTGATTATTTTGTGTGTTTCAATGGCTTTTTTCATTCTTGGGTCTTGTTTTAGTAGTGGGATGTTCTTGTGAATAGTGTTGTAAGCTTCCGCATTTCTTGGGTTGTGTGTTGAGATATATGATAGAATATTGGACGTGCCTTGAATTTGTTTCTGTTTTCGTAATTCACCAATGCCTATTGCTTTAGCCCTTTCTATTCCATTATTAGTAATGGTGGGTACTCTCTTTCGAGTAGAATTTCCTTTAATTCTTGAAGTCTTTTATTTCGCGTTTCATAATTGAAGACAATTGTGCAAATTCTTCTTGCTAGGTTAAAAGAAATGTTCGTCTTCGTGTGCTTTGGATGGTTGGAGGTAAATAGCAGGTATTGTTTGGAATCTGTTGGTTTGTAGTGTATGTCAGTTTCAATATTTGTGTCTTTTTTTAAGATTAAGATGTCCAGAAATGGGAGTTGATCTTGGCTGTATTCCATTGTGAATTGGATGTGGTTATTGATGCCGTTTATTAAGTTTTTGAAATCCTTCAGTTGGTCGAGTGTGGGGGACCAAAGAATGAGACAATCATCCAAGTAGCGTTTCCAATTCTCTGATAAATATTTGTGGAAGTTCAATCCGTATTTTGATTTGGACTGTTCCTATATCTGGACTTCCAAGTATGCCATGACTAAGTTAGCATAAGTTGGAGCGGCTTTTGTACCCATCGCAGTCCCCGATATTTGCTTATAAGTACTGCCATCGAAATAAAAAAAGTTGTTCTGTAAGATGAATTTTAATCCCTCGGTGATGAAGCTTTTTTCTATTCTGCCAGGTATCTCATTGGGATATTTCTCTAGCCAGAATCCTATTGATTCTAGTCCGTATTGGTGTGGGATCGTTGAGTAGAGGCTCACTACATGGAAAGACACAATAATAGTGTCGTTGTTGACATGTTTGGGGAGGTGGTTTAAGAGGTCCAAGTCGTATCTTACAAGACTTGGTATGTGTTTGAGAATTGGTTTTAGTAGTATGTCTATAAAGTTGCTCAGTCTGTGTGTTTCACATTGTGGGCCCGCTACAATTGGTCTTAATTTAAGGTCTGTGAGGTATTGTGTGTTCACGCAGGCTGGGGTGGATTGTTTACAGGCATCGTTAATTATTTTACACTTGTGGATCTTCGGAAGTCCGTAAAGGTTGCTGGTTTTGTATTCAAAATGTGTTAAATAATCGCGTTCCTTTTTAGTTAAGTCTTCCTGGTATCGACAAATCAGTGTGTTTAATCTGGTCATTGTTTTGATTGTTGGTAGTTTTTTTACTCTTTCACAGTAATTAGCATTTTGTAAGAGAGAGAATATAGAATTTTTATATTTTTCAGCATCCAAAATGACAACAGTACTTCCCTTGTCCGCTTCCTTAATTATAATGTCCGTATTGTTTTTTAGTTCATGGATAATCTCCCATTCCCTTCGACTCGTGTTAGGTTTGGGTTTAGGTTGCGGTAGTTCATGGTATGGGAAAGTAACTATGTGGTCACAAAATTTGTCCAGAACTCTGTTTCTACCTTTTGTTGGGTTGTAGCTGCTTTTATTTCGTACAATTGATTCATCGTTATTCTCCTTGTCAAAGAATTCCTCTGTGAGACGTACTTTTCTACAGAAGTGTGAGATATCGTCATTTATCTCATTGAGGTTAGAGTATTGTGGTGTTGGTGTGAATTTTAGTCCTTTGGAGAGAATAT
>OZ024742.1:190568037-190580537 GCA_964016885.1 Eledone cirrhosa
TTACGACATTATTTGTGTTCCACATAAGAAAATGATCCATAATCTTAAAGGTAAATACGTGACGAAAACCTGAAGAACTCTGAAACACTGAAGTAATATGGATAAAAAACAAATGTATTTTGACATCTAGGTATTTCTTTCCATATTTTAAAAATATTTGCTGTAGAGATCTTAAGAAATGGGTAATAATCTTCACATTTTTCCCATATTCACCGTGCTTTAGCTGTTGGCAAAATTCGCAGAGGAAAAAAAAAGATAAAAAATAATAAAAATTAATAATAATAAAACAACTGGCATTCGTTCACTTTGTCTTTTATAGTTGTAACATTGTGAATATGTCAGCGGTTATTTCGAGTTTGCTTAGTCAGGAAGAGAAACTAAATTACTTTGTTGTACATTTGAATATAGACATTCATGTATACAAGATGCGCTAACACAATATATACACTTGTATGCAGATATTAATGTCTCTCTCTCTATATAAATATATTAATCTCTCTCTCTCTCCCCATATATATGCTATATATATATATATATATATATATATATATATATATATATATATATATATATATATATATAGATAGATAGATAGATTTCTTTATTTACCATAAAGGCATAAAAAGAAGGGACAAATACAAAGGGGGAGTTTACATATAATCGAGTAAAAAGGGTGTAACATGAAAATAATCGAAAATAACCTCAAAAGGGAGGGGACGTGATGGGGGTTGCACACACCCCCGAAAAAGTGTGCAATCCTTTGCCCGGGGAGCACATGGAGAAGGTGCTCCCCTCTCCTTTACTTCTTTACCTACAGGATGGTATACAGAGAAGGCCCATTTACACGAGCCATTCTCGCCACTATCACCCACCTTTCATGAAACTGCCTGTGGCCAAGCACCTCTCTCTCCATTCTTATCCTTCTTCCGAAGTGATATCGGAAGAAGTAGACCAGACTATGGCCAGAGAGGAAGTTGCCTGACCTCAGACCTTTCAATCGTGTCCACCAAACAACCTCTTTCAACATGGCTATTACGCACAGAAAAACCGCCTTTGCTTCCTTTGTGAAGAGGGGAGGCGGTTTGATTGTCATCACGGACTCGGCTGTCAATTTAATCGGCGCCACCCGCGACAGCAGTTGTTCGGCGTAGCCCCACAGATCAGCCACGCCCGGACATTGCACCAATGCGTGCGCCACGGTTTCTTCGTGACGCACGCATCTAGGGCAAATCTTTTTTGAGGGATCCCTGCCCGGGCGCCCGTGTCTGTAGAGCCTCTCTCGAACGGGTAGAGCCCCTCGGTAGCACTGCCAGGCCAGTGACTTCTGGAAGTTGTCCATTGGTCCTGGGCCGAAAGTCCTACCGAACAGGCTGGCCAGTTCGTCTTCTTCCATGTCCAGCGACTCTCCAAGGGTGTCATCGCCCCTGCTAGCCACCAGCCCTCTATAGAATGATGAGGTGGATTCTCCACCGATGGCCCGGCCCGCTTGCCAGAGAGCCCTGAGCGCCTGAGCACACTCAGTGTGCCAGTCTCCCAGTTTTCCGGATCTTTGCTTGACCCAGGACTGTAGCTCGGTGAGTGAGACGAGTCTCGGAAAGGCTCGTTTCACGAACGGAGCCCACACCGGTTGACCAGTGAGGAATACCTGTAGGTGCCGTAGCCTTAATGCGTGCCTACGCATCATCAACCACGGCATCCCCAGCCCTCCTTTCGAAGGTTGTTGGCAGCAGATGGATCTTCTCACCATAGGAGGACGCTTCTTCCAAAGAAATTGGAAGAGCATGCGTTCCATGGTGGTGAGTGTTTCCTTAGGGCAAGGCACGACAGTCAGGCGGTAGTAAGTGACGGACGCTATGTAAATGTTCGCCACCTCCGCCCGGCCTTTTAGGGACAGCTTACACTTGGCCCATTTCTGGGTTAGTGCAAACACCTTGTTCGTAACCTCGTTCCAGTTCTTTTCCACCTGGAGGTCCGGTCCAAACCAGACCCCAAGCAACTTTACCGGGCCCTCCGTCCAGTGTCCGACGACACCGTCAGGAGGCATCGGTTTGCCTCTCCACGTTCCGAGTTGCAGCCCGATGGATTTTTCCCGGTTCAGTTTCGCTCCTGACAACCTTTCGTACTCCTCCAGTAAGGTACCGATCGCCTCGATCTCCGAGTCGGTTGATACCATTACTGTTACGTCATCGGCGTAGGCCGACACCGCTTTGCTCAATCCTGGTTCCAGGGGGATACCCTGCAACAACTCCAACTTCCTCAGTAAAGGCTCGAGAGTCAATACGTACAGAAGGGAGGAGAGAGGGCACCCCTGTCGAATGGATCGTGTGATTTCGAACGGCTTCGAAAGGTAGCCGTTCACCTTGATCCTAGAACAGATGTGGTTGCTATGTAGGGCAGTGATCCAGCCTCTGAAAACAGGACCGAACCCAGCCGCCGCTAGCACCGCATCCAGGTAACCATGGTCGACCCTATCGAAGGCCTTAGACTGATCCAAGTTGATCAGGGCCCCACCGAAGCCGGGTTTGTTGCCAACCCTCTCTATGATGTATCGCATGAGGTGGAGGTTATCGTGAATGGACCTGGATGGGATAGCACATGTCTGCGCATCTCCCACCAGGCCACCCACGACAAGCGCCAACCTCTTTGCTAACACCTTGGCCAAAATCTTTAACTCTGTGTTTAGCAGGGTTATGGGCCGAAAATTATTTATACTATCCCCCTTGTTCTCGTCCTTCCTCACCAGCGTGACTACGCCCTTGGCTACAGAACAAGGAATTCTCCCGTTCTGCTGCCAATTGCAGTAGACCGCTTCGAGGAGTTCGGAGAAGAAGACCGGCATTGCTAAATAAAGTTCGTAAGGTATACCATCGAGACCTGGAGATTTGCGTCTGCTGCATTGGCTCAGCGCATCTCCGATCTCATCAGCCGAGATTGGTCCCTCGCAGGACTCTGCCTCTTTGCTCGAGAGACGCGGCAGGCCGTCGAGGTATGGACCGAAATCCACGCCCCGGCCCGGACCCTCGCCTCCCCCGAACAATCGGGCAAAGTGCTTTTGAAAGGCCTCGCACATCTGCTTAGGCTCCCGGATCACTCGTCCATCTTCGTCTTGCAACGACCGGATGGTGGATCGATTTCCACTTTTAGCTTCTGTCACGCGGGCCCATCCAACGGCTTTGGCCCCCTCATTACCTAGAGCACGTATTTTACTTCGAATGACGCAGCCTTCATGCTTTGCATCGAAAAACTGGTTCAAGGCCGTCCTCGATGCCAGCACTCTGGCCACATCTTCGCTCTTGATTGCCTCTTCTAATTTACCTGTTAATTCTTTCTCGTTTCTATTCCTATTGGCAGCTAACATCTTGCTATAACTTATTGATTCTGTTCTAATCTCTCTTTTGAGAGATGCCCACCATCGGTTGTTGACGATTGCACCCGTCAACCTCTCCTTAACTAATCTGCTAATCCGGTTTCTGTAAGTCTCTTTTGCCGGTAAAGACAAATTAAGTTTCCAGTAACCGGGACCCTGTCTATGTGTTTTCTCGAGATTGACCACGCAGGTCACTAATTTGTGATCCGTGTAGCCAACCGTGCGCATTTCTGGACAGCTTAATATGTCCCTATCCTTACTTCTAACTAAGAATCTATCTAAGTACGATCTAGATTGACCACTGTGGTTTCTCCAAGTCCAGGTAGGCACAGTTGGAAAATCTAGTCGATATCTATCGACCAAGTTAAAACGGTCGAGTAACCCCTTGAGGCTGTTACACCCCCCTCTATTAGGACATGCTCCTGCATAGTCCCAACGTGCATCTAGGATGTCATTCCAATCCCCCGCTAGAAGCAGGGAACGCGACGTTCCCAGAAAAGTCTCCAAACGCTGGAAGAAGTCGGGCCGTTCAGCTCCGAAAGGGGAGTAGACGACGACCAGTCTCAAGGCCGCACTTTCACTACTGCCAACGTCTAGCACCAACAAACGACCCTCCGGGTCCGAGTGCACAACCTGTACGGCAAGACCCAGGTGTTTTTGCAGCAGCACGACAACCCCACCCCCACCTCCAGGTTGACAGAGAGATGCATGCACCTCAAAGTCATCGAAGGTGGGGGCCAGCTGCCGCATGACGCTGATTCGAGTCTCACAGATAACCATTACATTTATACTACATGACCTGAGGTCATTTAGAAGCTTTGCTTGCTTCCAAGTTGAGCCCAGGCCACGTGCATTCAAACATCCTACTCTTAACACATCCATGTGGGCGGCAGAGCCAAAGGAGAGTGTAGAGACCTACCTTTCCGCTTCCCGGGGTTCGGGTTGCACGACTTCCATGGGGTCGGGGGTGTTGGGTGAAGGGGTGTCTTGTGGTGGTGTGGGGTCGTCGGTGTGTGGTGGGGTTGGGGTGTTTGGAGTTGTGTTGGGGAGGGGAAGGGGAGGGGGAAAGCTTTTTAGTAGGACGCGGTTTATGGGTTTGACAGAGGGTGGTCCTACGTCCTCCTTAAAATCCTTTTTTAGTTTTTGGTAGAGGTTCATTGGGATTTTTATTAGTTTTAAATGTGGGTGGTTTTCTGATGAAACAAAGTTTACACCTTCGGTTTGTACCGAAGGATTATTGTATATGAGTTCATTTAATTTATTATTGTTTCTGTTGATGTAAGTATAGTGTAATGTCTTTTTTTCCGATGGTGTGAGTGTTTCGAAGAGGGGAGGGGCAGGTTTGGTTTTGTTTGTTGCTGGAGGGGTGTTTTCTGTTTTGTTAGATTGTGTTGCGATTTGGGTGGGGGTTGTTTGTCCTTGTGTGTTTTGCACATGTTTTCTTTTTTTCCTTTTAATCTGTCTGAAGGACTCCGTTTCTTCCTCCGAATTCGTTGGGTTATCTTCAGTGTTGGAGGGAAGAGGTATGTTTGCTGGTAATGTTTCCGTGTTGGTTTTCTTTGTGGGGGAGATGGATGTCACTATGTTAGACTGTGTTGTGTGTTGTGTCTGCGGTGGTTGTGTTGTTTTATTGAGTGAGAGGTTGGGTGGGCCTGTATTTTGTTTTGGGGTAATGTGTTGTGACTGTTTGTGTTGTGGTGGTGTTGTGGTGTTACTGAGGGACGGGTTGGGTGGGACTGAGTTTTGTTGTTTGTTTATCTGTTGTGGTGGTGGTGGTGGAGCTGGTGTTGGTAGCAGGGTTTTCTTTTTGTTGAGTTGGGGACAAGCGGCCTTCAGGTGCCCTCTGCCTGCACAGATATGGCAGGACGGCCTTCTCCCCTCCACGCTAATGTTTATATACCCGTGGTCCTCTAATAGGATTCTGTCGGGTATTTGGGCGATACGTTCAGGCTTCATTTGTACTACCAGCTCTATACCTGTTCCACTGAACGCATTGCCTGTGGTTTTCCCAATGGAAATCACGTTGTCATTCACTGGATCGATGACGCCAGCTATGAGCCAGCAGTAGTCCACATCTGGCATCATTGCATCCAGCCATATGCGTTGAGTTTTTTTCCCCATATAAGATGGATAAAAGGTGAAATTTTTCGAACGAATCGGTGACAAAGCACATTTTTTTGCCGCCGATTCGTTCTTCATGATAATTGCTAGGCTTCCATACAGTCTGTCTTTTCTTATGAAAGTTGTTTCATTCAGTACTTCTGCGAGTACTGTTTTGATATCTGCTTGAGAAGGCTGTTCAGGTTTTTTTGTACTGTTGTTGATGGTCCGAAACTTGACCGTTCGGCTTTCAATGTCTTTCGTGAATTCTTGAGGCATTTTTACCAATAAAATACCATTCTCACCTTCACTTATGTATTGTTTTGCGTCCGTGATCCTTCGTACCACATCTGAAATGTTTTCCGCTATATAAGTCAAAGATTTCTTTGTTTTCTGTGCAAAAGAAATCTTGTCGTCTGCTTTGTTTTCTGATATTATGTTATTTTCAACTGTTATTTTTTTTGTTTGTTGTGTCTTTGTTTGTGTTATTAGTATTGTCATGCAATTTTTCAAATTTTTTTTTTTCGTTGTTTTCGTCATTTAATTTTTTTTCCTCCGCAGATTCGTCCGTTTTTATTTTCATTTTTCCTTCCTTCTCTATGACGTTAGTTGGGAAGGAAGGGAGGACTAAAGCGTGCGAGCTTACAACTCTTACCGCTGTCCCCCCACCACTATTTTCGTTCGCTGCGTTTAACATTTCTGTTAGACGATTGAAATTTTTTACACAAAATTTTTTAAAACAGGTTTTTCACCTCTAGGAGGGGTAAAGATGAGCTGACCCACCGCCTGACAGTTCAGACGGAGGGTCAAGCTACACAATTGTATCAAAATTAAGTTTGAACTCACAAAATTTCCTCAATAAATTTGAACAAAACTTCTGTGCGAAGTGAATGACATCCACACTGTAGAACAGACGACAGCTAGATTCAATATATAGATAGATAGATAGATAGATAAATATACACGGGTGTGTATGATTGTGTATAGAAGATTATATTAATAAGAGGAATTCCAACTTTGTCTGATTTACTCGTTTTATTTACAATCCTTTAAAATGTATAATGGTATTAAAATGAAATAGTATGGTAGAATATTAAATGTTAAGTGTTAATTGAACAAGTACTTTCATGCTTTCTCAATCTTCAGGTTCACATTCTGTGGCGACAGTCAAGTTTGCAATTTGAAAATTGCAAACTTGACTGTCACCACACCTTATGAACCTGAAGATTGCGAAAGCATGAAACTACTTGTTCAATTAACACTTAACATTTAATATTCTACCATACTATTTCATTATAATACCATTATACATTTCAAAGGATTGTAAATAAAACGAGTAAATCAGACAAAGTTGGAATTCCTCTTATTAATATAATCTTCTATACACAATCATACACACCCGTGTATATTTCTCTCTCTCTCTCTCTCTCTCTCTCTCTCTCTCTCTCTCTCTCTCTCTCTATATATATATATATATATATATATATATATATATATATATATATATATATATATATATTAGGATTGGCGCTCTGAAATAGCGATGTATACATGAATGTATGTATAGTATATTTGGCAATATACCGTATGTTTAATTAAAAATATTTTGAAGACCATACGCTATCGGCTTTAAAGTAATGACTATGTCACTTACTTCTTTTCGGCGAAAGAAGGGAGAGAAGCTAACAGTCTGTTTCACGCTGTTGGCGATCATCAGAGCCACGCACTCCCCACTTTCGCCCAAAATTATAGAACCTGTATAGAATTCCAGTAATAATCAGGAGCTAATTATACAGAGCGTTTGCCGGTCCAGCAAAAATCATACGGTATATTGTCAAATATACTATACATACATTCATGTATAGACCGCTATTTCAGAGCACCAATCCTAATACCTAATTTTTGCTGGACCGGCAAACGCTCTGTATAATCAGTTCCTGATTATTACTGGAATTCTATAAGAATCTAGCTTCTATAATTTTCGGCGAAAGCGAGGAGTGCGTGGCTCTGATGATCGCCAATAGCGTGAAAGATTGTTTGCTTCTCTCCCTTCTTTCGCCGAAAAGAAGTAAGTGACATAGTCACTACTTTAAAGCCGATAGCGTATGGTCTTCAAACTGTCTTTAATTAAACATACGGTATATTGCCAAATATACTATACATACATTGATATATATATAAATATAAATAAAATAAAATATATATATATATATATATATATATATATATATATATATATATATATATATATATATATGTATTTATATATATATAATCTTATTCCCAGAGATAGGAAAATCCTTATGTGACGAAAAACTAAGCTCTCAAACCAGTTGAATGCACAACAAGAAATCAAAAACAAGAAGGAATCCTATTTGAAACGTGCACTATTTGACACCGAACATTGCACTCAAACATTCCCATGAAAATGAGAGGGCAAAGAAAGAAAGCAACGCCATAGAAAATATTAAAACAAACCCTAAGGCATTCTTTAAATTTGCAAAAGAAACTGCCTCAGTACACTGCAAGATTGGGCCACTCTTCCATACAGACGGTTCATTAACCGAGAATCCCCAAGAGATAAGTGAAAAACTGACCGAACAGTACAAAAGTGTGTTCACATGTCCACTGAGGCACATGCAAATAACAAAGCCAGAGGAGTTCTTTGATGCCACAACACTACATGAAGAAATGGCGGCCATCAACCACATAGACATAACGGATGAGGATGTGGTATACGCCATAGATGAAATTAGAACAGACTCAGCTGCTGGACCTGATGTATTCCCAGCAGTCCTCTTAAAATCATGTAAGCGGGCCTTAGCAACTCCACTGAAGACGCTCTTCAGAAGCTCCTTGGCTAGCGGTATACTACCCATGGAGCTGAAAGAAGGCACAATATGCCCTATCCATAAAGGCGGTAGCAGAGCGGAGGCCAAAAACTATAGGCCAGTCTCCCTGACGTCACATATCAGTAAGGTCACGGAGCGAGTCATCAGAAAGAAACTGATCACTTTCCTCGAGGAAAATGACCGCCTGACTAGCACGCAGCATGGCTTTCGCCCAGAAAGAAGCTGCCTTACACACCTGCTACACCACTACGACTGGGTACTGAAACAACTGCTAGACAGCTCACATGTGGACATGATATATCTTGACTTTGCGAAGGCCTTTGACAAGATCGACCACGGATTGATATGTCACAAACTACACGGACTCGGCATAACTGTAAAAGTAGAGGAGTGGCTACACGACTTCTTAAAGGACAGAAGCCAGACAGTCGCAGTAAACGGGGCCCTCTCAAAGGAAACATCAAGTGTGGTGCCCCAAGGCACAGTCCTGGGACCACTACTGTTGGTGGCTCTCTCAGACATGCCCTCTGTAGTACATACAACATCCCTCACTAGCTATGCTGATGATACTAGGGTAGCACAGGCAATCAAAAACCCGGCTGACGCTGCCCTTTTACAACAAGATCTGGATGCCATATACAAATGGGCGGAAGACAACAACATGCAGTTTAATGCTGGCAAATTCCAAGCCCTACAATACAAACCTGCAAACACAAATACAGTACAAAACAGTTACGCAGAACCAGGAGGGACCGATATCCCCGTATCAAAATCGATACGAGACCTGGGTATAGACATGAGCGATGATGCATGTTTTTCCTCACACATCATGAAAGTGGCGACAATGTGCAGACGACTCGTTGGCTGGATCTTGAGGACTTTCCGGACAAGAGACCGAGACACCATGTTGACACTATGGAGGACATTTGTCCTAAGCCGCCTGGATAATTGTTCCCAGTTGTGGTCACCTCATCGTGTGAAACTAACCACGGAGCTTGAGGCAATCCAGCGAAACTACACCAAGAGGATTGCCAAGATGAAGGAGATAAGCTACTGGGAGAGGCTAAAAGAAAAACCTCTACTCCTTGGAACGAAGACGGGAGAGATACGCAGTGACATACTTGTGGAAAATCCTGGAGGGACTAACACCAAACATTGGCATTGGGAGCTGGACCAACCGTCGAACAGGACGTCACTGTGTGGTGCCAAAGTTCCCGTCTTCCACATCTAGAATAAGGAGCAGATATTGCAATAGCCTGGGGTTCAAGGGTCTTCAACTCATCAACAAGTTGCCGAGGGATCTGAGAGTTCTGCATGGTGTGGATGTGGATGTCTTCAAGAAACATCTCGACACCTTGCTATCCAGGATCCCGGATGAGCCCACAGCAAGGCACCAGGGAAACCTAAGGGCAGCAGCAACAAACTCCCTCTTGCACCCAGTGGCCAACCAATACAGGCTGGACATAAGATGTGTAGCAACAGGGGCGGTGCCCCAGTATGGCCTCAGCCGGATGGCTGGAACAGATAAAAAAGTAAAAGAGATATGCATTATATATATATATATATATATATATATATATATATATATATATATATATATATATATATATATATATATATATATATATATATATATATATCATGTATAATAAACAATACAATATAATTACCTCATTACCAGAGGTTTCCCGAATAAGACGATTACGAAAGAAACGTCCTCATTCGTTCGTCGGACAAGGCAATATCTTTTCCTTATTCTGCTAGCCAGAGCTGTTGTGAATCTTTTTTCCGGGTGTCGAAAGGATGCGACATGTGAGTAATAACGCGTTTTGAATTTGTCTTGTGTCATACCCACATATCGTTCACTGGTGGCTGGATGGTTGTTGCTGATGGTTGTCACTTTAGCCGTATATACAATGGCTTTGGTGTTACATTTACCTTGTAATGGGCATTCACTTTTGACTCTACAGGAGCAATTTTGATGTTCTCTAGGTGATTTTTTGTTGATGATATAAGATTTAATAGGGGGACCGCAGGAGTAGCTAATTTTGACACAGTTTCTATTAAAGATCTTATAGTATCTATGTGTTCTAGGGAAATGTTTATCTAAGAGCTCTAGGAATTTTTTGCCTACATTAGTTTTAACTGCTAGAGAGTAGGGGGTGTGAACCAGATTATTTTTCTTTTCCTATTTTTATGTTTAAAAGAGTTAGATTATTAGGAAGAAAAATATTTTTTTTTCCCTTTTTATTTCTTTCTCTCTTTTTTCTGGGTTAGAAAATGATTAAAACGAAATATTTTACTTTGTGTGAAGTGTTAAGGTATTAATTGATTTATTTATTAATTAACAATGTCATTTATTTATTTATTTATATACTTAATAATTGTCTATTACCGGTTTCAGCATTTTTATGGTTTCATATGATTACAGTTCCTCAGAGAAATAACAACACAACCAGAAGTTGGACATATCGATGTATTGACGGAGTAAAACACACTTCAACCATGTGTACCTCTCTTTCCCACACCAATTCGGACTGCCTGAAGAGGTCACAGCCAATGATGGCTGTCACCGAAATATATATAGCAGTATATCTATAATTTATAATAAACGAAGCCAAATTTTACATATTTGAGTTAATTATTTTACATTACTCCGCAGTAAACAAACCAGCTTGCATACTTCGTTGAGTACTCCAATCTGCATACTGAGGTGTCGGTAAACAACCACCAGCATATACTAAATACACACACACACACACACGCACGCACGCACGCACGCACGCACACACACACACACACACACACACACACACACACACACACACACACATACACACACACACACACACACACACACATACACACACACACATATATATATATATATATATATATATATATCTTTTTATATATATCTTTTTATATTTACATTTATGTACGAACACACACACAGGCGTATGTGGCTTTGATTCTACATACAAATGACTTATCTACAAGTATTTGATATATATAATTATATATTTGAATATATTAATGCAATTTACTCACAACTATTCATTACCACACAGAAGGACATTGAAGTTCATTCCCACCCATCGCAAATAATATATGTAGAACATATATCCGTCGGTTTTGAGGTGCAGTGCTCCAGTTGTCTGACCAACAGGACATCATGTTCATAAATTTAACCTACTCGACAGACATGCCAGCTCTTAATGTGTAATTCTAAGCCAGATTCGATGTGAGACTGTGTGCCAAGGCGGGCTTCCAAACAGCTTCCGTCTACTGACTTTCTCTTACAAAATAAGAGTCTACTCAAGGTACCTGATGATTAGAAAGGGAACTTTTAACCACTCAAACTTGATGTGTCAACATTCGCAAACATCAACAATAACAGCACAAATAGCAGCGGCTTAACAAACAGCAGAGCCAATGACAACAGAGACACTAAAAGCAGCTGTACCAAGAAAAATAGCAACAATAACAATATCAACAACAACCACACCCCCAATAACAGCTCCAGACCAAGAATAGTGGTGCTAACAACAACAGCACCACCTGGAGTAAAAGGAAAAACACCACCAGCAACATCGACAGGTACAACAACAGCGTCACAAACAGCAGAATTAACTGCAGTAACAAAATCAACAAAAATAACATCAACAACAGGGACAACAACAACAGCCTCACCAACAGCAGCATTAACTGCAGTAACAAAAACAACAACAGTAGCATCATCAACAACAACCGCAACAGCAACAAAAGGAACAACAATAGCGTCATCAACAGCAGCATCAGCAGCAGTAGCAAAAACAACAACAGTATTATCATCAGGAACAACAACAACAGCAACAACAGGAACATCAACAGCGTCACCAGCAACAGCATCAACAGCAGTAACAAAAAACAATACCAGCAACAACAGGAAGAACAACAGCGTCACCACCAGCAGCAACAACAGCAGTAACAAAAACAACAAGGGTGTCACACAACAGCAGCAGCCACAATAGCAACAACAGTAACAACAACAGCGTCACAACAGCAACATTAACTGCAGTAACAAAAACAACAACAGCGTCGCCAACATCATCATCATCAACAATAACAGCACGAAACGCAATAGCACGAACAGCAGTAAAATTAACAATGACATCAGCAACATCCGCATCAGGAGGAAA
>OZ024742.1:190585537-190588037 GCA_964016885.1 Eledone cirrhosa
CCTCTCTGTCAGGTTTTACCTTGTAATCCATAGTAACATCTGATCCTGTAAATATAATGTCGATCATATCACCCCATCTCCACCACCACCACCACCACCACAACCGCACACATCGCTATATGTCTATAATCCCACACCCGCAACCTTATTCTCCCATGTTCCCTCTGTCTGCCTTAACCTACAACTCCAGGCAAAATTCGATCCTGTAAATGCACTGTCGCACACACCACCACCGCCACCACTAGATACATCCCCATACTTCAACAATCATTAACATCACCAACACATATCATCCCTCACTCCCAGATCGACTGTGTTATATCCGCCCTCCGTCTGCCTTACCCTGTAATCCACCGTAACATCTGATCATGTAATCATTTTGTTGAACATATCACCCCAGCACCACCACCACCACCACCACCACCACTATGACCACAACACACATCGCTATACGTCCACAAACTTTTTCCCCCGTGTTCCCTATGTGACCATTTAACCTGTAGCCCATCGTATTATTCGATCCTGTATATTGTTTGTCGCTCACAACTCCACCACCGCCACCTCAAGGCACAACTCCATACCTCAACAATCATTAACTTCATTAACATCGCCAACACATACACTTGCGTTGGTTCTAGAGGGAAGGTATGTTTGTGTGTAAGTATATTTATATATATATATATATACAAGAGATTCCTGATGATTTCTAATGAATGAAACAGTTCTAGTCCTGTAGAATCTCATCTATATTAAAACTTTTATACTCTGCTATGTATTGAGTACCTTACTTACTGTGGTTACCTCCGATTCAACCCGGAATAACGTATATATATATATATATATATATATATATATATATATATATATATATATATATATATATATATATATATATGTGTGTGTGTGTGTGTGTGTGTGTGTGGCTATATGTATGTCTATATGTACAACACCATCTCCATTGGCTCTCCCCCTCCCCCTATCTATGTACTACGCCACCCCCACTGACACTCCCTCCCTCTCTCTATATATCCACACACGCACATCCATATATGTGTGTATATATGTATATAACAATATATGTATGTGTGGGTGTATGTGTGCGTGTGTATGTGTGTGTATATAAGTCGGTATGTGTATATATGTCAGTATATATACGCATGTGTATGTATACAACGTTTTTGTCAGACTAAGAGTGTCTAGGTATTTATCTCCCCATGGATTTGACACTACGAATACATCCACCACACCACCATAAACAATAACACCACACCCACACAATAATCAGCCACAAATATACGCCAATCTGTCTACCAACAATCCACTACCCCTACCGTCCAGCCAGCCAGCGACAGTCACCACCATCTTACCATCACATCCACCCCCACATACACTACAGGCGAATACATCCCTATGATCTATTCCACCAATCAAAACAATTCATATTGACCAACATATGAACTTCTGACTTTATCATTTAGCATGTATTCATTTTCTACTAGCATTTTAAAGGGTCCGTCGAGCTGCCGACTATAGAGTCGGCTAAGATCGATATAGATCGAACCTTGAGCTGATCAGTGGCGAAACGTGCGTGTCCTACCAATAAATGTAATGAAGGAGTAACCAATCGTCCTTGTTATCCTTTCAATATATATATATATATATATATATATATATATATATATATATATATATATATATATATATATATATATATATGTGTGTGTGTGTGTATATATATTTGGGGAGAGAATAACGGTGTTAAAAATCTATATATGAATATATATATATATATATATATATATATATATAGTCTATCAAGTTCTTTCATCACACTCCTGTGACATCGTCACTGGACTATTTTTTCCTCCTGTTGTATTCTAATGTCTATTCTATTTCTACTTTGCCTTTCATCCTTACGGGGTCGATAAAATAAAGTACCAGTAATGTACTGGGTAATTTGCTGGCCTTGTGCCAAAAACTAGAAACAATTATTATTTATTTATTTATCCTTGTCTCTGTTTGCGCATGCGTTTGTGTGTGTGTGCTTTCTGTTTGGTGTGTGTTCGTGTCTAAGAAGCGAAAACCAATCATATATATATATATATATACGTGGACAAGTAAAAAATCGGAGAATAGACCGTTAAAACATGTTTATTTAAAATATCACCTACGTACGTTTCGCCCAGTTGGGCTTCTCAAGGGCATAAATAATCACAAGTGTTCCTTATATAGTTCGGAAAGAGCTTTGGGGGTTAAATCTACACCAAGATTCATTGCTCGTAAAAATATCTTGTTTTGATCTTGCAGCAGGTCAAGGGAGGTAACTCTGGCCGGTGTTAGGGCAGTCTTTCCCGGATAATTTTATTTATTTATTTATTTTTTTTTTCCGCATCCGTTTGTCTGAGGCTGGGTCTGGTATGCAAGGATTGCTTTCTGGGTGTTATTTTGCTGCGCCTGCCCGCCGGGGTGTTAAGACTTGTTGCAGGGAGATCCAGTGTAC
>OZ024742.1:190593037-190635537 GCA_964016885.1 Eledone cirrhosa
GTATCTATATGTCTGAGTGAGCTTATGTGTGTATACGTTCTGTATATGTATACGAACGTCTCTGTATGTGTGCGTGCGTACGTATATATATGTGTGTGTATGTGTGTTTTTATATCTATGTTTTTTTACATTCTTTTACGTGTGTGTGTATGCGGGTGAATGTATGTGTATGTGTATGTATATGTGTATATATGTATATGTATGTATGGGTGTGTATGTATATGTGTATATATATATATATATATATATATATATATATATATATATATATATATATATAGTCGCGTACGTACGTGTCATCAGATATACATGGGGCGATATATATATATGCGCCTCGTGTATATGTATGTACGCATGCATGCGCTTTTGTCTGTACGTATTTGTGTGTATAAATATTTTTTTATATATATATGTGTATATATATATATGTGTTATATGTATATATATATATATATATATATATATATATATATATATATATATATATATATATATATATATATATAACATATTATAAAGTAAGAAGACATAGTAGACACAAATATATATACCTATTTTTTCTTGAAAGTCCCTACTGTACAGTTTCGCTGGATAATATGCAAAAATCTTACATCATAAAGATGCAACATTGTACAGTAGGGACTTTGAAGAAAAAATAGGTATATATATTTGTGTTTACTATTTCTTCTTACTTTATAATATGTTACATAGCTCTGACATCGAGTCAATTTAATTATTCAGATTATCTTGGCTCTCATAATCATAGAGCAACACTGGTTAAGGTCGACAACGCACAATCTCACACACTTGTGAACAAAATATATGTGTATATATATGTGTATATGTATGTGTGCACATATATTTGTGTACCTCTCATTATTGTCTATATATATATATATATATATATCAGAGAGAGAGAGAGAGAGAGAGAGAGAGAGAGAGAGAGAGAGAGAGAGAGAGAGAGAGAGAGAGAGAGAGAGAGAGAGAGAGAGAGAGAAAGAGAGATAATCATCCCAACGAATGAGATTACTACAACTTATAGCTAGGTTGCTAGTTTCATCAGATACAGCAAACAACAAGCGTTTATCTTGTCGCCACCACCTCACCATCCATATAGACTTAGAAAGCTTCAAGCTCCTTTGGCGCTCTCTCTAACGCTTACTCATACATATTCGACTACGCACTGGCACTCGAAAATTTGATAGATATTCACTAATATAAAGCCCCTTTTGTCGTAGTAGAGTCACTCATTATATATTGCTGTGTGCATGTAGCATAGCCCAGTGGTTAGGAAGTTCGCTTCACATCTATCAGGTTCTGGGTCCAATTCCCCTATGTGGAATTTTGTGCAAGGGCCTTTTACCACAGTCCTGAGTAGACGGAAACAGTTGGGAATCTTGTCGGATTGACGACTGAACCTAATTCAAATGGTTATCCGTGTTAGACTCTTTCACGTTGAATGTCTCTTAGAATTACACACGTGTCCGTCGAATGCTCTGCCACTTACACGTTACTTTCATGAATAGGAAGTTCTGTTGCTCAAACAAGTGCAACAGTCATCTTCGAAATTGACGGATGTCCGATCCACATATTGCAGTTAACAAGAGAACAATATTTAAGGCATGGCATTTGGTATCTAACCTTACATTTTCCATGGATTAAAACTGCAACTAAATCACTGAATCCGCTGGCTCACCAAAATTGTACTTATTGTACACGACTGCCATGTTTATTGCTCGTGTTGGCATCATCGTTATTGTAGCTATCGATACTAATTCTCCTGCTGCTTGCCGCTGCTGCTGCTGCTGCTGCTGCTGTTGTTGTTGTTGCTGTTGTTGCTACTGCTGCTGTTGTTGCTGCTGGTGATACTGTTACCATCGTTGTTTTTTTTTGTTTTTCTAGCTCACTCCTGAGCGAGCTAGATCTATGATCAAGTAATCATAACTATCACGTCGTTTGGTTTTTAGACATGGCATATTTAATATCAGGCGGTGATTTGGCAGAGTCATTCGAACGACAGATTAAATATTTCGTGATACTTGGTGTGAGTCTATGAAATCTGAGTTCAAATACCATAATGATCCAACTTTATTACTTGGTCTGAGATGCTGAACTCTGGGTTCAAATACAACAGAGGTCATCTTTGCCTTTCATCATTTCTGAGTCAATAAATATAGTATCAAGACAGTGGCTTGGTGGAATTAGTAGTGTCGGGCGTGGTTCCTTATGGCATCTCATGCAGCCCCTTCTGTTCTAAGTTCACCTACAACGTCACTAGTATCAGGATTTGTACTGGGCTTTGTCTATCTCTTGGACAACATCGGATATAGTGTATGTATAGTAAACAGTGCAAATGAGTTGTGACGTCATTTGAGCCAATCGACCTTTGTCCTCCCTTTGGATAACATTTGTGACCTGAAGAGGAATAACTATCAAACATGGACTTTCGTTGGTCTGCCACAAAAATCCTTACCAAAGCATATGGCATGGAGAAGAAATTATAGGTCAGCCTTAACCGAAGGTGTCATAAAGTAGATGATGTGTCATCATCTAGTGTGTGATTTTCTTAGGCAGTAGGATGTGATTTTATGAAGATTTCACTGCTAATTCCATCAGGTCGAGTGACACATAGACACCATTTATTAGCTTCTGTTGCTCCACTTTGTTTAGCCCCAAGTTGGATCGGATGAAACAGGTCCATGATATCAAGACAATCAAGTCAAGATAATCTAGTCATTGTTCTTTACTTGGAAAAAGATGGGCTCTGCTAAATTTAAACATAATCTGAGACAAGCTACCGCATTTCCCGGAGCCGAAGACGCTTCGTCCTCGAGGACGCACCCTAATTTTGACAACAAAAAAAAAAAACAACCTTCGGTCTCCAGGATGCATGATATCTTTTTGAGACTTATTTTAGGAAACAAGTAGCGTCTTCGACGCCGGGAACTAGGGTATGATATCATGGCACCCTTACAAGTCTATTAAGAGTTCAACACCCCTGGCTTGATAGATTGATGGGTTTGATGGACTATATTGTCTGAGGCTGTCTATTTTAAAATCGGCCGTGAAACATTTGACGAATGTTTGACTGCTTTATCTAGGTGGATGTTAGCGTGCATCGGTTCTCCTCAATAAGTTCTTGTTACTCTAGTTATCGTTGAATCTATTAGCTGCTGCTCTGAGTTTTGTTGATAGGTGTTGCTGATGATGTTGCTGATGGTACATCTGCTACAGATATTGTTATATACATAAACCACTGTTGTTCTTACTGCTGCTCTGGGATTTGTTGTTGTATACTTTTACTACTGGTGTTGCTGAAGGTAGAACTGTTGCTGAAGGTAGAACTGCTGCTGAAGGTAGAACTGTTGCTGAAGGTAGAACTGCTGCTGAAGGTAGAACTGTTGCTGAAGGTAGAACTGTTGCTGAAGGTAGAACTGTTGCTGAAGGTAGAACTGTTGCTGAAGGTAGAACTGTTGCTGAAGGTAGAACTGCTGCTGAAGGTAGAACTGTTGCTGAAGGTAGAACTGTTGCTGAAGGTAGAACTGTTGCTGAAGGTAGAACTGTTGCTGAAGGTAGAACTGTTGCTGAAGGTAGAACTGTTGCTGAAGGTAGAACTGCTGCTGAAGGTAGAACTGCTGCTGAAGGTAGAACTGTTGCTGAAGGTAGAACTGCTGCTGAAGGTAGAACTGTTGCTGAAGGTAGAACTGTTGCTGAAGGTAGAACTGCTGCTGAAGGTAGAACTGTTGCTGAAGGTAGAACTGCTGCTGAAGGTAGAACTGTTGCTGAAGGTAGAACTGTTGCTGAAGGTAGAACTGTTGCTGAAGGTAGAACTGTTGCTGAAGGTAGAACTGTTGCTGAAGGTAGAACTGTTGCTGAAGGTAGAACTGTTGCTGAAGGTAGAACTGTTGCTGAAGGTAGAACTGTTGCTGAAGGTAGAACTGTTGCTGAAGGTAGAACTGCTGCTGAAGATATTGTTGGAGAATATTACAACATTATTACTGTTGCTACTGCATCTGTTGATGCTGCATCTGTTGCTGCTGTATCTTTTTCTGCAGCATCTGTGGCTACTGCATCTGGTGGCGCTACATCTGTTGCTACTGCATCTGTTGGTGCTACGTCTGTTGCTTCTGCATCCATTCGTGTTGCATCCGCTGGTGCTGCATCTGTTCCTGCAGCATATGTTGCTACTACATCTGTTGGTGCTGTGTCTTTTTTCTGCAACATCTATTGCTACTGCATGTGTTGCTGCAGCATATGTTGCTACTGCATCTGTTGCTGCTGCATCTGTTGGTGCAACATCCGTTGATACTGCATCTGTTGATGCTGCATCTGTTGCTGCTGTATCTTTTTCTGCAGCATCTGTGGCTACTGCATCTGTTGGCGCTACATCTGTTGCTACTGCACCTGTTGGTGCTACGTCTGTTGCTTCTGCATCCATTCGTGTTGCATCCGCTGGTGCTGCATCTGTTCCTGCAGCATATGTTGCTACTACATCTGTTGGTGCTGCGTCTTTTTCTGCAACATATATTGCTACTGCACGTGTTGCTGCAGCATATGTTGCTACTGCATCTGTTGCTGCTGCATCTGTTGGTGCAACATTTGTTGATACTGCATCTGTTGATGCTGCATCTGTTGCTGCTGTATCTGTTGGTGCAACATTTGTTGATACTGCATCTGTTGATGCTGTATATCTTGCTGCTGCATCTTTTTCTGCAGCGTCTTTTGCTACTGCATTGTTGTTGCTGCATCTGTTGTTACTGCTTCGTTGCTGCAGCATCTTTTGCAGTGACATCTTTTGCTGCTACATGTGTTGCTGCTGCATCTGTTGCTGCTATATCTGTTGGTGATGCATATTTTGCTGCTGTTGTTATTATTGTTGATGATACGTAACTTTACCACTGTCATGGCTGCTGCTGCTACTGTTATTGTTATTGTTGTTGTTGTTCTTTTTGTTAGTGTATATCTATGTCACTGTTGTTGCTGCTGCTGTTGTTGTTGATATATAACTATACCAAGGTTATTGTTGCTACTGCTACACTTGCTGCTGCTGTTGTTGTTGTTAGTAGATAACTATTTCACTGCCATTGCTGCTGCTGTTGTTGTTGTTGATGTTAGTATATATCTATTTCACTGTCATTGCTGCTGTTGTTCTTGTTGATGTTAGTATACAACTATTCAACTGTCATTGCTGCTGTTGTTGCTGCTGCTGTTGTTGTTGTTGTTGTTGATGTTAGTATATATCTATTTCACTGTCATTGCTGCTGTTGTTGCTGCTGCTGTTGTTGTTGCTGCTGCTGTTGTTGTTGTTAGTATACAACTATTTCACTGTCATTGCTGCTGTTGTTGCTGCTGCTGTTGTTGTTGTTAGTATACAACTATACAACTGTCCTTGCTGCTGCTGTTGTTGTTGTTGATGTTAATATATAACTATTCAACTGCCATTGCTGCTGTTGTTGTTGTTGATGTTAATATATAACTATTCAACTGCCATTGCTGCTGTTGTTGTTGTTGATGTTAATATATAACTATTCAACTGTCATTGCTGCTGTTGTTGTTGTTGATGTTAATATATAACTATTCAACTGTCATTGCTGCTGTTGTTGTTGTTGATGTTAATATATAACTATTCAACTGTCATTGCTGCTACTGCTGCTGTTGCTAGTGCGGGTGGTGCTGTTGCTGCTGGTGTTGTTCATATTGTTATAAAAAATGTTAACAATATCATACTCACAGCTGTTTCGATTTCCGATGTTAATCATTAAACATTTTATAAGCTAAAAAGAGTGAAAGGAAGAACCACATGTTCCTATATATATTAAAAAAAACAACAACAGCAAAAATAGCAACAATAACAACAACAAAAAATAACAACAACAACAAAAATGTCAACACCAACAACAAACATAGTAAAAACAACAACAACAAAAATAGTAACACCAACAACAGCAAAAATAACAACAATGATAATAACAACAACAACCAAAAATAGCAATAACAACAACAGCAAAAATAGCATCAACAACAACAATAGCAAAAATAGCAACCACCAACAACAGCAAAAATAGTAAAAATAGCAACAACAACAACAACAACAACAGCAGCAAAAAGAAAAATAGAAACAACAACATAAATAGCAACAATAACAACAGTAAGGATAGCAACAACAACGGAAAATATGGCAACAACAACAGCAAAAATAGCAACAACAGCATCAAGAAATAAAACGACAAACATACTTTAAGAAGAAAGGAGATAAAAGAATGATATTAAGGAAGGGAAGTTGAGAGAGAGAGAGAGAGAGAGAGAGAGAGGGGGGAATGGAGAGAGGGAGAAAGAGAGAGAAAGAGAGAGAACGAGAAAGAAAGGAGACAGAGAGAAATAGAGAGAAAAAAACATTAGTTATATTTCGCTCTGAAATTATGCAGTTTTTATGAAAGTCAAATGAAACAAGCCAAACAAAAACAAACAAACAACAGCACAAAAAAATAATAGATGAATAGATACATAGGTAGAAAAATTTGATAGATAGATAGATAGATAGATAGGTAGGTAGGTAGGTAGGTAGGTAGGTAGGTAGGTAGGTAGGTAGATATGTTTCTTTATGAGCCACAGGAGCACAAAAGAAGGGGACAATTACAAAGGGGGGAGTTTACATACAATAAAAACGTGTAAAATATTATCACAATTGTAAATTAAAAGTTAATCAATTTTCTCCAATAGGGGGAAACAGTTCATATGCGTAGCACATACCCCCGAAAAAAATGTTCAACCCTCATCTCCAGGAGTACGAAGATTTTGTACCCCTTTCCTCTCTTCCTCTTTTTCCTCAACCTACAGGCTGATATAGAGAGAAAGCCTATTCACTCGGGCCATTCTCGCCACTTTCACCCACCTTTCATAAAACTTGCTGGGGTACAGCACCTCTCTCTCCATCCTGATTCTTCTTCTAAAGTGGTATTTGAAAAAAAAGAATCAGTTGTTGGCCGGAGAGAAAGGTGTCTGACCTCAGCCCTTTTAACGTCGTCCACCATACAACCTCTTTCGCCATAGCTATCACACAAAGGAAAACCGCCTCTCCTTCGTTTTTGAAGGAGGGTGGCGGTTTGATCATGACAATGGACTCGGTAGTCAACCGGATTGGTCCTACCCACGACAATAGTCGTTCTACATAGCCCCACAGGTCGGTTACGCCCGGGCAGTGTATGAAAGCGCGCGCGACGGTTTCTTCGTCTCGGACAGATCTTTTTCGGACAGATCTTTTTCGAAGGGTCCCTGCCCTGCCCGGCTGTAGAGCTTGTCTCGAACTGGTAGAGCTCCTCGGTAGCAGTGCCAGGCCAGGGACTTTTGGAAGTTGTCCGTCGGTCCCGAGCGGAAGGTCCTACCGAACAGACTGGCCAGTTCGTCTTCCTCCACGCCTAGAGTTTCTCCGAGTGCGTCGTCGCAACCCCCTATAGAATGACGAAGTGGAGTCTCCACTGATCGCCGGGTCCGCCTGCCAGAGGGCTGTGAGCGCCTGAGCACATTCGATGTGCCAGTCGCCCATTTTCCTCGGTCTTTGCTTGACCCAGGACTGCAGCTCGGTCAGCGAGACGAGTCGTGGGAAGGCTCGCCTCACGAACGGGGCCCACATCGGTTGTCCGGTGAGGAATACGTGGAGATGCCAGACATATAGATAGATAGGTAGATAGATAGATAAATAGAAAAGTAGGTAGATAGATAGATAGATAGATAGGTAGGTAGGTAGGTAGGTAGGTAGATAGGTACGTAGATAGACAGATAGATAGATAGAAAGAAATATATGCAGTGAATAAATATATAATATGAAGGGAAAAGGTCGACATAAAGTAAAGCACGGAAACAGCAGGAAACCACATTTGAGATATGGAAATGTATGCGATCGAAATATATATGAAGAAACAGAGAAGCACACACACACACTCACACAGAAGCACAGAAGCACACACACACACACACACACACACACACACACACACACACACACACACACACACACACACACACACACACACACACACACACACAGAGGCCTACGCACACACAGAGACCCATGAGCACACTCATACTCACAGACCAATACGCACATTGACATACACAGATTGACACAAATATATTCACACTCATACACGTGTTTTCACACGCTCAACGCAAGCATCATGCATACAACTATAAATTCATATGCACTTTTAGTCCTGGATAATATGGAGACTGTTACAGAAATTACCATATATATATATATATATATATATATTTGTGTGTAAGTGACACTTGTAGATGATACCACAATTTTCAAGTTAAAATATAACTTGAATTGATGTTTTGTAGGTTGTAAGTTCAGTTAATTTTTGTAGGTTTTAAGTTCAGTGGTTTACGTTGCATTTTTAAGGACATTTCTGCGACATATACAATATTATATATGGTAATTGCATATATATACACGTACATATTCCTATACGTCAGGTAGCTCTCGAGTGCTACTGGTAACATGTAACGCAGCACAACCTGTCTCATGGTCGAGTCGTCGGCGACTAAACCGGCAACCCCACCAAACTTGCTTGGTGAAGAGGGTGATAGTTGGGCACCCTGCGGGATGAAATACAAGACACGTCAAAGGGCGGAGGAACTCAGCAGACTCAAAAGCCATCCAAATAGTACCTTTTTTCCCACCTGGGAGTGAAAGGCCCCCAGGTGTTGTCACAACACCTTTTCTAGGAGAAGACAACTCTGAAAAAAAACCTGCGGCTTCGGAAGCATCTGATGATGTTGACCAGTTCACCTTTTCGGGTAGTGTTTTCGATGCTCAGAGAGTGGGATTGGTCGAGTGCAAGGCCTTTCCCCACTTAAAAAAAACATTCAAAGCACAGGTATTGCTTGTTCAGGATATGTTATAGGTTTGTGTTACTGGCGGTAGTCTAAAAGTGCATCAAACTCTATAATCCTCCAAGCATTTGCAATACTCTTAGCAGAGTTTGCAGCCGTTCGACAGCTAGATCCGAAATAAACTACCTGTGAGGTGGCTTAGTTCGGCTATATATGCAACAGAAATGACATTTTGTGAATCAATAATAGAAATGTTCAAGCAAAAAGTTTTGATTTACTCTATTTCGACGCTCTGCGCAATATGCTAATATATTTAGTTGGAATGAAGAAGAGACACATTACGTAATGCGATACTGGTCGAGTCAAAGTAATATCACATCTGCTTAAACCGACAGCTGCAATCTGATGATTTTCATTGCTCCCATATTAGTCATTGTTACACGTTGGTTGTTGTTATGCTTGAAGTCTTTGAAGAACATGATTGGTTTTTACTTCAGGTCTAGTGGAGTGTGTATCTGGTGAGTGGGGTTGAATATAGGTTTAAAGATTATGTTTGGTGTAGATATTTTTACGTTGGTGTTCAAACAATGCACGGCCATTAATGTGTTATACGCCTTTCTTTAATAACATTTATTGCCCTTCGTAAAAGGAACGAAATAAGGACAAACCATTATAGATTATTGATTAAAATTTATAGCGATATTTTGTTGATTCATATTCCACCATTTAAGAGAAACTATTTGAAAAGGCAAATGTCTAAATGATGTACATTGTGAACGATTAATGGAGATAGATATGTATGTATGTATGTATGTATGTATGTATGTATGTATGTATGTATGTATGTATGTATGTATGTATGTACAACCTGTCCCATGGTCGATCCAAAATCACCGGGAGAGATGACCCCTTAGCCTTTGTCAAGGCAGAATTCTAGGAGAAGGAAAACTCTGATATAACACCTGCAACTCTGATGGTATCCAATGATGTTGACTTGTTCTTCTTTTTGGTAAATATCATCTTGGTTAAGAGAGTGGGACTGGCTTTGTGCAGTGCCTTTGCTCACTATAAAAGCTTCACGGCACAGGCATTGCTTTGTATCTGGAGATCACTCTGCACTTGTGGTCACATGGTAGCATGGGCCCAGCACTATGTGTTAATAATTGTCACAAGTGTAGTGTTTGTACCAGAGTTTTCAAGTCGCTGGCTGGACTAAAAAGTCACACTCATTCAGCGCATCGGTAGGGGTTCTCCTACATGGATATAAATTAGTGGCTGTACTCGAAAACGAGTTGGCAGCCACCATGTATGTATGTATGTATGTTCTGGTTTTATAATTTCACAAAATTTTACCAATAGAGAGAGAGAGAGTCGGTTTCTAACATAGACACAAGACTCTCTCATTGGGATTTACACAACACCAACTAGGTAGATTATGTCTGCATGTCTGCATGCATGCATGTGTAGATATGGATGTTATTGTATGTGTAGATGTGTATGTTTTGAGTTGTATCTGTACATGTGTATATGCAGTTATTAACTGCACAATTTTTGGAATGTTTTACATATTTCTACTGTGTATTTATGTACGTATGTATGTATATATGTCTGTATGTATGTTTGCATGTATGTATGTATGTAAGTATGTATGCATGCATGAATGTATGTATTTATGTATGCATATTTGTAAGTATGTCTGTATGTAAGTATGTATCTAAATATATATCTGTATGTATGTATGTATGTATGTATGTATGTATGTATGTATGTATGTATGTATGTATGTATGTATGATTGCGATCTTGTAGCGCACACAGAGAGTGATATGCAGCACATTTTGAATGCATTTTCTGACGCTTGCACTGCCCTGGGTTTGACTATCAGTCTCAAGAAAACCGTCGTCATGTACCAACCTGCCCCTAGTAAGCAGTACACTGAACCAAACATCTATGTGTATGGCAAACGACTTGGAGTGGTTGATCAGTTTGTCTACCTGGGAAGCACTGTCAATCGATACGGCAACCTTGACGGTGAAATCTCACTTAGGATTAGGAAAGCAAGTAATGCTTTCGGAAAGCTAGAAAGGCGACTCTGGGGTCGGCGAGCCATATGCAGGAGGACAAAGGTAAGGGTGTACAGGGCATGTGTACTCTCTTGTCTTCTTTATGCCTGCGAGGCCTGGGTCACATATCGACACCACCTTAAGCAATTGGAGCGTTTCCATCAGATGTGTCTCAGACGGATCCATGGCGTTCACTGGAGGGACCACATCAGTGATGTCGAGATTTTGGAAAGCTCTATGTGTGACAGTATAGAAGCTCTTGAGCTTAAGCAACGACTCCGTTGGAGTGGTCACCTTGCCAGGATGAAGGATTCTAGAATACCAAAACAACTCTTTTATGGAGAGTTGGTTAAAGGAAAACGACCGCCACATAAACTAAAAAAGAGGTATAAGGATTCCTTGAAAGCCTCTTTGAAAGACGCTAACATCTCTGCTGATACATGGGAAAATATTGCTGCTGATCGTAATAAATGGAGAAAGACTGTATATGAGGGAAAAGTTGCCTTTGAGGCATCTCGAATCGCACACGAGAAAGTAAAGCGGGATGTGAGGAAGGGCATTGCTGTTGCACTTCCAGACGGCGAGGGTCCTCCTATGGTGCTGACATGCAGCGTCTGTGCGAGACTCTGCCTAAGCAAAGCTGGACTCGAAAGTCATCTTCGCAGTCATAAAGTAAGACCAGTGGTGGACTACCAGGCTGCTGTTGGAGATGCTACTCATCATGCTTGCCAAACATGTGGTAGAGAATGTAAATCAGCAGGAGGGCTCAAGCGACATGCAAAAGTACACGAACTCCAACCACAGCCGACTATTCCCAGTGAATGTTTTGGTTGCCGACTCTGTGCAAGACATTTTAGATCACTGACTGGGCTAAAAAGCCACATTCGATCGCAGCACTGTTAGTTGCTATCGTGTGTGTGTGAGTGTGTGTAGATATGCTTACGTGCGTGCGTGTGTGTATATATATATGAATATGTATATTATTATTGTTGTTGTCGTTATTATTATTATTGCTATTATTATTATTATTTTTATTATTATCGTTATTAATGTATGTATGTGTGTATATGTGTGTGTGTATGTGTATGTATGTGTGTATGTATATATGTATGTATGTATATATATATATATATATATATATATTTTTTTTTTTATTTATTTATTTATTTATTTATTATTATTATTATTATTATTATTATTATTATTATTATTTTTTTTTTTTCTTCTCGTGCAATGGGCATACTCGATAACGAGGGGGTAGCCATCATACATCGTGTATGTATGTATGTATATGTTCAGCGCATCGATAGGGGTTCTCCTACATGGATATAAAGTAGGGCCGTAGTCGAAAACGAGTTGGCAGCCACCATATGTAAATATGTAAATATGTATCTAAATATGTATCTGTATGTATGTATGTATATGTAAATACTCGTTTGCTCAAAGGGAAATAAATATACACGTATGTATGACTGTATGTTCGCATGTATGCATTGTTGTATGTATATACAGATTTCACTTACTTGAACTCTTCATATATAGGCGTAGCTGGTTTCTAACAAAGAAACAAAGCTTAATTGTTACCATTTGAATAAGACCAGTTCCAGTTAAGTTGTTGAACTTAGAATATCATTTCTATTGTTCTACTTACAAACTGTAATTCCAAAATATATGTAAGTATCAAGCACTTAATCCATGTTAACGCGTAACTTCATACATACATAATTACATACATGATGGCTGCCCCCTCGTTATCAAGTATGGCCATTGCACGATATACCATTATTATAAATGATTAATTAATTCTATCGTGTAATGCCTGTGCGTGAAGATATTTTTTAAAGTGAGGAAGACTGTGCACTGAGCCAATCCCACTCTCTGAGCGACAGTAGCTATAACCCAAAAGAAGAAAAGATCAACATCATCGGTAACTACTGAGCCGCAGGTATTATATCGGAGTCATCCCAGTTTCCTGAGTTGCCTTCTCCTAGAAGAATGCCCTGACAAAGGCTAGGGGTCCTTCACTCCCACATACATGCATACGTATTTACGTATTTACATACATGCATACATACATGCATACATACACACATCCATCCATACATGCCTGCATATATACACAATACATGCATGCATTCATACATACATGCATGCATATATACATGCATACATACATGCATGCATGCATACATACATACATGCATACATACATGCTTGCATTCATTTATTCATACATACATACACACATACATACATACATACATGGTGGCTGCCAACTCGTGTTCGAGTACGGCCACTACTTTATATCCATGTAGGAGAACCCCTACCGATGCGCTGAACGAGTGTGACTTTTTAGTCCAGCCAGCGACTTGAAAACTCTGGTACAAACACTATACTAGTGACAATTATTGACACATAGTGCTGGGCACATGGTACCATGTGATGACAAGTGAAGAGAGATCTCCAGATATAAAGCAATGCCTGTGCCGTGAAGCTTTTATAGTGAGCAAAGGCACTGCACAAAGCCAGTCCCACTCTCTTAACCAAGATGATATTTACCAAAACGAAGAACAAGTCAACATCATTGGATACCATCAGGGTTGCAGGTGTTATATCAGAGTTTTCCTTCTCCTAGAATTCTGCCTTGACAAAGGCTAAGGGGTCATCTCTTCCGGACATACATACATACATACATACATACATACATACATACATACATACATACATACAAACCTATATACGATCTAAAAGAGAATGCCAGGAGTATAATTGATACGAAATAAAACCTTGACTCGAAATATATAAGAATGAAAGTTGGCCAGGATAAAAGGTTCTATATCATTCTAATGCGGGAGAAATTTTACCAGCCACTCTAGCAACATCTCTAGCAATGGCCTGACTTTCAACGGCATCTGACGAGAAATTCTTAAGATATTTAGGGATTGATGAAAATATATTCTGTGGTTTATTTTGTAAAAGGCAGGACTAACCATGGAGTATAACACACGGATAAGAAATATATAGTCTTCAAAACTATCTCCCTGTAATAAATCAGCGGTCCGTCCAGAATATACTGGATGTACCTGTGGTAATACCAGCATTTGGAATATTTACTGGAAGCAAGATGAAATACGAACCATTGATGTTGAAACTAGAAAATCTCTAACCGGTAGAGGAAATCTGCACATCACCAGTGTCATTAACAGCTTCTACGTTTAACGTAAGCAGGGAGACCGAGGCTTAACATTGATCCAACGGGTGTTTGAATGATGCATCATATCTCTTCGACAACATCTACTAACCACCAAGTGTAGAGAAGCCTATCAATAGAGTATGTCTGTCTACATGAGGTAGATAAAATGATGAGAGTCGGGAAGTAGCTTCTTAGCTTCTTGAGAGCACTCTCTGAATAAATGACGACCAAGACCTGACACCCAAGGAAATTGCACAACAGTACCGCGAAAGAAAGATTTATGCTTATCAGCTAAGTGCTTATGCATGGCCATGTTGTCAGAAAGCTTAAGAATGAGAGTAAGAATGGTTTCTGATTTAGGCACAAGGCCAAACATGTTGGGGAGGGGAAAGTCGATTAAATAGATCCCAGTGCTTTACAGGTTCTTTATTTTATCGACCTCGTAAGGATGAAAGGCTAAATTAACCTCGGCAGAATTTGAACTTAGATCATAAAAGGCCGTAACACTATGCCATAAAGCATGTTATCCGACGCTCCGCAGATACTTCCAATCCACTGCCCGAAGAATGAGAGTTATCTTGATAACCAAAGTAGTTTATTTTGGACCATCAAACAATATAGTAGCTCTGACGTTGAACGATATGCTTTATATTCCAGGGAGAGAAGATAACGAAATATTTGATACAGCAAATAGATAGATATGCTGATAAAGCCCCTAGATGCGATACTATATGGAGGGAGACTCTGTGGAACAAACATCGTTGACACCAACCATATCATAAGCAGCTCTTCAAAGATGTCATGACAACGCTATTCACATGTGAGAAATAATGTAGTGGCCAAAACACTATGCAATACAATCTGTTGAAAGGATAGATCCGAGGAAAAAAATATAAAAAGGTTACAGCGATGTGGAGGGTAAATGCACACGTAATCTATTGAGTAATGGCGGAATATCGCAATTACACCCCAACAATGTAAATATAACAGACTAACCATAGAGATATGGGACAGAGAATATAAACATTCACATAGTGGAAATGAAGTGCCAATTATATATATTAATACAATGTGGTAAAGATTAATGTAAAACAATATTCATTCAAAATTCATGAGGAACCTGCAGATATACCTTAATATACCTTTAGATTTGTACCTCTTATCAGAGAGGCACGTGGATATGATCCTTACTCTCACAGAATCAGACACAGCACGGCTAATTAGGAGATTGCAAGGACAATCATCAATTGTCAAGTCAAGAGTACTCAAATTATACGGTCATTTAAAAAGATCAACACGTGGTGGGAGTAGGTTATGCTTGGAAGGAAGGTTGGCTGCTAAGGGAAGCAGAGGCCGGCAGCCAAAACGATGGCTTGATAATGTCAACTTATAGACTGGACTTGATGGAGAAGAATATCTCATGTTGATGCGAAATCTGCAACTGGCGGAGTTTAGCGTCACAAGATCATTAATAGAACTATAAAAAAAAAACAGATCATAAAACTATACAAAAAAAATGTAAAATATTCCAGAAATGTATCATGTAATAACTGTATATACACATGCAGAGATATAGACCCATATGTTTATATCAGACCTGTCAACTCTCCCCATCCAACGGTGGGGGAGGGTATCTCACCCACTTTGGGCTGGATGAGAGATGTCTTCTCTTTTAAAAATGAATATAGCTTTCATTATGTACAATCTCCCCATTTTATGTCATTTCTCCCCGTTTTGAGGCACTTTTTTTCATCGTATTCCCGTTTTGGGAATTTAGAGCTTGGCAAGTGTGTTATATGCAGATGTAACTAAACTATTCTGATCCACACCTGCAATGACATCCACATCTGAACACACTCACAAACACATTTAAACATAGGTACATAATTACTTAGTTGATGTTGCCTAAATTCTAATGAATTTGTTTCTGTTTTAGAAACGGAATCTCTCTCTCTAAAAAAAGCATATATATACATACATATATACATGCATACATAGATACATGCATACAAAAATGCATCAATTTACAGAGAAAGTTCTGCATGGGTAACTGAGACGAAAAGCACAGACCATAGAGGGGATAAATCATTCAAAAAGCCTGGTATGGAGTTTCGACAAGTTCATGACATCTCACCTTGAAGGATATCTCTATGCGATACTGTACCAAGAAATCCCTACCGAATATCTGCTACACAAAAGAGGAGGGCCATCAGTCGACAATTAATGTAGGCTATGTAAAACAAAGATCGAAGATGTTAGCAACATTGCTGCCAACTGCGAAAGAATGTCGTCTCGGTACTACCTCCCTATGAGACACGATGTGATAGCGTGGACCATCTGGAGCGCACTTAGGAAAACAAAATTAAAAACAAATGAGGAGGAATATGTTGAGATAGATGGCACTAAAGAATACTGGTGGAACCTGAAAATAAAAGCTGCCACCAAATTAAAGTACAACCGACATGATATTCTTGTTTGGGACCACACATTGAAAACATGCTCTGTTGTAGAGATCAACTGCCCAATTCATCTCAATGTTGTAAGAAAAATGCAAGAGACGGAGGACATCTACGGGCCATTGATGGGGAGTTTGCAGATCCAGTAACCAAGATACACCTTCAGCTTCATACCCATCATTATTGGAACTACAGGTTATATACCAACCCACTTGGACCAAAGTGTAACTGAACTTGGATTTGCGGACACAGGCGCAGCTCCCTAATTCATATACTACAAATGGCTGTGATAGTTGGCGCCTACAAAATATGCAAAACATTCTTGCGATTCAAGGGATGACAATTTCTTTTCTCCGACAACCTTGCCACCATGAAGGTGGCCGGTCAAAAATATTCTCGAAATTAAGAGAAACTGAAACATACACACATATCTGACTACAAAGAAACCTGCATACATATGAAATTCCGGATAACGCATGCAGAACATTTAAATCGTCTGAAAATTTCATTGTATTAGGGAAATAAAAAACAAAAGCCTAGCGGCGACTTTTTAAGACTGGAAGAATGGAGGAAATAAGTTTTATCAGTTAAGAATTGAATTATCAAGATTAAAGTAAACTCGTCTGCCGCGGTTTCAATTATACTATTGTTATTCATGCATATTTATGTAATTATATATATATATATATATATATATATATATGTGTGTGTGTGTGTGTGTGTGTGTATATATCATACACATATGCATTTATGTGTGTAAATATGTATGTACGTATATAAATATGTATGTACGTATATATATATGTAATCATGAATATGTATGTGTGTGAATGTGTCTGCTTTTGCGTGCGTGACTGTGTGTGTATGTATATACCTATTTACAATATTTTGCCGCCCTTATAAGCAATATTATAATCATATTATAACCATGTATTCGAAGTTTTATAAGCAATAATATGGCGACTTGATATTTCTAGATCAAAGTTAAATATTGAGGATGTCAGCAAATATTATCGAAACGATAATTATTCTAGATTAACTGAAATGACTACAATAGCCGCCATTTTCCTCTTACATTTATTATGTATTTAGGAGCTTTGTTACACCATTAAGTCTGCAGCTAATTATCATATTACCTAAGATGATGCTGAATGTAATATCTAGAATATCGTATAATGCGAAATATATCAGTGGACATAACCATGGATGAAATATTAGATGAAATATTAAATAAATCATAAGGAAAAATAATGTAAGTTCTCTTGATATCTTAGTTAAAAATAGATGATTATCATTCAAATGTAACGAGAAAAATTTCTAAAACAAGCCTATTGCTCTTGTGTTAGAAAATATATTACAATAACAAAAAGAAAAGGATTAATATAGTAACGTATGGTGAGTTGGCAGACTCACTAGAGCTTTTGATGAAATGCTATCTAGTTTGTTCTGAGTCTTTATATTCTAACTTCCCATCCTGCAGTGGTGAACTTTGATTTTCATCTTTCCATGGCCTATGAATAAATTACCAGACAGTTGGTAGCGGATTAGAGGAATTGTGAGAGTGAGAAACCAGAAACTTTACAGTACAGATTTTGGCACGTCACATCCAAATTATACACCCTAACGCTACGGTAGGAAAATCATATTCTATGAAGAAAATGATCATTAATATTTTAGACCAGTGATTCCAAACTTCGGGCGCACGCCCACAGTGGAAAAAATGAATATTCAAGAAGGGCAATTTGAAAATGATGTTAATGAGAGCAAATTTCAGGTTTTGCCTTAACATATTTACATCAAGGCAATTTTGGAACAAATTACTATTGTAAACACCTATGTTACTGCGCATCTGGCATCACCCATACACCAATTTGTTTACACTTTGTAGATGATCATCGCTGTTTTTATATAAAAGTGGGCATAAACATGTTTACGATATTGAGGTGGGGCATGCGGCACAAAAGGCTGGGAACCACTGTTTTAGACACTTAATTAACGTTGAGGGCGATATGTACTATAAAGAGTTGAGCAGAATAAACATCCCAAGATATAACCTTGCGTCCATTTTGAATTATACCGTATCTCTTCATATTTCTGGCTATAGTAAATCAATGAGTTACTCAAGATTTGTGTCTGTTTCATCTCACCTCACACAAAAAGGATGGCCTAATGACTTACAGAGGAATCATTATCAGCTAAATCCTCTAGCCAGCAATCTATACAGACAATACACACACACATTCACACATACACACACACACACACACGCACACACACACGTACACGCATACGTACACGCACACGTACACGCACACACACATACACACACACATATATATATGTAAACGGTAAACAGAAATAACAACACAGTCTGTACAGTGTATAGAAGGTTAACGCTTGAAATAGCAGGAAGAGTGATTTAATGTTTTGGACGCTAGTCCTTTATCAGAAGAAAGAATGAGAATTAAGATAGATTGAAAGGACGAGCGTGGTCGATATATATATATATATAAGTATATATATCTATATATATGTATATATATATACAAGACTGGAATTGAAACATCAGCACAGTTGAGGTATGTCAGACATCAATTTATTTTATCTGATGAGGACGTACTGATAAAATAGCTCAGTACCTCTGAAATATGTATAATAAAATATATTTGATCACATAAATGTCTATATTTATTAATATTTTGAAGTAATATTATATATATATATATATATATATATATATATATATATATATATATATATATATAGGTTAACACAAATCAATATATTTGATAAACACAAATATCCTCATATTTATGTTTGTATTGTAAATGACCAAGTTAGCTAGATAGAAATATACTAATAATAATATTACAGTTTGCCTATCATGACTTAAGATAATACATCATAAATCAACAAAAACAAATTGTATTGGCAATGGCCGTAGTGCTTGGACAAATTTAAATTTCAAAATCAAACCTGTTCCGTGGACAGGTTTAAACCTTAAAATCCAAATATGTTTCGAATAATGAAAAAGTTGAAGAAAATACCGCATTTTGATCACCTCAGCAAGCACTATAAAAATTGGTATGTTCCACTTCAAAATATTTAGGAAGACTGTTTAGCGCACGAGGTAAACTCATGCGGTTATCCAGTGTCTCGCTAGCCTCATACTCGTACTGCTAGAAATAACAGCCGTTTATATGGGGCTAAAATCAGCTCAACGAAGGAGCATTGAAAAATCAATAATAATGAGTTCAAATCTCAGGCGATCATTTACAATGAAATAGCTTTTTCATTATTCGAAACATATTTGGATTTTAAGGTTTAAACCTGTCTACGGAACAGGTTTGATTTTGAAATTTAAATTTGTCCAAGCACTACGGCCATTGCCAATACAATTTGTTTTTGTTGATTTATGATGTATTATCTTCAATCATGATAGGCAAACTGTAATATTATTATTAGTATATTTCTATCTAGCTAACTTGGTCATTTACAATACAAACATAAATATGAGGATATTTGTGTTTATCAAATATATTGATTTGTGTTAATCTATATTACACGGCTCAGAAATAATCTTTCTTCGAGCTATTTCATTGTAAATGATCGCCTGAGATTTGAACTCATTATTATTGATATATATATATATATTTATATATATATATATATATATATATATATATACAGTATTTTCCGTTGTGTTGTAATATAAATATTACACACAGTAGATTATCAGCTCACGTAGAGTTTGCTCGACGGTTCCAGTTGTAGTTCCAAAAGTAATCCGGAGAAAAATAGAAAGATTTGAATGGATACAGTTTAGTTGAAAGGAATTTATTGACACGTGTTTCTATAACAGTTACATAACCTAAAACAGCTATCTACAAACTTTTAGTTATGCAGACATTCAATATTTCAATGTTATTATTTACTGTCATTTCATCAGAATAATATTACTGAGGACCTATTTAGTTTTTATAGAGAATATTAGGAGGGAGGGGTGAAGTTGTTAGAAGAATAGTTGAAGGAGTGGTTTTTCGATAGCAGTGAGAATTCTTGGTGGCAGTGGGTAATTAGATTCCCATCTGTTGTTTTGACATTTTTTATGGAATATATTATTGGTTATTTTTCTAAATCTATAGAAGGATTAGAGATAGTAAAGATATGCGTGGTTGGTTTTGTGTTTGCACTTAACATTCAGACTTAAATTTTTCTTTCAAGTGTACGTATTCTTTCACCCACGCATTCACACAAATATATTTGCACACCTCTACAAAATACATATACTCACAATTCACATATTCATACTTACATATATATACACATGCATACACATATATATACACACATGTATTCATGTACATACATACGCGCTCATGTGTATACATTTTCATACTCAACTTATCTTTATATATACACACGTATAGACACACACATATATACATACATACTCTAGTCCATGTGTACACACATACGCATACATACACATCCAAATACACATACATACATACACATATACATATATATATATACATACACATATGTATATATATATATATATATATATATATATATATATATATATATATATATATATATACATATATATATATACATATACATATACCCACACACACACATATACACATACACACATATATATATATATATATAAGCACTTTAATACATGAATACACTTACATCTAACTATACACATCAAACATATATATATATTTACTTATTTATATACATTTTCACATATATATACATACTTATGGACGTTTTTAGACACATTCATTATCGCATATTTGTACCTATTCTCATCAGCATATCTTTTTATTATTAGTATGGTAATTTAAGGTTATTAATATATGTTGAGAAGAGATTGTTTTTATATTTTTCTAACTAGATTAAGGTTTATATAGTTGGGGGATGTCCCTCTTTTATGTAATATTCGGCTTGTAGTGGGAAAAAAGGGTTTTAGTTCTGTGACGGCAGAATAATGTTCGTTCAATTCTGTTATTCAGCAGTTTCTTCTTGTGTGTGATTATGTAATAAATCTCAAGATTACACAATTTGCAGAAATTTTGGCTCCTGGAAAAGCTTTGGGTTTTAGCTAATTTCTCCCATTTTAGGGTAAACTTTTGATTGCTATCCCTGAGCGTCCAAGCTTTTTCTGCTAAAGTTGTTACATTTCTTTGGCTCTGGTGTTTTATTGAGTAAGAATGCCTATACAATCGAGATTTAAACGATGTTGCCGTTGATCCCACGTGAGCTGATAATCTACTGTGTGTAATATTTATATTACAACACAACGGAAAATACTGTATATTTACCTCCTGTAAAGTCGAGCAACCCACACAGCAAACGCAACCACAACAATGGAAAAACACTACCTGGATATGTCACTCAAAAACATACCAACCCAAGGTAGAAAGGAATATTTATTGAGCATGATTCAAAAAACTAATGAATTCATTCGACGTGTCAGGTGGAAAACGCTCCACTATGATAGAAGCCGTATGAACTCAACATTAGAAAGTGGTGTAAACAACAAATTCGGTTTTAGGACTTGTAAAAACCCACCCACCAACCCACTATTAGATGCATTTGAGCAGGACCTTATGAACTTAATCCTTAAAATTAAATTCAAAGGACGCAACACCAACAGCAAATTACAGAAAGATATAAAAAAACTACTGGACGACCTTAAAAACACCAAAGGAATTGTAGTAAAAGCGGACAAAACATCAAACCTGTACACTATGGATTGCACTACATACAACAACTTCATTCGAAAAGAATTACATAAAAAATATAGAAAAACGAGTGAAGTAACCCTTAAGCACATCAATGATGAGGCATGCGAAATAGTGAAAAATCTCGGAATCGAAGATAGGACAGGACCACTCTTACCGGCGGTACCCACCTTCAATCTTAAGGACCACAAGGTAAACTTTGATAATGACCCTAAAATAAGATTAATCTGCCCCTCTAAATCAGATATAGGTAAAATAAGCAAATATATCTTAGATAGAATCATCCCCCAAATTAAGGCTAAGGTTAACATTAAACTCTGGGGGAAGACCCAAGAAGCAATAAGATGGTTTAATAGCATTAGCAATAAGAATAAATCTAAGTTTATCCAGTTTGATATCGATGAATATTACTCATCGATATCACCTGAAACTTTGAATAGAGCCATTAAGTTTGCTAAGGATAACTCTGACCTTACAAACGATGAAATTAAGATTATATTAGAAGCTAGGAAAACTATAGTCAAATTTGAGAACAGTTATTGGGTACGTAAAGATAGACCCTCTAACTTTGACATAACAATGGGCTCTAACGATTCGGCGGAAATAACTGATATTGTGGGGTTATTTATCGCCTTTAGACTCCAGGAAAAATTCAGCAATCTCCACGGCGGAATATACCGCGACGATGTTCTCCTCCTAGCTAAAAACCTTAATAACCAAAAACTAGAAAAACTACGCAAAGATATAAGAAAACTACTACTCGAAATAGGACTAACTATAACATATGAATACAACCTTAAAGTAGTTAACTTCCTGGATGTCACACTCAATTTAAACTCTGGTTTGATTAAACCGTTTCATAAATTGAATGAAAATCTCAAATACGTAAATGTTGGGTCTAACCACCCCATCTCTATAATTAAATCTATCCCTAAAAATATTTCCCTTAGAATCTCGGGTCTATCTTCTAACATACAAGTATTTAAGGAACACGCCGAGTACTACGATAACGCCCTTAGTAAAGCAGGCTACCTCAACAAAATAGAGTACATAGATGGGAACAATCAAAACACCCAAAATAAATCCCACATAGGTAGATATAATAACACAACACCAAACCACACTTACTACCATAGTAAGCACACCAGTAAACCAACAAACAAAACTAATAGAAAGCGATGCAAAGAGTACTTATGGTATAACCCCGAATACAATAGCTCCATTAGTACAAATTTACCAGTACTCTTCTTTAAAATAATTAAAAGACATTTTCCCACATCACACAAATACCACAAAATCCTAAACCCTACCACTATAAGACTGTCATACTCTACAGCGTTAAACCTTGAACAACACATAAAAAAGATCAATACTAGAAGGTTAAACGAAAACACTAAGAACTTAAGTACAAAGAACCCCCAAAAAACAGTAGACAATACACTACAGAACATAAATAAACCACACCTAAGTTCGTCCGCAATACTACTCCAGAGAAAACCCAACGTACACAACTGTAACTGCACCTATCCTGACAACTGCCCCCTCGGCAATAACTGCCTGGAAAAAAATATTATTTATAAGTGTACCATTAAATCCGGAGGCAACGAGTGGTATTACGTGGGATCAACGGCAACATCGTTTAAATCTCGATTGTATAGGCATTCTTACTCAATAAAACACCAGAGCCAAAGAAATGTAACAACTTTAGCAGAAAAAGCTTGGACGCTCAGGGATAGCAATCAAAAGTTTACCCTAAAATGGGAGAAATTAGCTAAAACCCAAAGCTTTTCCAGGAGCCAAAATTTCTGCAAATTGTGTAATCTTGAGATTTATTACATAATCACACACAAGAAGAAACTGCTGAATAACAGAATTGAACGAACATTATTCTGCCGTCACAGAACTAAAACCCTTTTTTCCCACTACAAGCCGAATATTACATAAAAGAGGGACATCCCCCAACTATATAAACCTTAATCTAGTTAGAAAAATATAAAAACAATCTCTTCTCAACATATATTAATAACCTTAAATTACCATACTAATAATGAAAAGATATGCTGATGAGAATAGGTACAAATATGCGATAATGAATGTGTCTAAAAACGTCCATAAGTATGTATATATATGTGAAAATGTATATAAATAAGTAAATATATATATATGTTTGATGTGTATAGTTAGATGTAAGTGTATTCATGTATTAAAGTGCTTATATATATATATATATATGTGTGTATGTGTATATGTGTGTGTGTGGGTATATGTATATGTATATATATATATGTATATATATATATATATATATATATATATATATATATATATATACACATATGTGTATGTATATATATATATATGTATATGTGTATGTATGTATGTGTATGTGGATGTGTATGTATGCGTATGTGTGTACACATGGACTAGAGTATGTATGTATATATGTGTGTGTCTATACGTGTGTATATATAAAGATAAGTTGAGTATGAAAATGTATACACATGAGCGCGTATGTATGTACATGAATACATGTGTGTATATATATGTGTATGCATGTGTATATATATGTAAGTATGAATATGTGAATTGTGAGTATATGTATTTTGTAGAGGTGTGCAAATATATTTGTGTGAATGCGTGGGTGAAAGAATACGTACACTTGAAAGAAAAATTTAAGTCTGAATGTTAAGTGCAAACACAAAACCAACCACGCATATCTTTACTATCTCTAATCCTTCTATAGATTTAGAAAAATAACCAATAATATATTCCATAAAAAATGTCAAAACAACAGATGGGAATCTAATTACCCACTGCCACCAAGAATTCTCACTGCTATCGAAAAACCACTCCTTCAACTATTCTTCTAACAACTTCACCCCTCCCTCCTAATATTCTCTATAAAAACTAAATAGGTCCTCAGTAATATTATTCTGATGAAATGACAGTAAATAATAACATTGAAATATTGAATGTCTGCATAACTAAAAGTTTGTAGATAGCTGTTTTAGGTTATGTAACTGTTATAGAAACACGTGTCAATAAATTCCTTTCAACTAAACTGTATCCATTCAAATCTTTCTATATATATATATATATATATATATATACATATATATATATACATATATATACATATATATATATTTATTATAAGAACAGATTAAAGTGAAGCAAAGAATCAGTGCTTTCACCCTTAACGGGTTTATACACACACACACACACACACACACACACACACACACACACACACACACACACACACATATATATATATATATATATATATATCACAGAAAAAAGAGAATCAGTTTTGCGACGAAAGGAATTTATTGGACATATGACAAATGTTGCTCGAGACACATCTGATGACCGTGTTGATTTCAGAGTGATAAGAATATCGATCGTGCCTTGAGCTGGTCGCCCGAGAAACATTTGTAATATGTCCAATAAATTCCTTTCGTCGCAACACTGACTCTCTTTTTTCTGTGATATCATACTCTGCTCTACGAGAGCATTGAGTGCTCATACGGTCTACCGCATACGGACGCTTTAAGCATCCAACACCAATTATATATATATATATATATATATATATATATATATATATATATATATATATACTATTAATAATGAGTTCAAATCTCAGGTAGTCCTTTACAATGAAATAGCTCAAAGAAAGAAGTATTTCTGAGCTGTGTAATACAAGTTAATATAAATTAATATATTTGTTTCTACTTTAGGCACAAGGCCAGCAATTACCCAGTGCATTACTGGTACTTTATTTTATCGACCCCGTAAGGATGAAAGGCAAAGTCAACCTCGGCGGGATTTGAACTCAGATCGTAAAGGACGTAACTATGCTGGAAAGCATGGCGTCCGAGCCTCTACCGATACTGCTAATCCACTGCTGAGCAGATAGAAATGCGGTATTCTTTCACTTTCATTTTTCGAAACTTATTTGGATTTTAAGGTTTAAACCAGTCTAATGAACAGGTTTGATTTTGAAATTTAAATTTGTCCAAGCACCACGGCCATTTGCCAATATACTTTGTTTTTATTGATTTATTATTTTAAATCGAGACAGGCAAACTGTATTATTATAATTAGTATTTTTCAATCTAGCTAACTTAGTCATTTACAATACAAACATGTATATGGTGGTATTTGTGTTTATCAAATATATTAATTTATATTAACTTGTATATATATATATAATCAACCTTTTCAAATACAAGTCGATGTTGTTACGGTATGTCGAATCTATTTATCTATAGAACTGTTTATATTGTATTTTGTCTGAGGAAGGCATAGCATATTGTTAATATGATATCCCTGAAATATATATAATGAAATAAATATGGTTTTATAAATATAGTTTCCATTTATTTAATATTGTATATATATATATATATATATATATATATATATATATATATATATATATATATATATATAATTCAATTTAGATTTAACCGTAGTGTTTGTCTGTTTGTCGGCCTGTGTGTACACGTGCAAGTGAAGGATTGTGTGCGTGTGGGGATGTCTGTGTGTTTACTGATGGAGTAATGAATTTAGTTTTCAAAGTGATCAATAGCATAGCTAATTTGCTATAATAAATTAGAATTGAATAATCTATTTTAACAAAATAAAAATAAATAAATAAAACGAAAAAAATATTCGGGCTTTTATATTTCGTATTTTCGTATTTTCATTTTAAATGGTGATGATGATGATGATGATGATGATGATGGAAAATAGTAATAATGATAATATATAAAAATATTAATAATATATGAAAATAATATTAGTGATTTCAGTTCAAAAGCATGAGTAAGTGGTTGCCATTTCTTTATATCTACTCATGAAAAATCCCTGTAGCTAGTTTTCCATTTACTTTTTTACTTCTTAATATATCTTGTTGAAACTTAATTTTGCCGGAAGCTAACATTTTTACCGCTTCTCAAAGATTTCCGGACAATATTGCTTCTTAAGATATATTTACATAATTTCACATTAACAATAATAAAAATAATAATAATAATAATAATAATAATAATAATAATAATATTAATAATAATGTTTTCTTTATTAATCACAAGGGTTTACATAAAGTAGACATTAAGGACAGTACAGGACAATACAGGACGGTACAAATGGGCATTTCTGCGTGTAAAAAAAAAACAGAGGATGTAATAAAATAACAAAGAAAAATTCCCCAATAGGGGGGAGACTTCCGAGGGACACTTGTGGAGAAAGCCCATTAAAAGACCACAGTGACCCTGACCACCAGGGCAAGTGCCCTCTCCCAGTTTTCCACCTTTAATTTACAGATATATACTCAGAGTAGGCCCATTCACTCGGGCCATTCTTGCTTCTCTCACCCATCTTTCAACAAAATGCTGGGAAGAGGACACTTCCCTTTCTACCCTGATTTTCCTTTTCAAATAAAATTTGAAAAAGTCAATCAGGGCATCACCGTAGAGGTAAGTGCTCGTCTTCAGCCCTTTCAAACGTGTCCACTATACTATCTCTTTCGCCATGGCCACCAGACAGATAAAAACTTCCTGCTCTTCCCGGCTAAAGGAAGAGGGCGGGGCATTCCTCACGATTGACTCAGCTGATAGCTGGATCCGTCCTACACGTGACAGCAGGTGTTCGACATAAACCCACAAGTCAGCAATGCTCGGACACTGGACGAGTGCGTGCAGGACGGTTTCGTCGCCCTGCGCGCATCTCGGACATACCCGGCTGACGGCACCTCCATACCTGTAGAGTTTATCCCGAACTGGCAAAGCTCCCCGGTAGCACTGCCAGGCCAGGGATTTCTGTAAGTTGTCCATAGGCCCCGACCCGAAAGTCCTTCCGAAGAGATTGGCTAGTTGATTTTCGTCGACGCCTAGAGTTTCTCGAAGTACGTCGTAGCTCTTTCCCTCCACTAATCCTCTATAGAACGCCAAGGTAGAGTTTCCACCGATCACATTGCCCGATTGGTCGAGGGCTGTGAGCGCCTGAAGACATTCCAGTCTCCAAGCGCTCCCTCTCGGTCTTCGCTTGACCCAAGGAAGACGAGCTGGGGAAAGACGTGTCTAGCAAACGGCGACTACACCTGTTCACCGTCGAGGAATAGGTGGAGATGTCGTAGCCTGAGCGCGTGTCTGCGCATCATCAGCCACGGCATTCCCAGCCCTCCACGTAGCTGGTGTTGACAGAAGATGGACCGCCTGACCATCGGAGCGCGTCCCTTCCACAAAAAGCGAAAGAGCAAACGCTCAAGCGCAGTCAGGCGGGGCTTAGGACAAGGTACGACGGTAAGGCGGTAGTAGATGACGGACGCGATGTACGCGTTAGCCACCTCCGCTCGACCTTTCAGGGATAGCTTCCTCTCCGCCCATTTCTGGGTGAGAGAAGCCACCCTGTTCGTCACCTCGTCCCAGTTTTTGTCCGTCTGGAGATCCGGACCTAACCAGATCCCTAGCAATTTAACCGGTCCGTCCGTCCAGCGCCCGATGACGCTGTTGGACGGCATGGACCTGCCTCTCCAGGTGCCGAGCTGCAGGCCCACTGACCTTTCCTGGTTGATCATTGCTCCTGTCACCGCTTCGTATTCTATTAGTGTAGTGCCGTTCGACACCACTACGGTGACATCGTCCGCATATGCTGACACGGATCTTCCGCATCCTAGTCGCGCGGGACCCCCCTCAACGTCTCCAGTTTGTGCAGTAATGGCTCGAGAGTCAATACGTACAAGAGGGACGAGAGGGGACATCCTTGGTGGACCGAGCGCATGATGTTGAACGGTTCCGAAAGGTGACCGTTCACTCTCACCACAGAGCAGATGTCGCTGTGCATGGCAGCCATCCAGCCTCTGAAGACGTGCCCAAAGCCAGCCGCCCTCAGGACTGCCGCTAGGTAACGATGGTCGACCCTATCGAATGCTTCGACTGATCTAACTTGATCAAGGACCCACCCATGCCAGGTTCCCTAGCTACCCTCTCTACGATGTATCGCATGAGGTGGAGGTTGTCGTGGATGGATCTGTCGGGAATGGCGCATGTCTGCGCCTCTCCCACCAGACCACCAACGACAAACGCCAACCTCTTTGCTAGCACCTTGGCCAAAATCTTGAACTCTGTGTTTAGCAGAGTTATGGGCCTAAAATTGTCTATGTTATCCCCCTTGTTCGGATCCTTTCTCAGCAACGCCACAGCTCCTCGGCTCACAGAGCTGGGAATTTTCCCGTTCTGTTGCCAGTTGCAGTAGACGTCCGCCAAGAGGCCTCCGAACAAGTCTGGCATCTGTACGTAAAGTTCATAGGGCAGACCATCCAAACCAGGCGCTTTACCTCTCGTGCATCCAGTCATTGCCTCCCGTACTTCAGTGGCTGTTATCGCAGTGGCTGTTTTCGCAACACTCCGCCTCAGTGGCCCAGAGCCGCGGCAGTCCGTCGAGATGGACACTAAAGTCCATCCCTCGATCCGGCCCGCCGCTGCCCCCGAACAGCTGAGCGAAGTGTCGCTGAAAAGCTTCACACATTTGCCCGGGATCGAGTAGCATGCGCCCGCCGTGGTCCACCAAAGGCCGGAACGTAGTTTGTTGCCACGACGCGCCTCCGCCACTCGGGCCCATTGAACGGCTTTCATCCCCTCGTGTCTGAGAGCACGCACCCTAGCTCTGACAACGCAGCCTTCGTGCTTTGCATTGAAGAATTGGTCAAGGGCCAATTTCGCCGCAAGTACGTCGGTCGCGATGCCTTTGCTAAGCGCCTCGTCTAATTTTCTAACTAATTCTCCCTCTGCTCTATTTTTCTCTATTGCTAAAGCCTTACTAAACCTAATGGACTGTAATCTAATTGCTCTTTTCAGAGCAAACCACCACCTGTTGACGATGGCCTCCGTCAACGCTCGCTTAACTAGTTCGCTAATCCGGTCTCTGTAGGCCTTGCGCGCTGGTAAGGACGCGTTTAGCTTCCAGTAGCCGGGTCCTCGTCTATGAAGCCTATCTAAGTCAAGCACAGAGATTACGAATTTGTGGTGCGTGTAGCAGACTATCTTGAATTGTGGACAGCCTATGCTAGACCTATCTATTTCCCTACAAAATACTCTATCTAGATATGATCTGGATGACCCTATGCGATTTGTCCAAGTCCACATTGGCACATTCGGGAAATACAATCGTTACCTGTCAGACAGTTCAAAACGCCTGAGCAGGTTGGTGAGACTCCTGCACCCTCCTCCTCTATCCACTAAACCCACACAGTCCCAGCGTGCATCTAGGATCCCGTTCCAATCGCCCATTAACACTAAAGAGCGGGACGTTCCAAGAAAGGTCTCCAGACCCGGAAGAAATCAGGCCGCCCTGCTCCTGTCGGGCATAGACGGCCAGTAACCTGAAAGCTTGCCCGTCTCCGCTGGTCACGTCCAGCACTACCAACTTACTTTCTGGGTCCAGGAAGATGGCCCGTATGGTAAGATCCAAACCTCTCCGAAAGAGCACAGCAACTCCTACCCCGATCCCGGACGGCTGGGAGATGCGTACACATCGTAGCAGCCGAAGATCGGTACGAAGGCCCGTGCTTCGGAGATTCTGGTCTCGCTGATGGCCACTACATCTATGTTAGTGACCTGAGGTCGTTGAGCAGGTGGCCCTGCTTCCATGACGACCCCAAGCCACGCGCATTTATGCTGCCTATTCTGAGTGAGGTCATGTTGAAATGGAGTGGAAAATATGGGAAAGACCACTTACCTTACTTCTCGTAGAGGAAGGACGGTTTCTCCATCCTTATAAATCCTCCTGGAGAGTGCTTGTCGGAAGTCTCCGATGTCTTTGGGGAATTTTTGTTTTAGTGTCATGTACGTTTACTGTGTGATGTGTGTGATTTGTATGTGTGGAAGTGGTGTGAATTTTTGGGTTGTTGTGTAGTCTTTTTCAGTGATGCTGGTGTTGTGTTGGATGTAGTGTAATAATTGGTTGTTGTTCAAATTTAATGCTGTGTAGTGTGTATCGTTTTGGTTGTTTTGTTTTGTTTGCGTTTGTTGTGGGTTTGTTTCTGTTTCGCATTTTGGTGACTTTTCTGGTGTAGGTGGTGGTGGTGTTGGGGTTAATGATGGTGATGGTGTTGGTGTTGGGGTTAATGATGGTGATGGTGTTGGTGTTTGGGGTGATGGGGTTGGTGATGCTGGTGTGGATGGTGGCATGTCTGTCCTAACTTTTTTGTTTGATAGTTTATTTGTTTCCCTCTGTATTTTGTTTTTGGAGGGGGAAGGAAGAGAATTTTTTCTTTTTTGGTTTCTTTTTTTCTTTTTTCCTGATACCGTTACCCACTCTTCGTCGTCACAATCTGTCTCCAGTTGTGATAGGCCGGGGAGTGGAAAATCCTCCACTGGCGTTAGTTTTGGTTGTGGCGTGGTGGATGGTGTAGGCGCTGGTGCTAGTTCTGAAGCGTTGGGTGTTGGTGGTGTTGGTTTTGGTACTATTGCTGGGTTTGTTGCTGTTATAGTTGCTTCTGTTGTTGCTGCTACAGTTGTTGCTGCCATCTCTGCTGCTGGTCGTGTTGATGGTTGAGTCACTGGGGTGGGTAGGAGAGGTGGCCTCAACCTTTTATCCTGAGGGCAGAAAGCCCTTAGGTGGGTTCCTTCACCACAAACGACACACCTAGGCCTTCTACCCTCGACAATTACGGTGAGGTGGCTGCCGTCAGTGAAGTCTATTACCTCTGGGATCTCCTCAATGCTTTTCTGGTCCGCTTGGATCAGGAGCTCCATCCCAGATCCGTACCAGTTCTCTTGCTTTTCTTTCGCTATTGCTATTATCTTGGTGTTGGCTTCGATGCCGGCGAGGACGGCAGCTATTAGCCAGGGAATTTCGATGGCCGGTGGAACGTGGGTCACCCTGAACTTTACGAGTCTCTGGCCACAATAGCTTGGGACGAGTGTGAAGTCGTCACATCTTAATTGGGCCATGGAGTGTTCTCTAGCCTCCTCTGGTGTTTCAAAGAACACGTCCACGGTTCCATACTTCTGCCCACGTCTGATGTGGGTTTTTTTTGCCCACACATGTCCCAAAGCTTTTTGGATTTGGGACTCGGATGCCCGTTCCACTCGGCGCGATTTTACATTAATCGTTCGATAAGACACGGTGCATAGGCGCCGATGCTCCATTCTATTAGGTGCGGGGTGGGTGGGTGAGGTTGACCCTGTACCCAACTTTCTTTACCATTTTTTTGGCATCTTCTAATTCCTCCTGAGTTACCTGAAATGCTTCGCACTGTTTTGCTACTCTGGCAAAACTCGGGGTGGTTTTCTTAATGTCATTGTTGCTGTTGTTGTTATCGTTATTTTTGTTATTATTAATTTTAGTTTCAGTTGTGGTGGTGTTCGGTGTGGAAGAGTTCATTTTGGTTAAATTCATTTCGACATCACGAGTGGTGGTGGTGGTGGTGGCGGCTTTAACTCCTGCAGTCATTGGTAATGGCGGGAAATGAATGTCTGCCTGAGACAAATTTAAAATATTGCTACTGCTTATATTTTTTTTAGTGTTGGCAAACGTAGTAATATTTACAATGGTGGTGTCGGTGTGATGTGTTAGTTTGTGAGGAAGGCTGTCAGCTTCGTGTGGCTGTGAGTCGTTCACGTTTTTTTCAAAGAAAGTTTTTTTTTGATAATTATAAAAGTTTAAATTTTGGGCTCAAGGCCCCAATCTTTTTGAGTGTCCTTTTCGGAAAACAATGTATGTGCACTTATATACAGTTGACAATAAAAATTTTCCATAAATGTCAATTTTAAACAAACGAAAACAACAAACCTTTGCGGAGCTCACGATGATACGATTTACTACGTAGGTCGCCAATAATAATAATAATAATAATAATAATAATAATAATAATAATAATAAGGTAGTGGCTTGATATTCATTTCAACAAACTTTCCAGTTAACTAACATCAATGACTGAGACTCATAGAACAATAATAATAATAATGATTTCATTTATTATCCACAAGAGCCGACATAATAATAATAATAATAATAATAATAATAATAATAATAATAATATCAGCGCAAGATCAGTGTCTGCCAACAAAAAATTACCAAGCCAACATAATAAAAAATGGATGCAGCCCATTATGCCGTGTTTGCAAAAAACAACCAGAGCCCATTGACCATATAATTTCAATGTGCAGTCCTATAGCTCCAACCGAATACCTAAACAGGCATGACAGAGCTGCACAATACATACATTGGATAATGTGTAAGCATTTTGACCTGCCCCATCAAAAGAATTGGTGGGAGCATCAACCACCTCCCATACTTGAAAAAGATCACATCTCAATCTTGTGGAACTTTAGCATCCAAACAGACCGAAAAATAGATGCAAATAGACCTGATATAATATTGAAGGACTTTAAAAAGAGGGTATGCCTGCTAATTGATATGTCCGTTCCAATAGACAAGAATGTATCTATAAAAACATTTGAAAAATTGAGCAAGTATAAGGACCTGGAGATAGAAATTGGAAAAATGTGGAAATTGAGAACTAAAACAATACCAGTGGTTGTAGGCGCTCTAGGAATGATACCTAAGGGGTCTAATGATTACTTATCACAAATTCCAGGAAACCCGCGTATAGGAGAAATACAAAAGATAGTACTAATGGGAACTGCCCATATACTAAGGAAGATTCTGTGAATATAAGTACATCACAAGTCTAAACACTAAAGATGCATGTGTGAGTATGTATGTTCTTTCTTGAACATGGCGGACCTTGTTGTCTCTTGAGGTCACTGGTTGTGACTTGGTGATAACTCGTATGAACATAAAGCAAGATAAATGCAACTGTAATAATAATAATAATAATATTCAGCAGCGATATATGTATGCAATTTGGTATTAATAAGTGTGGAGTCCTAGTGATTAAGTGGGATAAATTGAGCAGAAGCAACGGAATCCAGGTACCAACAGGTGAGATGATAAAGGAAATTGACACTCTAGAAGGATACAAATATTTAGGTGTTCTGGAGGCAGATGACATCAAGAACAAAAAATGAAGGAATTGATAAGATCTGAGTATATTAGGAATGTCATAAGTGCAGTGAATTCCCGAGTTATGTCTATTATTAGGTACAGTGCGGGAATTCTGAATGGAATGTTGCTGAACAAAAAGAAATGGATAGGAAGACTAGGAAGCTATTGACTATCTACAACATGTTCCACAAGAGGAGTGATGTCGATATACTCTACTTAAAGAGATCTGAAGGTGGAAGAGGTCTTATCAGCATAGAGGACTGTGCTCAGATGGAGAAAAACAACCTGTACAAATACGTGACCGAGTAGGTACCCAATGCTCAGAATTGTACTGCAGGAGCGAACAATAGACTAGGGGATGTCCAAGGAGGAAATAACAACAAGGAGGAAGATAACCTTTTTGAAAAATCACCTCATAGTACCTTCTTTGAGAAAACTGAATTTAGAGATCCACAGACGTGGAACTGGTTGAAAAGAGGAGACCTTAAAAAGGCTACAGAAGGAATGCTAATGGCTGCGCAAGAGCAGGCACTCAAAACGAAGTGGGTGAAACACCATATTTACAAGGTGGAGGCTAGGCCACTGTGTAGGATCTGTGGAGAGAGAGAGGAGACTGTGGCTCACATTGTATCCGAGTATAAACACCTAGCCCAGACTCACTATAAAGGCTGGAGACATGATGTGATGGGCAGGGTGATCCACTGGCACCTATGCAAAGTAAACAATTTACCACATTCTGAGAAGTGGTATGAGCATAAACCAGAGGCGGTGATAGAAAACGATCAGGTGAAGGTACTATGGGATTTTAGGATACAGACGGAAAAGAAACTGGAACACAATAGGCCTGACCTGGTGGTTTTGGACAAGGAAAAAAGATCGTGCCTGATTGTGGATGTAGCCTGCCCATTTGACACGAGAGTGCAAGAAAAGGAGAGGGAGAAAATTAACCTATACCAAGATTAAAGTGGGAGGTAAAAAGGATTTGGAACTGCCATGAAGTCAGAGTCGTCCCGATTGTCATAGGCGCACTAGGTACTATCTCAAAAAGTCTCCAGGGATGGTTAAAGAAAATTGGCCCCTTCACACTTTTTGGAACGCTTCAAAAGGCATGCTTGCTGGGAACAGCAAGAACCCTCCGATACGTCCTGAATATCTGAGGCTGCAGGTAGTGGCTTGATATTCATTTCAACAAACTTTCCAGTTAACTAACATCAATGGCTGAGACTCAAAGAACAATAATAATAATAGTAATAGTAATAATAATAATAATAATATTAATAATAATGATAAAAATAATAGGAATAATAATATTTTGGTGGTGGGGAAATTTTTATTTCACATTTTAAAATTCTGTATTTCAACCTCTTTTGCATAACTTTGAATTGTTTCCCTTTAATCATTTAGTTGCAATTTTATTCTACGTATTTTTGTTGTTTATGTTATCATTCGTATTATTATCACTATTAATTGTTATTAGTTGCTGCTGTTATTCTTCTTCTTCTTCTTCTTCTTCTTCTTCTTCTTCTTCTTCTTCTTCTTCTTCTTCTTCTTCTTCTTCTTCTTCTTCTTCTTCTTCTTCTTCTTCTTCTTCTTCTTCTTCTTCTTCTTCTTCTTCCAACTACATTACCATACTCTTTCTTCCCAATCTGCTACTCCCTCAAATTAACACCCTCACCTGACCCAGCCACACCCACAACCATCATTAATAACATTTTATTATTACTTCTACCAGTAAGCGTATTCAGAATGTTTCAGCCCCTTAAACACTACTTATTACGTTTCCCAAGGCTTTGATATATATATATATATATAATATATATGTATATATATATATATATATATATATATATATATATATATATATATATATATATACATGTATATATATATATGTATATGCGTGTATACATGTGTGTGCATGTACGTATGTATATATGTACATGCATATATATCATAAATACATGTATATAAATATATGTATATATATATATATATATATATATATATATATATATATATATATATATATATATATATATATATATATATATATGTGTGTGTGTGTGTGTATGTGTGTGTGTCTGTGTGTGTATGTGTGTGCGCGTGATTGTGTGTGTGTGTCTGTGCTTATGTAAACATAAATAGGGAAATATTTTCCCATTTATTTATATATATGTGTATATATATATATATATATGTATATATATATATATATATATATATATATATATATATATATATATCTATATATATATATATATATATATATATATTTATTTATTTATTTAATTATTTGTCATATATTTCTGTTATACATTTTATTGCAGTTTATTATGTAAGTTTGTAAAAAATGTGTACTTGAATATTTCTTCATTAAAACAATCCTCAAGCAACGTTAGTCATGTAAACAAGCTTTCCATCTCAACCATTACACTTCTTTTACATTTCACCCTTTAATGTCAACACACACTTTCCTGCTCTCATCATTACATGCCTTTCTCACTCCACCACCACTATTACCATCATCACTATCAGCATCATAATATTTGAGGTGACTTTCTATTACATCATTGCTCCGTCATTTTTATTTTCAAGGAGGATTTCGTTAAAGTTTTATGTGTTTGTGGAATACTCAGCCGCTTGCACGTTAATTTGAGTTGTAGGTTGTTTTCTCCCACCGAACTACTGGATTGCTCGTTGTCGAAACATACGTCGATGTATCTATATATTTAGTTGTTGTTTAGCTCTAGATGAGTCCTGGTCGAGCGGAATTAGGAACAGATTCTTAAACCGAGACAATGATGTCTATATATACATAGAAATACATCATATAATTGATCTTTGCTCTTTTATGTCAATATTGTATGATTTGAGGCTCCTTCGGTTCCTAATCTAAAACTGGCTTCAGCCCCACAATTTCATGTAACCGCCCCTCATTTCCCAGAAATTCAAACTTTTGTTTATGGGTCTCTCATAGAAAAAAAAATAAAATAATAATAATAATAAATAAATAAACTGAAAAAAAAAAAACCCAGCAAATTACAAAATGTACGTAATAAAGTTCATTTAGTGCACGAAATTGAAATTGACAATTTATATATAGAAAATTAAAATGCAAAATAAAACTGACTTTCTCATTATTACGCCGGTGTTTGGAACATTAATAATGTTTTATTCATACATTTATGATGGAAAGTGTTTAGATAAATTTACACTCTTTAATACAGTCTTGTATAGTAGAACCTGTTTAATGTGGTATGGTATCAAACTATATTTCACTGGAAAGGTAGATTTTAAATTTCAACAGTTAAAATACATTTATATTAAGATATATTCTATCAAATCTTTATGTTGGTATATAATTCTTCGCACCGGTTGCCGTTTAGACCTCAGGCGTACTTGGACCCCGTACTGCCGAGCTTCACCGCAAGATCAGAGCGTCGGCGGCCAGGCTGAGGAGGAAGCCCCGCGAGGTTAGGTGACTGTTGCAGCGAGTGTCATCGCCATCGTCCGGGGGAATGCTTTGGCCGTCTTGACTGCGGGGCGCAGAACTTCTGCCCTCTTGTCCTAGGCCTAAAGACCAATCCCCCTTCACCCCTCTCCTCTCTTCTGTGACAGCAGATCTCTTGCCATACCCTCCCGTTGTTTTTCTTCTTTCTTTCTCTTTTTTTTCACTATATTTCCCTATTCGTTCGTTCCTTTTGTATCCCTTTTTTTATTATTGCCGTCATTATAGTTGCCATTATTATTGTTATTATTGCATAGGGCGGTGGATTGGCAGTATCGGTAGAGGGTCGGACGCCATGCTTTCCAGCATAGTTACGTCCCTTTACGATCTGAGTTCAAATCCCGCTGAGGTTGACTTTGCCTTTCATCCTTACAAGGTCGATAAAATAAAGTACCAGTAATGCACTGGGTATTTGCTGGCCTTGTGCCTAAAGTAGAAACAATTATTATTGTTATTATTGACTGAGTTCAAATCCCGCCGAGGTTAACTTTGACTTTCATCCTGACGGGGTCGATAAAATAAAGTACCAGTCACGCACTGGTGTCAATTTCATCGACTTTTCCCTCCCTCCAAAATTGCTGGCCTTGTGCCTATATAAGAAACAATTATTGTTACTGTAAATCGGCCCTTGTGGCCAATAAATGAAACCAGTATTGTTACTGTAAATAATATCATGTTTACACAGTGTTTATCATAAATAAATTGGTAAATATATTTACTTAACTTTTAATGGCAGAAAAGCATTGTGACAATTTTTGCGACCTTTAAAAATTGATGGATGGGATAGGAAGAGAGAGGAGGATATATATATATATATATATATATATATATATATATATATATATATATATATTGCCTTGAATTTTTTAATAACCTCAGGCCATTACCAAGTCATAGGATCAAAATATGTCTGTAGGAAAGGAATGGTAATTTTGTACATACACACACACAAACACTCACAAACACTCACACGCACTCACATTCACACACTCACACACAAACACTGTCACACACACATCACACCACCTCCCTTCCTATGGGTCCCTTATAGATGAACATTAAAATACACAGCACATTCCCAAATTTACATATTAAAGTTCATTTAGTGCACGAAATTGAAATTGGCAATTTATACATACAAAATTTAAATGCAAAATAAAACTGACTTTCTCATTATTACGCCGGTGTTCATTATTACGTTTAATAATTGTTTCTACTTTTGGCACAAGGCCAGCAATTACCCAGTACATTACTGGTACTTTATTTTATCGACCCCATAAGGATGAAAGGCAAAGTTAACCTCGGCGGGATTTGAACTCAGACCGTAAAAAGATGTGACTATGCTGGAAAGCATGGCGTCCAACTCTCTACTGATACTGCCGTAATAATGCTTTATTTTTTCATTCATTTATCACGGAAGGTTTTTAGTTACATTTACACTCTTTAAAACATTTTTATATTGTAGAACCTGTTTAATGTGGTTCGGTATTAAACTGTTTTTCACTGAAAAGTTAGATGAAAGTCAAAAAGTTAGATTAAAATACACGTTTAAAATATATTTCATCAGATCTTTATAATGATAAATAATTTACTCACATGTTAGGAGCAAGAAAAACATTGGGACAAAATTTGGTTACCTTTGGAAAAAAGATATGGGAGAGTAAGAGGGAGATAGAGAGAGAAAGAAAAACATCAGGGGAGGGATAGAACTTTAAGCGTTTGAATTTCTTTAAATGCACCAATTCCCTATCTGTCATGATCTAAAATGATTGAAATAGCAATGGAATGGCCATGGTGTGCCACATCCACGTAAACAAGCACATAACCACACATACACACATAAATATATATACACATCAAACGCCATCAATGATATATATATAACTATACATTCACCTATACATACACATGCGTATATATTGACCATATACACCACTTCCACCTTATTGCCATCAATTGGTGTCAATAAAGTAGAGAAATTTTGATAAATTGGCATACAGATGACGTCAATTAGATTGTTAAACACATAACCTCTAAAAGGGATAATTAGGTTCATAAACAGCGACCCTTTCTAGTTCTTTCTCAATAGATAGTAGAAGACTTGTTTGAAGAGGGGTGGTCCTGTTTGAAGGGGTGTCGTTGTTCGGGGAGGAGGAACTGGTCACATGTGGGCCATGTTGACGGTGGGGGGGGGGGGTGGGGGGGGGGGGCATTCATCCTTTGCATCCAGGAAAGAGGTGACTCTGGTTCCGTGATATAATTTCAGAATTTCATATATTTATTCAAGACATAATATAAGAATACTATTAAATGTCTACTCTTTGCTAAGTAGAAATATTTCTTTCTTTCAATTGTCATTCTCGTTATAAAACACTTTCAAGTACTTTATTAAAACATACTATACACTCACTATTGTCTATTCTTATCCCAGTATAACTACTTCACTCCTTTAGTTGTTCTCAGTATATAATGGTTTCTTATATAGGCACAATGCCAGCAATTTTGGGGAAGGGGACTGGTACTTTATTTCACCGACCCTGTAAGGATGAAAGGCAAAGTTAACCTCGGCGGGATTTGAACTCAGATCATAAAGGGCCGTAACTCTATGCTGCAAAGCATAGCGTCCGCCCCTCTACCAATTCTGCCAATCCACCACCCTATATTCTCACTATATAATAAACTGTGAAAGGAGTCATTAGAGCGGACAAAGTTGTCCGTAGGAGAATTCAGCCAAAGAAAAGCTTTCCTTGGTTGTGAAAAATTTTAGAACCACCTCATTTACAAATACAAGTCTGAATTATTATATAGATCCTCCGTTATTTACAGCGGTGTTTATTACAAATGGTCAATGACGAAGCTACAAATGCCTAGTATTATACAGCGGATACCCACGGGGTACCACATATATATTACTTGGGAGCGTTCAACATTTCAAGTAATTTGTTAAAAATATAATATACACATGTTATTGTATATCTAATATCCTCTCTAAGTATACACGTTTCTCTCTCCCTTTCTTACACACACTATAATAACCTTGGATGAAACTAATTGCATTGTGGAAAAAAACCTTTAAAGAAAAGTAATTTTTGGTTGTGGGAATGCTCGAATTCCTCGGAATATAATATCTGGCTGAGTATTTCACAGACACGTGTGCAATTTAATTCTCAGGCTCGTTCAACGTGTCAGTGTGTGATAAAGCTGTTTTTTTTTTTCGATTTAACAAAGTAGAAAGGATAACTGACGATTTTGAAAATGAGCATTCCACTTGTTTGATCAATTGTACGGCTTGCTCATGAAATTTCGGTGTAATTTGTTGAGCATTCCAGTCACGTGTATCCTTATCCGAATGGTAAGGGATGTTTAGCGTAGCATGGGTGTCAAGTCTGGTCATATGAATTACATGTACAGTCCATCTGACAAGCTTCGATATATAATTGTTTTTTTAGTTTTATTATTAAAGTATTGGATTGGCAGTATCGGTAGAGGGTTGGTCGCCATGCTTTCCAGCATAGTTACGTCCCTTTACGGTCTGAGTTCAAATCCCGCCGAGGTTAACTTTGCCTTTCATAATTATGGTGTCGATAAAATAAAGTACCAGTAATGTACTGGGTAATTGATGGCCTTGTGCCAAAAGTGGAAACAATTATTAAAGTATAGTTCGACTTCAGGCTACGGTAAAAGACACTTATATAAGATGTCTTGCATTAGGATCGAACATAGAAGTATACTTTTTAACCATTCCATCAGCCTCCATCCGTCCACTTATATTTACCGAATCTACCTTAATCTGACATCTCTTATGGGAGCGAGATATTTTTGTTATATTCAATTGACCGTAACGATAAGCTTGGCTGCTATACAGTATGTAAGTAAGTAGGCTCTTAATTCTGCCGTAAGCTGTTATAGAATCTACGACTGTTTACTATTACTTCCAATTTCATAGATGTGATTTTCATCTGACTTTATATAGAATCGCCGTTGTAGTCTAGTAAACATTACTTATAACTAATAGTCAGGCACTTACGTTTTGATTTAATAAACTCTATAAATTCAAGACTGAGCTGTTCATATAGATTCTCTATACAGCAATAAACAGTGTGAGGACTGCAGAAAAATTGTATAGGAATACGTTAGATAATATACAGAGTTCATAGACAAATATATCTTTTGTTACATATACACAGTAATCGCTGTAATTTGAATAGAAAAGTTTAAACCCGAGGTCCAGTTAACCTTCCATCCATTCGAAATTGATAAATAAAGTACATATTCATTAGTTACGTGGATTGTTCCTTTTTATCTCTTTCTCAGTTTCTCCTCTACATGCTCTCTCTTTCTCTGAGGAAATCTGCTGTGTTCGGACCAGGAAATGGCGGGAGGCTCCTTCAGGTTTAATTGCACGGGGTATTATGTGTAAAAAGAGAATTCTATCTCATTGGTTTTTAAAAACAGTCTGATTATCCGCTCTTCTACTGTGCATGTTTTTCTTTAATAGAAGACCAGCAGTTGTCGGTACATTCAAACGTACACCGTTCACGCCTCTGGTATTGGTAAAGTGATGTCATTGACATCAATGTTAGAAAGCAAAGAGCTGGAAACAAATACCAAAATCAACTCGTTTAACCTTCTTACATTTCCACACATTCATGGTAATTTA
>OZ024742.1:190638037-190655537 GCA_964016885.1 Eledone cirrhosa
AGGGTGAAATTGTGGAAAAATCGTTCTATATATATATAAAGGTGTCGTTCACCAGAACTGAACGTAGAACCAGATGATTGCGGTACAAACTACTTTCCAACTTTTTATTCATATATCAGCATTTCACTAAAATAGCTTATTGAATACACACGTGCTTTTATCAAAAATATTTTTTTCTGTTTCTTCCTCTTCTCACTCTTCTATTTCATCTTACATTTCTCATTCTATCTTCTGACGAAAGACTAGTGCCTGAAACGTAAAGACTCTTTCCCTACTATATATATTTATATGTAGATAAATCTACCAAAATATACGGTAGTGTCCAATCCGTATGAAGAACTCAATGTAATCCAAATATCATGAAAAGAAAAGATGTATTCAAAAATTTCTGAAGACAGCATATATATGTGTAGGCATGTATATTCCCTCTGATAGTTTGTGAAACTTTTACATAGATCTATATGATATACATACCAACACACACATATATATCCTAGAAACGATCGTAAAATGATGAATTTTTTAATATAAGGAACTGTTTCTTTGTTTTTATTCATTGTTTTTATTAATTTATATATATATATATATATATATATATATATATATATATATATATATATATATATAAATATAAATATATATATATATATATAAAAATATAAATAGTTATATATATATATATATATATATATATGAAAAAATGGGGAGAAGAATACTGCTGGTTGCACATGGATAACATATATGTATATATTTATTAAAATAACAGATTAAAGTTTAAGCAAAGAATCGCTGCTTTCACCCTTAACGGGATCTTTTGAAACTAACAAAGTTACACTGGGAGATCCTAGCTAGGGCTAGATCGTATAACGGAAATAAAAGACCATGTGACCTCTGCGCCGCTGAGGCCCTGGAAATACTCTACGCCACAGACCACATCTTAAACAAAAAATCTGAGGCAATTTCGGTTTGTAAACATAAATTGCACAAAACTTTCCTGTATTACAGCCCCACGTTATACACTAACGGATAGTACGATTTATACGTGGATACTTTACGTCTTGACGTGGGAGTTAAGTATATGTTTTGTTTATACCATTACTTATTTGGATAGGTAAGTTTATTTTACCCGTATGTCTTGTGAAGATACGTATACCTTCTCGTACGTATATTTGATTGTTTATGTTATGGCGTATAATTTTATATATTCTGGTACATATGGTTTGGCTATGTGTATACGGGAGTTTTGCGTCTGTGTGAGTATGCAGGTTCGTACGTCTGTAGGGTGTGTGTATATGTGTACTTCACGTTTTGGTTGACTTACGTCTCCGAACATTCGTGTATTACATTTAGGTATGTGTGTGCGCTTGTTATATACGTATTTATTTATTTATATAAGTTTATATAATTATTTATTTATTTGTATACACGCATACACACATACACATATTTATATGTGCGTGGTTTTGTATACCAATGGTAAGTGTTTTGCGTATGCTTGTGTATGTACGTATTTGTTTGCGTGTATGTATTTATTTATTTCTATTACTTCTGTATTGTATTTATTTACTTTATTCTTAACTCTGTATCTGAGATTCATTCGGTCTCCTAATTAGAATTTTAGTCTACGACTTCTGCTATACCATTTACGTGGTTTTGTCTTTGCGTGCTATTGTTCTCCCGCTCCACATATGACGTATTATCTTGTTTTTTTTCGTTCATTACCAGAGAACGTCTCTATGAACCACCTAAGAGAACATTAGTCTACGACATCTTTTATACCATAAACGTGGTTCTGTCTTTGCGGGTAATTGTTTTTCACCGCTCCTATTAAGGACGTATTATATTCGTTTTTTCCCGTTCTTTGCCAGCGAACGTTACCACGAACCAAAGTATCGTCTTCCTGTCTTCCTCCGGTTGCAACGTTTTTTGAAATATCCACTTCTGCGTTTACATATTGACTTTGTTAGTTTCAGAAGATCCCGTTAAGGGTGAAAGCAGCGATTCTTTGCTTAAACTTTAATATGTTATTTTAATAAATATTTGCTCTACGGTTCTTATATATTTGATATATATTTATCCTTATCGAGCCCTCTTTGGATTTTAGTCTTCAAATTTATTATTATTACTCTATATATATATATATATATACATGTGTGTGTGTGTGTGCGTGCGTGTCTATGTATATATGTGAATCGTTTATCACTCTACATGGCTGAATACAATAAATGTAATTTGAGCTTTTCTAATATTGATAATAACATTCGATTCGTTTGCAATAATACAAACATCCTCTTTGCTAATATGCAAATCAGCCGATCATTTACTGTATATTTTATAAAATATCATATATTTTCACTAGCTCTGATAGTTGGCAGGTGAACAGTGGGCTGTACTGATGAAGGGTGATACCCAGAAACATTAGTGTCTGCAGTTCTGTTTAAATGCTAACACAAGAGCAAGAATAACAGGGTCACTCTACGGACATGGCTTTAAAGAGGCTGTTTGCATAATTGCAAACGAATCGAATATTTTTTATTAATATTCGAAAAACTCAGATTACGTATGTATATAAATATGTATATATATATATATATATATATATATTAATATATATATATATATATATATATATATATATATATATATATATATATATATATATATATATATATATATATATATATATATATATATATATATATATATATATATATAAGGAAAAGCAAAGTAATTTCAGTTCAAGTCTTTTAATAATAATGATGTGATATATATTTCAATGGCGAAAGTGGCCACACTGTTCTGTGCGCCAAGAACAGTGTAGCCACTTTCGCCATTGAAATATATATCAAATATATATAAAAATATAAAGGCAAAGTTAATCCCGCCGAGGTTAACTTTGCCTTTCATCCTTACGGGGTCGATAAAATAAAGTACCAGTAATGTATTGGGTAATTGAGGGCCTTGTGCCAAAAGTAGAAACAATTATTATTAAAAGACTTGAACATCTGAAACTACTTCGCTTTTCCTTATTCGATAATTACTCCGTCACTCCTATGTGGAATAAGTACGTTGACTGCTTAAATTGAATTGCTTCAATGTTTACCCTAAGTATATATATATATATATATATATATATATATATAATAAAATGTGGAGAGGAAGCACACGAGTTAGGATATATATATATATATATGAATACAGGGAGAAAGAGACGATTATGAGGAAGAAAAATATATTCTTTCTGCACCTTCTGTTTAACATGTGCGACACCACACTAATACATTTCACTGTCATTTGATAATGCATATAAATGCTGAAACCGGTAGTAGACAATAATTAAATATATAAAGAGATACATAAATGCCATTGTTAAATAATAAATAAATCAACCAGTACCTTAACACTTCACACAAAGTAAAACATTTCGTTTTAATCATTTTCTAACCCAGAAAAGAGAGAGAGTGAGAGAGAGAGAGAGAGAGAGAGAGAGAGAGAGAGAGAGAGAGAGAGAGAGAGAGAGAGAGAGAGAGAAACAAAAAAGGAAAAAAATATATTTTTCTTCCTCATAATCGTCTCTTTCTCCCTGTTTTCATATATATATATATATAGTAATAATAATAAATTTGAAGACTAAAATCCAAAGAAGGCTCGATAAGGATAAATATATATCAAGAACCGTAGAGCAAATATTTATTAAAATAACAGATTAAAGTTTAAGCAAAGAATCACTGCTTTCACCCTTAACGGGATCTTCGAGTTTCAGAATTAGCCGTCGAAACGGCTTGAGCTCAGCCGTCGGGGTCCTACTCGTTCCTATATATATATATATATATGCCTCTGTTTGTGTATGTATGTGTGTTTATATTATTACGTGGCTGTGTGTGCTTGTATAATATATACGTATGCCTGTATATATTACACACAAACCCACACATACATAATATACATGTGTGCTTCCACAACCAATGTAAAAATATATCCTTTCTCCGTATAAAAAAGACTGATTTAGCGGGGATATTTTCGGATTACTGACAATAACATTCGGATATATACAGAATATTTTCCGTCTCTAAATCTCAAGAAATGATTTTAAAATAGAGCTTACTAAATTCTTCTTCTTCTTCTTCTTCTTCTTCTTCTTCTTCTTCTTCTTCTTCTTCTTCTTCTTCTTCTTCTTCTTCTTCTTCTTCTTCTTCTTCTTCTTCTTCTTCTTCTTCTTCTTCTTCTTCTTCTCACCATGTTTCTGCTGGTATAACCCCCACTACTACTACTACTACTACTACTACTACTACTACTACTACTACTACTACTACTACTACTACTACTACTACTACTACCAATTTTCATGTTTGATATCCTTTTTTCTTCCTTTCATATTCTCTCCCTTCATCTACATTATTATTACTACTACTATCATCACTGAATAGTTTTATTCGTAGTAGTTCCATTAAAATAGCAACAGTAATATTAGTATTTGTATTTTTTAAATATTATTGAATTGCTGAAGCGAACAGACCTAACTGTCAGAGCTCCTTCGAAAAAAACTAACTTTTAACCGGATTACCTCAAACAACAACGAAATCAAATCTATTTATGCAGTTGTATGCAGTTTTATTCATAGATATTTTCGAATTGTTTGAAGATCCAATCTCTTACCCTGTGTTAGAGAAATTGCTTGATTTTAGACAATTTTAAGAGCCTACTATATATACGTTGAAAACTGGAAGCAAACCGGATTGGAGTGGCAGGAGCATCCCAGGATCATGTACGATGGTGGAGGGTCGTCAATGGACTATGTTCCAAAGAGAGCGATGAGGTTGACTGAATATATACGTTAGTTAAGTTTCGTGGCTTCATGGGTTTGATGCTCGTTATGTCTTGAGTTCAATTAACGTTTGTGCATTGTGGTGTTGAGGAAAACCCTTTATTTCACCTAGCTCCTCTCCCCTAAGTTGAAATAAATGGGTTGTAACTCTAAGTGAAGGTGCGTAGTGGTTAGGGAATTTGATTCGTAAACGTGGGGTTGCGTGTTCGATTCCCGGACCTGGTGATGCGTTATGTTCTTGAACAAGACACTTTATTTCACTAGACACTTTCACTCCTTCTGCTAGGAGTTGCGACTGGTAGATAATATGAGCAATGGAAAGACTAATGGAAGCATTGTTTCCATGGTCCGATTTGATTAGCCCCACCCATTAGTTAGGCGAATCGGATCTTTCGCATCGGTAAAAAAAAATTGTTATTCAAAAGGCCAGCCTTGTGGCGTATTGTGTCTCGCTAAATTGTCTGAGAAATGCTTTAAATGTACACGTGTCAGTGGAATGTTCAAATACATGCATGCTAATTCCATGGCTAGGCTATTCAGTTGATCAAACAACTGGAACACTCACCACCCGAACCGACAGAGGGACGTCAGCTTAAATATCTTCATAGATATTATTAAAACACAATATTCTTGTCCCTTTCCCATGAATGTTAGTTAATTCCACCTTCTTTTTACTTTTGAGATTACTGTTGTCACAGGTTGTTGACGTTCACCTGATCGAGATCAAAGATTAGTGATTAGCTTCCTCTCCCTCGCGGGGAGTACGACAACTTGGGGCCCCAGTTAATTCCATGAGTAGACTATTCTCTTGAGCAAACACTGGAACACGCAATGTCGTAACCGATAGAAGTTTAGCCCAACTCATATATGATACATTTTCTGCACATTGTCATTTAATTGGTTGTTTGCATAAGAAAATGTTTAAAAAGAAAAGCAGAAAAAAGCTCACCAATGTAGTGGTAGACTTACTTTTTATAACGTAAACAAACACGTTCCTAATTATTTTCAAATATGTAAATAGATTTGAAAAAATAACAATGGTAAATCAAACAGACTGAGCTTACGATTACACAACGGAAAATACAAAATAGATTAGTGTTGGAAGACATTTAAATGAGCGAAAACAAAACAAAACAAAGATAATATAAATAGTAGTGATTATCAGCCGCATTATCACCACCATTATCATCATCATCAACAAGAAGAAGAAGAAGAAGAAGAAGAAGAAGAAGAAGAAGAAGAAGAAGAAGAAGACCACCACCTCCACCACCAACAACAACACCACCACCACCAACAACAACAACAACAACATCAACAACAACAATAGCAATAGCAAAAATAATAAAATATACAACTACATAATCATTATTTTAATACTAGAAATCATTATTTGTAAAAGTTGTAGATAATGTAGACTTTGTGAATCTGGGCCAAAGCAAGGTAAAGGAGAAGTTAAGGACGAGGTTTACCGTGAGGTATTTAATTGGAATGGACGAAGGAAAGGAACACACATTTATAGTTAACTAGCAGTAAAGCCCGGCGTTGCTCGGGGTCGCTCAGTAGCTGTGTTAAAGTTACAATGTTAAGTTTCTTTTTTGGCTTAAAAACTGTAGTGTCTACTGTGCAGACTTGAATGTGGTGTTTTTGATTAATATTCCCTCAACCAACAATATGCCTTATGAAGTTAAGAAAACATAACGATAACCCGAATGTTATAACAAAAGAGGATGCTGGGGATAGAAACTGCACTGGTTATTTATTAACAAAGATCGAAAATGTAAACACTGCAACGCAGAGAAAAACATTAGCGTAACCAAATTATCAGTTATGTCTGTCTGCACGCCTATATCACCTCTCTGCACGACTGTCTGTCTGCACGCCTGAAATATTTGCTTGTTTTACGTAGTCTTTAAATAGACTTGTTTTCAAGTAAAAATATTGTTTTAAAATGCTTTTAAATGGAAATGAAGCAAAACGGAAGCTTAGTGTTCGAACTGATCTGTTCGTGTATTGTGTTAATGTCATTTTAAACGCTGAGAAAGCCAGCGTAATTTTTTACGTAAGACGCTCAATGTAAACAGAACAAAGGGAAATAACTGATAACTTACGCTCAAAAATCGATACATTATATTCGATTTCGTCACTTAGGGTGGGTCAATTTGAAATTTTTTTTTTCCGATGTCTTCGCTAGGGCTCAATGTACAAGTATAGCAATTTCGGTGCAATTCCGTGAGAGATTCTAAGAGGAGATGTGTGCCAAAAATCGATAGACAGACAGACAACCACAGTTTTATATATATAGATGAACGGCGAGGTGTATTTTATATACTCCCGTAAGAATGTGGCTGATGTCTAATACAGAGGATGAAGTGTGAAGGCAGGTGCAGCTAATGTTCTACATTTCTCCACACCGGCATGTGCGGCAGGATGTAGAAAAGAGATATGACTAACAACATTTGTGTTTATGTTGATCCTTGGCTCAAGGTGGATCAACGCTGAACCTTGGTCCGAAATGCAAGATATAGCAGCTAAAGTTTTCTCAGCTTACACTCTGATGTATTAAAAAAAAGATTATTGTCTTTAGATAACACTGGTCAACAAGTGTTTTTCATCAAGCATATGTCAAGGTACTTGTGTACTTAGTGTAGTTTTTAATGCTGATTTCAAATATACAATGCGTTTTTTGTTTAGTTTAGTAGAAACGTTTCCCAATATCACACAGGCGAAGTTGAAAGAGGGTATCTTTTTCGGACCCCAAATTGGAGAAGTACTCAAAGATGTCAACTTCAAGACAACACTGGATGAACTGGAACTGCCTGCCTGGAATGCTTTCAATTGGATCTGTGAGAATTTCTTGCGCAACAAGAATGGCAAGAAGGATGGCATCAAGAATCTTCTGAAATGTTACTCAGCAATGGGTTGTCGCATGTCACTGAAAGTTCACTTCTTGGACTCCCATCTAGATTTCTTCGCAGATAACTTTGGAGCAGTGTCTGATGAATATGGTGAAAGATTTCACCAGGATATTAGAGCTATGGAGAAACGGTACCAATGCTTCTGGAATGACAGTATGCTGGCTGACTACTGCAGGACACTTTACCGTGATCAACCAGATCAGGAACACCGCAGTAAATCCAAATCACAATGTTTCTAACTCTGTTGTTCTAACTGTTTATTTTGTCTGACCCATTTTTTGTGTATTCACTCTTTGTAAAATGATAGTGATGATTTTTAACTCAATAAATTCATTTACTTTCTAAAAATAATATGTCCTTATTTATTACGATAATAATTTCATATATACAAATATGTAAATATTTGTATGTATCTACTGAAAAACTGATACGTGTTGCATACAAATGGAGTGAAATTTTGAAATCAGCATGGAAAATTAGTCTAAAAACGTTGGTTTGCATTCATAATGAGTATAATACATTTAATTTTGTTGACCAAGTCTTAGAAAAAATGTTTGAAAACGACGGCTTAATCCTAGTTGTGAAGCCTTTTCTCAAATGCTCTCTCGATAGAGGCTGGTTTGGATTTAAACAACAACGTAGCCCACTTAATCCGTTGGCAAATTTAATACCGCTACCTCGGCCTTAGGGGCCTTTAGCAGAATCCACTCCGTTACAAGCATTCGCGTTGGCTCTCTGATTTTAAGATGCCTTTTTCTCTCCACACTCCAGTCACGTAGACTCTGTTAAAGGTCATGGGTGCTGCACATCTTCCATTGACTGAACAATAAAATAAATAAAAAACAGCAATAACTTCTAATCGTACTAAATAAATAAGGGGAATAACTCACGATCAGTATATAGTTATATATTTGTTTCGAAAACAAAATGCAGATAATAATAATTCTAGATGCTTCAGTTAATAATCTTCTTAATACTAACACCTTTTTCCTATATATGAGAAGAAAGTGTCTGTTTCTTAAGATACACTATTTTATTGCTTCCTTGGACGTTCATGATTCCATTGGCTCTGTATAACATAAGTGATACATCTACTTAATCTCTTTATTGGTGTGTCATTTTTATGACCATTTCACAGTCTTCTTAGCGTCAGATATTAACTTTTGGAAAGCTAAACTCTATTTAATGTGGAAATAATGTTGTTATTGTAATGTTCCCGTTCACATTTTCAAACCTTTATAGTCCCGACTATAATACTCTATACAAACTTTCCATTAGATTGTTTGAAATGTAACAAATATATTTAAATTTTCTCTTTCCTCGTTTATGCCTTACGTAGGTGATACGTTTTATCTGTTACAATAAGTTCCTTATTTAATTAAACAAATTCAGACGTAACAGGTAACAAAAGTCTAAAGAGTTCACTTTATATATTAAAATATATATTGGCATATTGCGATAACGATTACTGAATGTCAGGCTATACTTTGACCTGATCAAATATTTTAGTGCATTAAGTTTTCTTCAATTACAACACATACAGGATTACCATACCCTTTAAGTGCCAATTTGAAACATTCAATAATTCTAGAGAGTCGACGTGGCTGTATGGTTAGCAAGTTCGTTTTGAAACTTCGTTATTCAAGTTTCGATAGACACATGGCATCTTGCAAAAGCGTTTTTACTTTAGCCTTGTATTCACCAATAATTTATAAGTGATGGTGGCCGAAAGTTGTTCAGAAATGAGTGCGATATATATTAGTGTACATGTGTATTTCCCATTCCTTGACTACCTTATCTGGACACTTTAACTTGATCTATTTGTTCCATGTGGTTGTCATTTACCATTTTTTGAAAAGGATATGGCAGATACAATCTCTAAATAAACATCAAGAAACCAATGGAAGCTAAAGCACAGGATTGTCTGTGTAAAACTGCTAAAAGTGTAGCTCGTACAAGCAGGTCTTCGAGCGATTTCATGCATTTTTTAGAAACGGACAAATTTCCCTTCAAAGCCGATATATAAAACTAGGTAAATACGTTTGAGATCTATTATTATTATTCGGGGAATGGACAGTGTTGGCAGAGCGTCGGACAGCATGCTTCGGAGCATAGAATTACGGCCCTTTACGTTCTAAGTTCAAATATTACGAGGTTACCTTGGTTGTTCATCCTTACGGGTTCGATAAAATAAATACCAATAATGCACTGGGGTCGATTTAATCGACTTTCCCCTTCCTTTCAAATTGCTGGCCTTAAGCCTAAAGTAGAAACAGTTATTATTGTCACTATTAGTCTTTTTTATATTGCGTGTTGTTAGTGCAATACCGAGCATAGCTCTGTGTGCCTAGGGTAAGTGCAGTATTTTTTTGGTGTCGTTATTTGCATCGTATTGAGAGTACTCTTCGTAATATGTGTGAAGTGTCTATTGTTGTTATCATTATTGTAATTATAATCATTATTGTTGTTGTTGCTGCTTTTGCTGCTGTTGCTATTCTTATTGTTGTTATTGTTTTTATTGTTGCCCTTGACGTTGTTGCAGTGTTGTTAAGACGTGTTATTTTGAACCCCGCAGGAGTTAAATTTTCCGAGTTGAATTTAATTGGAAAAAATTCTTTTCAAATGAAGCGACCACATACGAAGAAAGGTATCTAGTTAATTATCTGCATCATTTGTTGTTCACCCTTTTGGGTGAAGAAGATTTTATTTTAGAAGAAACGTTTTTTTTTTCTACCAGTCGTAAACAAACAAAATGGCTGCAGCTTCTAAGGAAATACAAAACATCTTCTTAAAAAGTTTGGACGCAAAAACATGTTTTTACATTTTTACAGACAATAGACAGAAAAAGAAATAGAAAAAATCTCAAAATAATTACATTTTTTTTCACAACAATGTACAAATAACGATTTTCTGACGTAACGTAATTTCATGGAACAGCTTATATAATGATAACAGGATGAACAATAAAAGGCGGCAATAATACACGCTCAGGTATTTTGGCAAGGGAGGTAATGAATAGAGGATCCGAATTAAGAAGCAGAGAAAAGGTTTCCAACGTCGTCTTTCATTTAAGGTAGCTGAAAATAGTAAAAAATATAAAAAAAATATAAAAAACACCAAAAAGTAGAACATCGCAAGGATTGGATGTTTTGGTCGAAAAGAAAAGAAATAAACGTAAGGGGGATTGAAGAAACAAAGAAAAGAATAATTAAAGGAATAAATAAATAAATAAAATAAATAGATAGATAAATAAATATATTTTTAAGAAAAACATCTGAACATGTTAGGACAAATTTTTACAATAAGGAAATATTAGAGAGAGAGAGAGAGAGAGAGAGAGAGAGAGAGAGAGAGAGAGAGGGAGAGAGAGAGAGAGAGAGAGCTGTGGGTGAGGTATAGGGAGATTTAGAGGGAGAAAAATAAATGAAGAAAGAGAGAGGTCGAGAGAGACAAAGGGCTAGAGAGAGGCGAAAGGGAGAAGGAGAGAGGATGAAAACAGAGAGGAGACAGAGAATTTGAATAAGATAGTGAAGTGAGAAAGAGGAGAAGTGTGAGGGGGAGGGACAAAAGGATTTGAGGGTGAGAGAGGAGATTGTGAGGAATGGAGAAATAGAGAGTTAAAAGATGTGTGTGGAAGATAGAGAAGAAGAAACAGAGAGACAAAGAGAAATAGACAGAGGGATAAAGTGAGATAAAGAGAAAGAGGGAAATAGAGAGTTGCACAGGAGAAGGAAAGAAAGAAAGTAGGCGTGTGAAAAAGGACTGAGAGAGAAAGAGAGTAAGAGAGAAAGAGGGGGAGAGAGGGAGAGAATAAAAAAAAGGACGATAGGGAAGAAATATTTTGGAGAATGAAAGAAAACATACTATTATACAATATATTGACATAGACGTAACTATACAGAGTTGGCTCCCTATTAGGTGTTCATCAAATTCCATCCTATTTAATGTTACATTCCATTTACAGTCATGCAAATGTTTACTGAAAAATACTCGGTGTGATTGTATTAATCCTGGTTAAGACCATATAGTGGATGTAACGCTAACACACACCATCTACCTATGTTAGGCTACTGTATCAAGCCTGGTTATGACCACATGGTGGATGTAACCCTAACATACACCATGTAACTATGTTATTCTATTGTGTGAAGCCTGGTTAAGACCACATGGTGAATGTCACCCTACCATACACCATGTAACTACGTTACGCTACAGTATCTAGCCTGGTTAAGACCAGATGGTAAATGTAAGCAAAACATACACCATGTAACTATGTTATTCTATTGTGTGAAGCCTGGTTAAGACCACCTGGTGAATGTCACCCTACCATACACCATGTAACTACATTACGCTACAGTATCTAGCCTGGTTAAGACCAGATGGTAAATGTAAGCAAAACATACACCATGTAACTATGTTATTCTATTGTGTGAAGCCTGGTTAAGACCACATGGTGAATGTCACCCTACCATACACCATGTAACTACGTTACGCTACAGTATCTAGCCTGGTTAAGACCAGATGGTAAATGTAAGCAAAACATACACCATGTAACTATTTTACTCTATTGTATCAATCCTGGTTAAGACCACATGGTGAATGTAACCCTAACATGCATCACGTATGTGTTACACTACTGTATCTAGCCTGGCTAAGATTTCAAGGTGAATATAAACCTAACATACCCCGTGTAACTATGTTAAAGCACTTAGCAGCATGTTACAGAGTGTTTAAGAACTGAAAGATGCATAAAATAACACCACAAACAAAGTGAAGATAATGACTCGATATCACACTTTTTTCAGACTTACTTAGTTATAAACAATATCGGTTCACATGTAGCAGTTATTTCAAAGCAAAGCTAATATATGAAATTCTTGAGATATGCAACATCAATATAATTATTTCTACTTTTGTGAAAAGACCAGGAATTTAGGAAGAGGGGCCATTGACAATTGACACCCAATATTAGACTGGTACTTTATTTTATCGATCCCGGAAGGATGAAGAGCAAAGTCAACATCGGTGGAATTTGAACGTAAAGAACCGGGACAAACACCGTAATTGCATTGTATATGACATCCTATTAATTCTGCCAATAATGTCATCAATATAATGGCTTCTTATTTAGGTACAAGGCCATTGAGTTTTGCGAGAGGGGAAAGTCAATGAAATCGACCTCAGTAGATTACTGGTACTTTATTTCATCGACCTCGTAAGGATAAACGGCTAAACTAACTTCGGCGGGATTTGAACTCTATGCCGCGAAGCAGGCCGTCCCACGCTCTAGGCTACAAACATCTTCACCAAGTTGTGTATATTAGCTTTGAAGCACGGTATCCGGCGCGTTACCAATATTGCCAATCCACCGCAATTAACGCCATCAAAGTAACAATAGGGAAGAATCTAAAGTATAGTGAAGCCATATAAATGTGGAAGTATTATAAATTTGAAGTAGGAACTTTGTTGGTCGGCCTTGTTGTTCATTATCTAATACTCTGATGTCTGTGCGCATGGCTGAAGCAAAATGAATGAAAACAAAATCAGTTTGTTACATAAGCTTTATTCACTAAATGTCTATGGTAACTCACAGAGAATCCACATTCAGGAGAAAATGTCAAGTAAAAACTATCATTTTCGTCAAGTATTTTGAAATAAGCACACACACACACACACACACACATATATATATATATATATATATATATATATATATATATATATATGTATATATATATATATGTATGTACGTATGTATGTATATATACACACCCACGCATATATATATATATATATGTATATATATATAGTTATACTTGGGGAGGGTCATATTGTTGTAAAATTACCAGAATTAATAACAGAACACACTCGCTGTTTGGTTGGATTTCGCTTCTGTATCTTTTATATCAGTCAATTTATCGGTCCTCAATGTTACCATTGACTGACCAACGGTCAAAAATACAGATATAATATAGACACAAACACATATATATAGTCTAAGAAAGTTCTTTCGTTGCACATCTGCAACAACGTCAGTGGTGCTATTATGTTCCCCCTGTTGTATTGTATATCTACGCCATCTTTATTTAATCTCTTTATTTATTTATTTATTTATTTTTGTCTTCTCTGCGGATGCGTTTGCCTCTGTGTATAGTCTTTGATGTATCTTCGCGGTTGGCTGACTGTGTTCTGGTTATTGTATTCTATCTTAGTTTACTAGTGTGTGTTTATATGTGTTTGTTGTTATTGTGCTTATGTATGTATTTATATATTTATTTATTTATTTATTTATTTATATTTCTCTTAGGTCAGTATTGTTTGTTTTAGTGTTGTCGTTATTCCATTCATTTTTTCTGTTTAGCTTTGGCATTCTGAGTTCTATTTCACTGGCCTCTCTGATTTGCCTATCTGCTGGATCATTTCTATGTTTAGATATTATTTTAATTTCTGTGTTGTCTATGTTACCGTTATGTTGTTGTCTGGCGTGTTCGTATAGTACTGAACCGTCTTTTCGTCCTTTTAGTTCTCTCCCCGTGTTGGTCTACCTTTTCACCTATGCTACGAGCTGTATGGCCTATGTATGTTGTTGTCATATTTCTGCAAGTACCCTCTGTACATCTTACACAATAGACTACATTTCTGGTTTGACAGTTTATCCGGGGGTTTACTTTACATATAATACATTTCCTATTAGTACAGTGGGTTTTCTTAAAAGGGTAGGTTTTGCTGATCAGGATTTTAGGGTGGTTCCTGGCTTTTCTACCACCTTAATCTTTAAGTCGGTCTTTCTCAGGGCCTTTCTACACTGGTTAGCTAATTTACCTCCAGGGGTAGCGTCCACGAACATGACACTCTGGTATCTTTGGTTGTCGTACCATGAGGTGGCTTTCCCTATCTTATGTTTAGTCCTATCCTAGCTATTCCATGATTTGCTCTTGTATAATGGGCAAATTTATTTCATGTCCAGTTCTATGAGGGTCCTATACTTCCCAGTGGCTCCTTCGTATACTCTGATTCTGTCTCTTTGGTTCCAGCCAGAGAGCTGCATGGGATTGATGAAGTGTTGGATGTGTTTTTCCATTTCTGTTGGGTCGCACATGCGGGACACGTTCTTCATCACTCGTACCAAGTCTGCGATCAGAATATTAAACTTAGCACTACTGGACATTGCTGAGTTTTTGAGTATCAGGTATTTGGAGGCCATGGGTTTAGCGTAGTGCGAGTGGAGAATGTTTGCTCTCTAGTCTATAGTGTTAATCCAGAGTTCCGTGTCTAATACACGTAGTCTATTGTTAAGGTGCTTGGAAGGGTAGTCGATAGTTACAGTTATACTCTGGTGTATGGAATTAGCTATCTGCTGGATGCTTTCCATTGTTCTACATTCTAAATCATATTTGTTAGTACTCTCTTGTGGCGATGTCCTTATTACTATATTAATGTCGTCTACGTAACGAGAGTACATGATGAGGTCTATGGAGCTGTCATCAAGGAGATCTTTGAGTCTCCTTTCCCACCATACCATAAAAAGGTTGGCAACGTCACCAGCTATGCTGACGCCAATGGCTGCTCCCTCATTTTGGGTGTAAATCTTCTCGTTGAATTTGGATATGTGGCCCTTTAGGGTAGTTTTAATACTAACTCCTAATGCATGTGCGACCATTTTTCTTACCTGATCATTGTTTGTGGACGCTACCAGTGGAGGGAAATTAGCTAACCAGTGTAGAAAGGCCCTGAGAAAGACCCACTTAAAGATTGAGGTGGTAGAAAAGCCAGGGACCACCATAAAATCCCTGATCAGCAAAACATACACTTTTAAGAAAACCCACTGTATTAATAGGAAATGTATTATATGTAAAGTAAACCCCCGGATAAACTGTAAAACTAGAAACGTAGTCTATAGCATAAGATGTACAGAGGGTACTTGCAGAAACATGAAAACAACATACATAGGCGATACAGCTCGTAGCATAGGTGAAAAGATAAACCAACACGGGGGGAGAACTAAAAGGAGGAAAAGAGGGTTCAGTACTATACGAACACGCCAGACAACAACATGATGGTAACATAGACAACACAGAAATTAAAATAATATCTAAACATAGAAATGATCCAGCAGATAGGCAAATCAGAGAGGCCAGTGAAATAGAAGATAGAAGGCCAAATCTAAACAGAAAAAATGAATGGAATAACAACAAGACCCAAATAAACAATACTGATCTAAGAGAAATATAAATTAATAAATAAATAAATAAATACATACATAAGCACAATAACAACAAACACATATAAACACACACTAGTAAACTAAGATAGAATACAATAACCAAAACAGAGTCACCCAAACATGAAGACACATCAAACACTATACACAGAGGCAAACGCATGCGCAGAGAAGAAGACAAAAATAAATAAATAAAGAGATTAAATAAAGATGGCGTAGATATACAATACAACAGGAGGAAACATAATATCACCACTGACGATGTTGCAAATGTGCAACGAAAGAACTTTGTTAGACTATATATATATGTGTTTGTGTCTATATTATATCTGTATTTTTGACCGTTGGTCAGTCAATGGTAACACTGAGGACCGAATAAATTGACTGATATAAAAGATACAGAAGCGAAATCCAACAAAACAACGAGGGTGATCTACTATTAAATCTAGCAATATTACAACAATATGACCCTCCCCAAGTGCCCTGGAAATACTCTACGCCACAGACCACATCTTAAACAAAAAATCTGGGTCAATTTCGGCTTATAAACATAAATTGCACAAAACTTTCCTGTATTACAGCCCCACGTTATACCCTAACGGATAGTTCGATCTATACGTGGATATTTTACGTCTCGATGTGGGAGCTAAGTATATGTTTGTTTATACCTTTACTTATTTGCATAGGTAGGTATATATTATCCGTATGTTTTGTGAAGGTACGTATACCTTCGCGTACGTATATTTGATTGTTATGGCGTATACATTTTTTTATATTTCTGGTACATATGGTTTGGCTATGTGTATACGGGAGTTTTGCGTCTGTGTGAGTATGCAGGTTCGTACGTATGTAGGGCGTGTGTATATGTGTACTTCATGTTTTGGTTGACTTACGTCTCCGAACATTCGTGTATTTACATGTAGGTATGTGTGTGCGCTTGTTATATACGTATTTATTTATATACGTTTATATAATTATTTATTTATTTGTAGACACGCTTACACACACACACACATATTTATATGTGCGTGGTTTTGTTTACCTATGGTAAGTTTTGCGTATGCTTGTGTATGTACGTATTTGTTTGCGTGTTTGTATTTATTTATTTCTATTACTTCTGTATTGTATTTATTTACTTTGTTCTTAACTCTGTAGCGGAGATTCATTCGGTCTCCTAGTTAGAATTTAGTCTACGACCTCTGCTATACCATTTACGTGGGTTTGTCTTTGCGTGCTATTGTTCTCCACGCTCCACATATGACGTAGTATCTTCGTTTTTTCGTTCATTGCCAGAGAACGTCTCTATGCACTACCTAAGAGAACATTAGTCTACGACCTCTTTTATACCATAAACGTGGTTCTGTCTTTGCGCGTAATTGCTTTTCACCGCTCCTATTAATGACGTATTATATTCGTTTTTTCCCGTTCTTAGCCAGCGAACGTTACCACGAACCAAAGTATCGTCTTCCTGTCTTCCTCCGGTTGCAAATTTTTTTGAAATATCCAGTTCTGCGTTTACAGATTGACTTTGTTAGTTTC
>OZ024742.1:190660537-190675537 GCA_964016885.1 Eledone cirrhosa
CCGCATCCAGGTAACCATGGTCGACCCTATCGAACGCCTTAGATTGATCCAAGTTGATCAGAGCCCCACCAAAGCCGGGTTCGTTCCCAACCCTCTCTATGATGTATCGCATGAGGTGGAGGTTGTCATGGATGGACCTGGACGGGATAGCGCATGTCTGCGCATCTCCCACCAGGTTGCCCACGACAAGCGCCAACCTCTTTGCTAGCACCTTGGCCAAAATCTGTAACTCTGTATTTAGCAGAGTTATGGGCCTGAAGTTACTTATTTCGTCCCCCTTGTTCTCGTCCTTCCTCACTAGCGTGACTACGCCCTTGGTCACAGTACAGGGAATTCTCCCGTTCTGTTGCCAGTTGCAGTAGACCGCCTCGAGGAGATCGGGGAACAAGTCCGGCATAGCTAGATATAATTCGTAAGGAAGACCATCGAGACCCGGGGATTTGCGTTTGCCGCATTGGCTCAGCACGTCCTCTATCTCAGCGGCCGAAATCGGCTCCTCGCAGGACTTCGCCTCCCTGTCCGAGAGGCGCGGCAGGCCGTCGAGGTATGGACCGAAGTCCACGTTCCCAACCGGCTCCCCGCCCCTCCCGAACAGTCGGGCAAAGTGCCTTTGAAAGGCCTCACACATCTGCTTAGGCTCAAGAATCGCCCGTCCATCCAGGTCTCGCAAAGACCGGATGGTGGATTTAGTTCCACTGTTGGCCTCTGTGACGCGGGCCCAGCTAACAGCTTTGGCCCCCTCGTTCCCTAGAGCACGTATTTTACTTCGGACAACGCAGCCTTCGTGCTTCGCGTCGAAAAACTGGCTCAAAGCCGTTCTCGACGCTAGCACTCTGGCCACGTCGCCGCTTCTAATTGCCTCTTCTACTCTATCTATTAGCTCCCTTTCCTTCCTATTCCTATCCGCAGCTAGAACCTTACTAAATTCAATCGAGACTACTCTAATCTCTCTCTTTAGAGATACCCACCACCTGCTGTTGACGATCGCTCCAGTCAACCGTTCCTTAACTAACGTACTAATCCGATTCCTGTAGGCTCTACTTGCCGGCAAGGACAAGTTGAGCTTCCAGTAACCGGGGCCCTGTCTATGAGTTCTGTCAAGGTTGACCATGCAGGTCACTAATTTGTGGTCTGAATAGCCAACCATGCGCATTTTTGGACAACTTAAAAAGTCCTTATCCTTAATTCTAACTAAGAACCTATCTAGGTACGACCTAGATGATCCGCTACGATTTGCCCAAGTCCAGGTTGGCGCAGTCGGAAAATCTAGTCGATATCTATCGGCCAGGTCAAATCGACCGATTAACCCTTTGAGGCTATTACACCCCTCTCTATCGGGGCAGGCCCCTACGTAGTCCCAGCGTGCATCTAGGATACCATTCCAGTCCCCCACTAATAGCAAGGAGCGGGACGTCCCTAGAAAAGTCTCCAGACGATGGAAGAAGTCCGGCCGCATTGACCCGAAAGGGCCGTAGGCGGCTACCAACCTAAACGCTCCACCTTTACCACTGCCAAGGTCCAGAACCACTAGTCGACCCTCCGGGTCCAAATGTACCATCTGTGTTGCGAGACCCAGATGTTTTTGCAGCAGAACGACAACTCCACCCCCGCCTCCGGGCTGACAGAGAGATGCGTGCATCTCAAAGTCATCAAAGGCGGGGGCCAGCTGTCGCACGTTGCTGATCCGGGCCTCGCAAATAACCATCACATCTATACGTTGTGACCTGAGGTCATTTAGAAGCATTGCTTGCTTCCAAGTTGAGCCCAGGCCACGTGCATTTAAACAGCCTACTCTTAGCATAGCCATGTTGGTAGTGAAGAGAAAAGGCACTTACCTCTCTGCGTCCCGGGTATCGGGCTGCACAATTTCCATTAGGGTGGGGGATGGGTTGTTGGGTGGGGTGGTGGTTTGTGGAAGTGTGGGGGCATCAGTGTGATGTGTGGTTGGGGAGCTTGGAGTTGTGTGGGTGTTTGGGGAGGGGGTGGGATAGTTTTTTAGGAGGACGCGGTTAATGGGCCCGACGCAGGGGGGACCCACGTCCTCTTTAAAATTGTTTTTTAAAGTTTTATAGGTGTCCTGTGGGGCCTTAATCATTTTGAGGTGGGGGAAATCCCCTGCCTGGGTGAAGTTAGGCCCTTGTGTTTTTATTAGATTGTTGTTGTACACAATGTTTAACAGTTTTTTGTTTCTTGTATTTATGTATGTGTATGCATGTTTTTGTTTTTGTGTGGTGTTTTTTGTTTGCTGTTGTTGTGAGCTCTTTTGTGTTGGTGTCAGTGTTATGTTTTGGGGAGGGGTTTTTTTCATTTGTGTGTCTGAGGTGTGTTTTCTTTTTTTTCTTTTGATTGTGTGGAAGTGCTCCTCCTCGTCTGACGACGAACTAGGGTCATCTTCCGCGTTGGAGGGGAGGGGTATATTTTCGGGTTGTGTTTGCGGTACGGGTGTTTTGGAAATTGTTTTTGTTTTTTGAGTGGAGGGGATGGGTTGGACATTGTTTTGTTTTGGTTTGAGCTGTGGTGGTTGTTTTTGTAGTGGTAGTTGTGGTGATTGTGTTGGTTGTGCAGTTGTTGGTGGTGTAGGCAGGATTGGGGTTTTCTTATTAAGTTGGGGACAGACAGCCCTCAGGTGACCTCTGGTTCCGCAGAGGTAACACGAGGGCCGTCTACCCTCAACGGTAATGTTGATGAAGGTTAGATCATCCAGTATGACGCGTTCAGGGATCTGGGCGATCCTTTCGGGCCTCATTTGAACTACAAGTTCGAGGCTCGTTCCACTGAACGCGTCACCCGATGCCTTTCCCATGGACACCAGCATGTCATCCTCCAGGTCCAGAAAACCTGTCAAAACCCACCATATGTCCATAATCGGCAGGATGGTGTGGATTTTTATTTTTTGTGTTCTTCTACCCATGTACGTAGGGTAGAAGGTGTATGCGGTGGATGTGATTGGTTTGATGGACAGTTTCACTGCTGTGTCCCTGTCCTTCATGAGAATGGATAGACTCCCGTAGAGTCTATCCTTCTGAATGAAGGTGATGTCCTTCATGACGTCTTTTAAAACCAGCTCTATCTCGCTCTGTGATGGTTGAGCTGGTTTTTTACTTTTGTTCGAGATTGTCCTAAACATGACCGTGTTTAGGAGTCTCTGGCTTTTTAGTTCCGGGGGGGAATGGATTGTGAATGAACCATTTTCCCCGTACACTATATATTTTTTCGCATCCGCCAGTAGCTCCTTCGCTTTTGTTATATCTACTGGCAGATAGTCGAGGGTTTTCCTTGTCGTCTCGGCGAAGGAGAAATTTTGTTTGTTTGTGTTGTTGTTGTCGTTGGTGGTGTTGTTGTTATCATTGTTGTTGTTGTCACCGTTATTGGTCTTGTTGTTGTTATTGTTATTGTTATTGGTGTTGTTTTCGTCCGTCGCATTGTTGTTGTTGCTGTTGCTGCTGGTTCTTTGAGTTGTTGCCATGGCAACGTCAAGTTGTCGGTTAACAGGTGGAGAGAATTCTTCCTCTGGCTGACCTTTCTTCTTGACCTCTGCTACTGTGACAGTGGCAGGGGGAAGCTGTAAGTTCATCTTCCCCTTTCCTCCTTCGAATTTTGGTGAAGAAGCTTCGGCCATTTAAAAAATATTGACTTTTCAACAAGAAAAAACTTTTTTTTTTGTTTAACTATTTCGCCTAAAGGCGTAGAATATTTTGAGAGACTGACCAGATCAAAGTTTGACCTGGCAGTCCCTCTACAAAATGGTACAAAAATTAAAGTTATCAGACAAGAATTTCTATAGAAATTTAAACAGAACTTACTCAGCAAGTTATACGCGTGTGTCCATCCCAGAGATAGATAGATAGCTAGCTAGATAGATAGATAGATGGAGATAGAGTGTAAACATCATATTTAATATAAAATTCCTTCTACAGGATTGGAACTGTTTCATTCGTATGAAATCCTCTTGATGATTTTATACAAATAAAACAGTTCTTGTACTGGAGAAGCCATATCTATATTAAATATGATGTATATATATTTAAAGAGAGAGTGTGTGTGTGTGAGGGAGAGAGAGAGTGCATGTGTGTGTATATATATATATATATATATATATATATATGTATGTGTGTGTGTGTGTGTGAGTGTGTGTGTGTGTGTGTGTGTGAGAGAGAGAGAGAGAGAGAGAGAGAGAGAGAGAGAGAGAGAGAGAGAGAGAGGGGGAGAAAGAGAGATCGTACATGGTTTCACTGATGACAGATAAAAATCCCCAAATAATTATCTGGCCTTCTCATCATTACAGGGATAGCTGTACAATGGCCACATTATCATAGCGAGACTCTCGTATATTTATTTAACACAAGCGTATAGTATATGCTTACATATACACACCTATGATCATATATCTATATTGTTTATATTTATATATATAAATTATAAACCGACTCAGATAAACCCTCTGTGAAAGTGTTCAGCAGGGAAGAAAAAATACATTGCTTTAAGTAATAGTATCAGTATAAAAGTTGATACGCAATTAGCTGAATAAGAACACTAGCGTCAAACGACGTGAAACGAATATAAATAAACAAACTGTACCGAAAATCTTTTTGAAAAAAGCTGTAAACATAACTGAAGCCAGTAAAAGTAAACAAAGAAATATAACTAACCATCAAATTACATGGCTCACTAATACAGAAAGAAACCTTCTAAATAACTTAATGATCAGTCATTGCATTTTTCAAAACCTATTTTCCCTATATATAAATATAAATAGGAAAAGAGTCAGGACCCCGAAGGCTGGGCTCTGGCCGATTCGACAGCTAGATCCAAATATAGATCTTATATATTATGAAATACTGTTGGCTTCTTGCTCGCAATAGTTTCTATACAATAGTTTCTCTCTCTCTCTCTCTCTCTCTCTCTCTCTCTCTCTCTCTCTATATATATATATATATATATATATATATATATATATATATATATATATATATATATATATATATATATATAGAGAGAGAGAGAGAGAGAGAGAGAGAAAACATTTACGAAATGGAAATGCGGGTATATAGAATTTATTAGGTAACAATTGTTTCTATAGTGTATGAGTTGCCTATACCTCGCTATTTGAATAATACACAAATATTATCAAAAACCGAAAGTACACTGTAAGCCAACACACCATGTCATTAGACCTTTGTATTAGAATGATATGAAAATATTTTATATATATATATATATATATATATAGTAGTAGTGGTGGTGGTGCTCGTGCTGGTGCTGCTGTTAGTGCAGCTGTTTGTGGTGGTGGTGCCGGTGGTGGCGGTAGTAGAAATGATATTGATAGTAGTTGTAGTAGTAGTAGTAGTAGTATATATATATGTATATATATATATATATATATATATATATATATATATATATATATATATATATATATATATATATATATATATATATATATGTATATATATATATATATATATATATAGTTATACTTGGGGAGGGTCATATTTGCGTAATATTGCCAGAATTAATAACAGAACACACTCACTGTTTGGTTGGTTTTCGCTTCTCGCTGTCTTTTATATATATATATCTGCGATCTAACTTACTCGGTCCTCAATGTTGCCATTGACTGACCGACGGTCAGAAATAATACAGATACAATATAGACACAAACACATATATATAGTTTACATAATTTACATAAATCTTTCGTTGCACATCTGCAACATCGTCAGTGGTGTTATATTATATTCCTCCTGTTGTGTTGTATGTCTACGCCATTTTTTTTTATTCAGTCTGTCTATATATTTATTTATTTATTTGCTTGTTTGTTTATTTTATTTTGTCTTCTTTGCGCATGCGTTTGCGTGTGTGTATAGTGTTATGTGTGCTGTGTGACTAGTGTGTATAGAGTTGTGTCTGCTGGGTGACTAGTGTGTGTTTATGTGCTTGTTGTTATTGTGCTTGTGTATGTATTTATTTATCTTATTTTATTTTATTTTATTTATTTACTTATTTATACTTCTCTTAGATCAGTGTTGTTTGTTTGGGTGTTGTTGTTGTTCCACTCATTCTTTCTGTTTAGCTTTGGTCTTCTAATTTCTATTTCACTGGCCTCTCTGATTTGCCTATCTGCTGGGTCATTCCTATGTTTAGATATTATTCTAATTTCTATGTTGTCTATGTTACCGTCATGTTGTTGTCTAGCATGTTCGTATAGTACTGACCCGTTTTATCGTCCTTTTAGTTCCCCCCAGTGTTGGCCTATCCTTTCACCTATGCTACGAGCTGTCTCACCTATGTATGTTGTTGTCATGTTTCTGCAAGTACCCTCTGTACATCTTATGCTATAGACTACGTTTCTAGTTTTACAGTTTATCCGGGGGTTCACCTTACATATGATACATTTCCTATTGGTACAGTGGGTTTTCTTAAAAGGGTAGGTTTTGCTGATCAGGGATTTTATGGTGGTTCCTGGCTTTTCTACCACCTTTATTTTTAAGTGGGTCTTTCTCAGGGCCTTTCTACACTGGTTAGCTAATTTCCCTCCAGGGGTGGCGTCCACAAGCATGACACTCTGATATCTCTGGTTGTCGTACCATGATGTGGCCTTCCCTATCTTATGTCTAGCCCTATCTAAGCTATTCCATGATTTGCTCCTGTATAGTGGGCAAATTCCTTTCATGTCCAGTTCTATGAGGGTCTTATACTTTTCAATGGCTCCTTCGTATACTCTGACTCTGTCTCTTTGGTTGTAGCCAGAGAACTGCAATGCGGTTGATGAAGTGTTGGATGTGTCTTTCCATTTCTGTTGGGTCGCACATGCTGGACACATTCTTCATCACTCGTACCAAATCTGCGATCAGAATATTAAACTTAGCACTACTGGACATTGCTGAGTTTTTGAGTATCAGGTATTTGGAGGCCATGGGTTTAGCATAGTGTGAGTGGAGAATTTGGGCTCTCTCGTCTATAGTGTTAATCCAGAGTTCTGTGTCTAATACAGGTAGTCTATACCAGAGTATAACTGTAACTATCGACTTCCCTTCCAAACACCCTAACAATAGACTACCTGTATTAGACACAGAACTCTGGATTAACACTATAGACGAGAGAGCCCAAATTCTCCACTCACACTATGCTAAACCCATGGCCTCCAAATACCTGATACTCAAAAACTCAGCAATGTCCAGTAGTGCTAAGTTTAATATTCTAGATAGGGCTAGACATAAGATAGGGAAGGCCACATCATGGTACGACAACCAGAGATATCAGAGTGTCATGTTTGTGGACGCCACCCCTGGAGGGAAATTAGCTAACCAGTGTAGAAAGGCCCATTTAAAAATAAAGGTGGTAGAAAAGCCAGGAACCACCATAAAATCCCTGATCAGCAAAACCTACCCTTTTAAGAAAACCCACTGTACCAATAGGAAATGTATCATATGTAAGGTGAACCCCCGGATAAACTGTAAAACTAGAAACGTAGTCTATAGCATAAGATGTACAGAGGGTACTTGCACAAACATAACAACAACATACATAGGTGAGACAGCTCGTAGCATAGGTGAAAGGATAGACCAACACTGGGGGGAACTAAAAGGACGAAAAAACGGGTCAGTATGTATGTTGTTGTCATGTTTCTGCAAGTACCCTCTGTACATCTTATGCTATACACTACGTTTCTAGTTTTACAGTTTATCCGGGGGTTCACCTTACATATGATACATTTCCTATTGGTACAGTGGGTTTTCTTAAAAGGGTAGGTTTTGCTGATCAGGGATTTTATGGTGGTTACTGGCTTTTCTACCACCTTTATTTTTAAGTGGGCCTTTCTACACTGGTTAGCTAATTTCCCTCCAGGGGTGGCGTCCACAAACATGACACTCTGATATCTCTGGTTGTCGTACTATGATGTGGCCTTCCCTATCTTATGTCTAGCCCTATCTAGAATATTAAACTCAGCACTACTGGACATTGCTGAGTTTTTGAGTATCAGGTATTTGGAGGCCATGGGTTTAGCATAGTGTGAGTGGAGAATTTGGGCTCTCTCGTCTATAGTGTTAATCCAGAGTTCTGTGTCTAATACAGGTAGTCTATTGTTAGGGTGTTTGGAAGGGAATTCGATAGTTACAGTTATACTCTGGTATAGACTACCTGTATTAGACACAGAACTCTGGATTAACACTATAGACGAGAGAGCCCAAATTCTCCACTCACACTATGCTAAACCCATGGCCTCCAAATACCTGATACTCAAAAACTCAGCAATGTCCAGTAGTGCTAAGTTTAATATTCTGATCGCAGATTTGGTACGAGTGATGAAGAATGTGTCCAGCATGTGCGACCCAACAGAAATGGAAAGACACATCCAACACTTCATCAACCGCATTGCAGTTCTCTGGCTACAACCAAAGAGACAGAGTCAGAGTATACGAAGGAGCCATTGAAAAGTATAAGACCCTCATAGAACTGGACATGAAAGGAATTTGCCCACTATACAGGAGCAAATCATGGAATAGCTTAGATAGGGCTAGACATAAGATAGGGAAGGCCACATCATGGTACGACAACCAGAGATATCAGAGTGTCATGCTTGTGGACGCCACCCCTGGAGGGAAATTAGCTAACCAGTGTAGAAAGGCCCTGAGAAAGACCCACTTAAAAATAAAGGTGGTAGAAAAGCCAGGAACCACCATAAAATCCCTGATCAGCAAAACCTACCCTTTTAAGAAAACCCACTGTACCAATAGGAAATGTATCATATGTAAGGTGAACCCCCGGATAAACTGTAAAACTAGAAACGTAGTCTATAGCATAAGATGTACAGAGGGTACTTGCAGAAACATGACAACAACATACATAGGTGAGACAGCTCGTAGCATAGGTGAAAGGATAGGCCAACACTGGGGGGAACTAAAAGGACGATAAAACGGGTCAGTACTATACGAACATGCTAGACAACAACATGACGGTAACATAGACAACATAGAAATTAGAATAATATCTAAACATAGGAATGACCCAGCAGATAGGCAAATCAGAGAGGCCAGTGAAATAGAAATTAGAAGACCAAAGCTAAACAGAAAGAATGAGTGGAACAACAACAACACCCAAACAAACAACACTGATCTAAGAGAAGTATAAATAAGTAAATAAATAAAATAAAATAAAATAAGATAAATAAATACTTACACAAGCACAATAACAACAAGCACATAAACACACACTAGTCACCCAGCAGACACAACACTATACACACTAGTCACACAGCACACATAACACTATACACACACGCAAACGCATGCGCAAAGAAGACAAAATAAAATAAACAAACAAGCAAATAAATAAATAAATATATAGACAGACTGAATAAAAAAAAATGGCGTAGACATACAGCACAAGAGGAGGAATATAATATAACACCACTGACGATGTTGCAGATGTGCAACGAAAGATTTATGTAAATTATGTAAACTATATATATGTGTTTGTGTCTATATTGTATCTGTATTATTTTTGACCGTCGGTCAGTCAATGGCAACATTGAGGACCGAGTAAGTTAGATCACAGATATAAAAGACAGCGAGAAGCGAAAACCAACCAAACAGTGAGTGTGTTCTGTTATTAATTCTGGCAATATTACGCAAATATGACCCTCCCCAAGTATAACAATATCTGTTTCGACACACGATTTCATATAATAAAAGGAATTCCAACTCTGTCTGATTTACTCGTTTTATTTACAATCCTTTAAAATTTATATTGGTATTAGAATGAAATAGTATAGTAGAATATTAAATGTTAAGTGTTAATTGAACAGGTACTTTCATGCTTTGGCAATCTTCAGGTTCAATTCTGTGGTGACAGTCAAGTTTGCAATTTTCAATTGTAATGAGATGGGTAAATGTTGTGCCTTATATACAGTGGTTCCACAATGCTATATCTTGCAAACTATATTTCGACCAATCGGTGTATAGTTTCACTGGATTACTAAAACTGACTGGTTTAGGCGTCACGGTTGGTTGAGCATGTCTAACGACTACTAATTGACCCGATCCAAAGCATCAATTGTTTTGCTATTTTTAGAAATGATGAAAATGGCATTTTCTAGTAATCATCACCATCAACATCACTTTTATTATTATTATTATTATTGTTGTTGTTGTTGTTGTCAGTGGTCGTAGTCATAGTCATAGTAGGGGACTCCATTATTATTGTTCATTTAGCTTGGGTTTGAATTTATCAATAACATTCTTTTATTTGATTTTTCTCTTGATTTCACTTGGGCTGTGTAATTTGTCGAATGGGAATATTATAAATATTCCCTGACCACATGTTGCTAGATTGTTACTTAGGGGTATCTGACAGACATTTGGAAAGATAGCCGATAAATTTGAAGCAATTACTAACAAAAGCAAAGTTTGACCTTAACAACAAAGACCAATCATTCACTATATCTAAATGCAATGATAGTCGATGTGGCACATGTCAATCCATACACGCCGGTCAATATATGAAAACAAAAACTGGAAAAATATTCCCAAATGCAAATATGAACTGCAAAAGCAGAAATCTAATTTACTGCATTAAATGCCCGAATTGTGAAGAACTATATGTCGGTCAAACTGGAAATGCACTATCGGAACGTGCACGGGTACACCGACAGCAAATCAGAGACCCAAATTTCTGTCAGATACCCCTAAGTAACCATCTAGCAACATGTGGTCAGGGAATATTTATAATATTCCCATTCGACAAATTACACAGCCCAAGTGAAATCAAGAGGAAAATCAAAGAAAAGAATGTTATTGATAAATTCAAACCCAAGCTAAATGAACAATAATAATGGGGTACCATACTATGACTATGACTACGACCACTAATAACAACAACAACAATAATAATAATAAAAGTGATGTTGATGGTGATGATTACTAGAAAATGCTATTTTCATCATTTCTAAAAGTAGCAAAACAATTGATGCTTAGGATCGAGTCAATTAGTAGTCGTTAGACATGCTCAACCAACCGTGACGCCTAAACCAATCAGCTTTAGTAATCCAGTGAAACTACACACCGATTGGTCGAAATACAGTTTGCAAGATTTAGCATTCTGGAGCCACTTTTCACTGTATATAAGGCACAGAATTACCCATCTCATTACAGTTTAAAATTGCAAAGTTGACTCTCACCACATATTATGAACCTGAAGATTGCGAAAGCATGAAAGTACTTGTTCAATTAACACTTAACATTTAATATTCTGCCATAGTATTTCATTCTAATATATACCATTATAAATTGTAAAGGATTGTAAATAAAACGAGTAAATCAAACAAAGTTGGAATTCCTTTTATTAATATAATCTTCTATACACAATCATACACACCCGTGTATATTTCTCTCTCTCTCTCTCTCTCTCTCTCTCTCTCTCTCTCTATATATATATATATATATATATATATATATATATATATATATATATATATATATATATATATATATATATATATATATATATATATAGAGAGAGAGAGAGAGAGAGAGAGAGAGATAGAGAGAGAGAGAGAGACAGAGAGAGAGAGAGAGAAACTATTGTATAGAAACCATTGCGAGCAAGAAGCCAACAGTATTTCATAATGTATAAATGACTATAGCATCAAAATCGAAAAATAGTTAACGTAAGATGTGGGAATATAATTCAAACTCAATTCAAAAAGATTCAGGACATATATTCATCCACAGAATTTAGTGAAATCCAGGGAAAAATCAATAGAGCCTTAACTCAGAATAAAATAAAGTCCAAAATACTCATCATTCAATTTGGAAAAAGTGTATAGTCTTAAAAAAGACTATTTCACGAAACTTTCAGTGGGAATGGTCACGGTTGGAATCGATCATCAGCAGAGCTCAGAGACACGATAACCAAAGTCACACTGTTTATAATATGCCAAAAAGGGAATTTAAAAGCAGGTTAGTTCAACATCATGGGTAATTATGAAAATAAACGCACATGTAGAGGCATGGCTGGTGACGTCAGAATGAAACAACAGTCAAAAACATTCCGAAAAAAACTCTACAATATAAGGAGTTCAGCAAAAAAAAAAATATATATATATATATATACATATATATACATATATATATATGACGGCGAATTTTTTGATATGAAAAAAAAAAATATATATATATATATTGTTATACTTAGGGAGGGTCAGAAACGAAATATATATATATATATATATATATATATATATATATATATATATATATATATATATATATATATATATATATACATATATATACATATATATATATGACGGCGATGTTTTTGATTTTTTGCGAGGTTTTTGATTTGAAATCGTGTGTCGAAACAAATATTGTTATACTTGGGGAGGGTCATATTTGTGTAATATTACCAGAATTGATAAAAGAACACATTCACTGTTTGGTTGGTTTTCGCTTCTGTGTCTTTTATATCGATTAATTTTATTTATTCGGTCCTCAATGTTACCATTGACTGACCAACGGTCAAAAATACAGATACAATATAGACACAAACACATATATATAGTCTATCAAAGTACTTTCGTTGCACATCTGCAACATCGTCAGTGGTGCTATTATGTTTCCTCCCGTTGCATTGTATGCCTACGCCATCTTTATTTAGTCTGTTTATTTATTTATTTATTCGTTTATTGTTTGTCTTCTCTGCGCATGCGTTTGCGTGTGTGTATCGTGTTTTGTTTGATGTGTGTTCTTGTTTGGGTGACTGTGTATTGGTTAATGTATTCTATCTTAGTTTACTAGTGTGTGTTTATATGTGTTTGTTGTTATTGTGCTTGTGTATTTATTTATTTATTTATTTATTTATTTATACTTCTCTTAGGTCAGTGTTGTTTGTTTGGGTGTTGTTATTCCATTCGTTTTTTCTGTTTAGCCTTGGCCTTCTAAGTTCTATTTCGTTGACCTGGAGTGTGCTCAAAAGGGCCACCCCTTATCAAAATAACAGATACGAGTGTAGGTTATGCTACCAGGAACTTTTTGAAATTATGAAATCTAAGGATATCCTATTAATTAAGCGACAGGAATTAATTATATCTTGCACTCATAGAATTAGAAGAACCTTCAAATATTATAAGCCTAATTAATATACACCTTACACTTATATTTTACATATTATTATAATTAGTTTTTTTAATTTAGTTTTCCTATAATTAGTACTTTACTACAGAAAACTTCATAATTTTATTTCCCTCTGACAGCTCTCTTTTCCTAAAATTAATACCTAAAAGTATACCTATAAATTAATTTAATTTCCTGTTATGAATCTAGATTTCTTGTAGTTTATATAAGATTGGTATTTCTCACTACTACTTTTATCCCAAAATTTTACTTTCCTTCATTTTTAACAACACTCTTTAATAACATCTAATTCTTATTTATCACATTCATATGAATTAATATAAATTTATCCCTATAAGTTTACCTATCAATTAATTTAATTTCTTGTTATAGATCTAGATTCCTTGTGGTTTAAATAAGATTGCTATTTCTCACTAATATCCTTACCCTAAAATTCTATTTTCCTTCGTTTTTAACATTATTCTTTAATAACATCAACTTTTCGTGTACCCTTTACTGGCTTGACCTCTTTTCATCCCCAACGTATTCTTTTCACTCAAAACATAAGTCTGCACTCCTCTTCATTCAAAACATAAGTCTGCACTCCTCTACACCTAAATTAAATTTCTACTACTACTATTCTATCAACTTGACCTCTAACTACTTTTTAAGGTCAATTCAAAACCTGTTCCCAAACAGACCTTTTATATTAAATCTTTGTTGGTTTTTTCAATAAACAAATCTCATCATTTCTGAAGACAGCATGTATATGTGAAGGTATATTTTTACATAGATCTATATGATATACATACCAACACACACATATATATCCTAGAAACGATCGTAAAATAATGAATTTTTTTATATAAAGAACTGTTTCTTTGTTTTTATTTCATTGTTTTTATTAATTTATATATATATATATATATAATACACTGACAAGGCATTGGCCAATTCTGGCCTATAGTTGCAGACAGGCTTAAAAAACAAACAGCTACACACGTCCCTATATATAAACCTTTCGCTCAACTATGACGCAGCTAAGGTTGAACTCTGAATTGTGAGCTAACAAATTCCTTATCAACTTTTACAATGAACCTTTTCTTTCCGCTGAACACTTTCACAGCGAGATGAACAGAGTCGTTTTATAGTTTATAGCCTTGCCAAAGATCTTACTGTAGAATCAGTGTCAAAATGAGAACCACAAACCACTGAATTGTGTCTATCCAATTTTATGATATTGCACACATTTCCAGCTTCGGTATAGCATCTCTGCTAAAACTGGTCATGTATCCTTTTCAGATATAATAATTATTTTGGTCATCAATTTAAATAAAACGTGACAAGACAATATCATGTGGGACATAAATCTTATCGAAAGATGGGAATTCCGTTTAAAATTTTGTCATGCTGATGAAATAATTGAACCGGAAGAAATACACCAGCAACTTGTAATATATTCCTGCTTTAAACATTAACAGAAACAAAAAAATAAATACACCTATTGTTAGATTGTTTTACTTAACAAACAGAAAAATACTGCTTTGAGTTCGTCTCTCATAATGCTCTTTTACCACCACAATTAGAGATGTTTAAAGGAATGAAATGCTACACATCCACACACACACACACACATATATATATACGAAAATGTTCAACACCCCGACGACAGAGCTCGAGTCGTTTCGACGGTTATTTCTGAACTCCAGAAATAACCGTCGAAACGGTTCGAGCTCTGCCATCGGGGTCTTGGACATTTTCCTATGACCCACTCTACTACCCTAAGTAATTAAGTATTGAGTACTCTGGTGCGTTATGGTCCTCCTGGTTCCTTACCACACTTCCTTCGTTATATATATATATATATATATATATATATATATGA
>OZ024742.1:190683037-190688037 GCA_964016885.1 Eledone cirrhosa
TTTGTTACCAAATGAAAGACGTTGAAACTAAGCATTTCGCAAACTTATTGGTACATGCTTATAGGACTGATGTATAAAACTTTGACATACATGTTAATGCAAGACTTATTCGTATGCATATCTATCTATCTATCTATATCTCTCTCTCTCTATATATATATATATATTCACACACACATACAGACACACAAACAAACACACACACACACACACACACACACACACACACACACACTCATACATACATATATATATATATATATATATATATATATATATATATATATATATATATATATGTAATAAGGAGCAGGATAGAAGCATCAATATAACATTAGCATATTTTCCACATGTGAGGCCCGTTTCGCAATCGAACAGCTCAATCTACGATACATATATTAGCACTGAATGCTCGAACTGGTGAACCATCTGTAACTAAACATTACATATCGTTGATTACATATATATATATATACATACACATACACACACACATATATATATAATATATATATATATATATATATATATGTGACTGGGTCTATGGGAGTGAGGGAGAGAGGGTGTGCGAGTATATATACTGCGATGTATGTATGTGGCCGTGTGGGTGTCTGCGCATGGAGACGTACGAGTGTGAATGCACAGATAGGTATGTGTCTGAATATGTGTGTGTTATTGTGTGTTTATTCTAGTATGTATGGGTGCTTACCCTGAAGTGTGAGCAGACGTGTGTAGTACTGAACCCAGCATGACTCCATTGAAATGTGTCGGACGGAAAATGGTTGATGAACTGTGTGGCAACAGATACTGACCAGAACTTGTGATGGCGTGGAGTAAAAACAGCCAATGGCATGACAAGAGTGGATAGAGGGTTTTTTGAGGGTGTTGTTTTGATGACAACACCCCAGTGATAAAATTTGCTCTGGACATAACACCCTGTCTGAAAGAACCCGCAGAAGTAGAATCAGCCAGTTCCATACAAGGACCAGGACTCGAGCTACATGCCGGCGAAACATTTGTCACACGAAATAAACTAAGTCCAGATGCATCACTGATTTTTCGTTTTCTTTATAATATTTATATATATATATATATATATATATATATATATATATATATATATATATATATTAGAAAGTGAGGTTTTTTTTACAAAATGAAAAATAACAGAGGTGTCCTACACGAGTGAAAGTATAAAGAAAAAAAGATGAAATCGAAAATGCAACTGGAGTCTTATTTAAAAAAAAATATATATATATTTATTTGGTTCCTTTACCGGTTTCGCAGTTCTTCTGCTTTTCAAAAGTAGAGTTGAGATGGAGTGTCTGTGGTTTTTCTCACATCTGTGAGAAAAACCACAGACACTCCATCTCAACTCTACTTTTGAAAAGCAGAAGAACTGCGAAACCGGTAAAGGAACCAAATAAATATATATATTTAAAAAAAAAAATAAGACTCCAGTTGCATTTTCGATTTCATCTTTTTTTCTTTATATATATATATATATATGCATATATATTGATAAACATGGTGGGTCCATCACCTCATTATTATATATTAGTATATATATATATATATATATATATATATATATATACTAATATATAATTGTTTCTACTTTAGGCACAAGGCCACCAATTACCCAGTGCATTACTGGTACTTTATTTTATCGACCCCGTAAGGATGAAAGGCAAAGTTAACCTCGGCCGGATTTGAACTCAGATCGTAAAGGGACGTAACTATGCTGGAAAGCATGTCCGACGCTCTACCGATACTGCCAATTCACCGCCCTATATAATAAAGATTTGATGGACCCACCATATTTACCAATGCCAGGATCGGTTGTATCTCAGTGTACTCAATATGTAATGTAGGATACAATCCTAGATTACACAAATAGTTATTCGCTTCAATACAACACACGTAAAACAGTTGCCTATACTAGTTCCCGGACTCGGTATTACAGTGAATTACTGGTTTTGGTATCAAATCAAGTAATCTATGCACAGGCAGAGTATATATGTATAATAGAAATAAACGAGGAAGTTTCGTTTACATGTGAACAAATATTTATTGTGTATAGACCTGCGCGTTTCGCAGATGATTGGTTTTTTTCTATCACATCACCACTTTGACGAGCATATCGATACTGGAGTCGGGTCCATAACTCCTATGGGTTAGCTTGAGCCAACTTTGAGCCAATCCTCTTCGAAACGCGCGCAACAGGTCGATACACTATAACTATTTTTCATTTGTAAATGAAACTTACTCGTTTTTTTCTATTATATATATATAGATATATATATAATATATATATATATATATATATATATTTATATATATATATATATATATATGTAAGTATGTATGTACTAAGTGCCGTACTAAGAGTGAGAAATGAAATTTCATTTCATTCTATTTCATTATATATATATATATATATATATAGTAATAATAATAAATTTGAAGACTAAAATCCAAAGAGGGCTCGATAAGGATAAATATATATCAAATATATAAGAACCGTAGAGCAAATATTTATTAAAATAACAGATTAAAGTTTAAGCAAAGAATCGCTGCTTTCACCCTTGATTTTGTTAGTTTCAGAAGATCCCGTTAAGGGGGAAAGCAGCGATTCTTTGCTTAAACTTTAATCTGTTATTTTAATAAATATATATATATATATGGAAAGTTATATTTAAATTGTTGGGTTACAACTAGTAAATATTTATAACTGATATAAAAGCACTCGACAAGTATTTGGAGTATATTTACAATATTAAATAAATGGAAACTATATTTATAAAACCATATCTATTTCATTATATATATTTCAGGGATATCATATTAACAATGTGCTATGCCTTCCTCAGACAAAATACAATATAAACAGTTTTATAGATGTAATATTCTTTCGTAATATTTTTTAGTTTTCTATTTTATTATTACTTATTATTATTATTGTTATTTTTTAGTTTTGTTTCTGATATATATTTTTATTAGTATATTGAAATCTGCTCTCTATTTCTGCTTGATAGATAATCTTGTAGAGTAAAGACAGGAATAGTAATATTGACTCTATATATATTTGTGTGTATATATATACACATATATGTATACTTAAATTTTTATACCACAATGAGAATGTTTTCCGTGAATTTAGGGTTTGCAGAGTTGATCATGTAAATTCACATAGATGTTTGTAGTTATCACATAAACATATGAATTTTTTTTAAAAACTAAACATAAGACCATTAATTTTCACACATTATGGATACATGTCTCATTCAGGAATACTGATATTTACAATATAGTGGCTGGTTTTTATACATAATAATACCTCTACATTAAAACATAGGGTTTTTACGCCTCGCCTATGTCTGGTTATTTTTAAATTTTTTTTTTCTCTCTCTATATTTTTTCTCTCTCTATATAACAGCTGGTTTCTCTCCATATATCTCCCTTACATTAATACTAGAGCTAAATAAATAAATAAATAAATAAATGTATCATTGATACGTTTACTCAACAGACGTCCCACTACCTAGTTTTCTATATTTGTATCTATCTCTATTTCCTCTCTCTCTCTATATATATATATATATATCTCTGTTTCTTTACATGAAGTTCTTCTCTTTATCTATCTTTCCATCTCTCTATTTTGTTCCATGCATTTCTTCTTTTTCTTCTTTTTCTTCGTTTTCTGTCTTTCTTTCCTTTTTTCTCTCTTTCTTTCTCTCTGTGTACAATTTTTTCACTGCCAATTCAACTCTTTCAAATACAAGTCGATGTTGTTACGGTATGTCGAATCTATTTATCTATAAAACTGTTTATATTGTATTTTGTCTGAGGAAGGCATAGCATATTGTTAATATGATATCCCTGAAATATATATAATGAAATAGATATGGTTTTATAAATATAGTTTCCATTTATTTAATATTGTATATATATATATATATATATATATATATATATATATATATATATATATATATATATATATATATATATATATATATATATATATATATATATATATAGAGAGAGAGAGAGAGAGAGAGAGAGAGAGAGAGAGAGAGAGAAGGAGAGAAATGAATAAAGAATAACCAATATTTAAATTAAATTATTCAATTGAGTGGCGAACATTTCGATCATTATAACACCAATATTAATTCCTGTTATAATAGTTTCTTCAGAATCTATTAAATAACATTAATATTAACATTTGGCAGTATCGGTAGAGAGTCAGACGCCATGCTTTCCAGCATAGTTACGTCCCTTAACGATCTGAGTTCAAATCCCGCCGAGGTTAACTTTGCCCTTCATCCTTACGGGGTCGATAAAATAAAGTACCAGTAATGCACTGGTTAATTGTTGGCCTTGTGCCAAAAAGTAGAAACAATTAATATTAACATATACATGTCCATACAACAATCACTGAAGTCCCAAAATATAACCAAATTCAAATACTTTTGAAATAAACTCTGAACTGTCTCTTACATATGTTGCTGTCGACTATAAAATCTATATAAAATAAAATCTATTCCATTAATGTCTACATTTTTTTAGTAGTCTTCACGTTCAGGTACAGTTTTACCAAGAATCCAACACTTAGTATTCCATCGGGCACGATTGTTCCATTTGATACGATGAATGGAACTGCCAGCTCGTGGTATAAACGATTAACGTGCAAGTGACTGATCATTTTAAAGACACGTGTCGCGTACGAATAACGTATTCCTCGGGGAGATTCAGCAGGACAGAGAATGTGACAAGGCTAACCCTTTGAAATACTGACACAACTCATTTTTGGTAGATAAGAAAGTGCCACCGCGAAACATACTTATGATCATGAGCAGAATTCACTAACCCTTACTCTATGTGCCTTAACTTTACCCAGAATAATCAACACAATTCTATCAAATTGGAGTTTTTCATCCATCTGTCCTTTATATGCTTTCTATTTTCTTTGATACCCATTTCTCTTGCTCAACTCA
>OZ024742.1:190690537-190695537 GCA_964016885.1 Eledone cirrhosa
ACACTTAACACATTTCCTTCTTATGTTTCTGTTCTTTCATCTTTTATCAAATTATTTCAACGTTTTACACCAACCTTTTATGAATTACGATATATTCATGTATAAGAGATAGTTGTTATAATTCATTATAACCGAGATATTACAGCTGTATTACATTAGTGGTGACAGCTGCTGTTATATGAAAACTATACAATATACGGCAGACGATATTCCATTATATTTTACAACAGTAAAATGAATGTTTGTCATATTTAGATAACAGGATATTTCTTTTTTATTGAATCATAAGAAATTGTTAAGATATACAACCAACACGTTTTCATTATCGTCGAGAAATGTGATGAAAACTGCTTGCTTGCTCTCGATATCAGCAAATCTCTCGAACTTGTCCTTGTTAGGATTCGTCTGATGGAGTAGCACGACAATTTGATCCATAAGTCTCCCTACTCTTTGATAGATAGCTTACTGTCAGGTAACCTTATCATGGCGTTTGCTGGTAGGATCTTCCATTCTAGTGCATGCAACATTTAGGTTTTTACTTTACAAAATTGACCATATATACTGTCGACTCTAGTAGATCCCAAGTTTAGATTTTAAATTTACTCGATTTATCGTATACATCAGCGGCCAACTTAACATCTACAAGAACAAGATTTCCTCCTACATATATGTTACTACACTGTATTACTCCTTAAACACTCTTACGTTACAGTCAACCTAAGAATTTACATCTGATCTTCACCCTCTCCACGGACATATCGTCTATATAGAGTCATGACAATTTTGTCTCTATGAACAGTGAAGAAAGAATTAAAGTGAGAAAGATTTACTGAGCTACCTAAATTGGAACGCTAACGATCACTACGATTGCGAAGTCAAGAGTATCTATACTCTCGAACACATATCTTCTACAAAGAAAATAAAAACTGTATTGCAAAATCATACATACCAATTGAGATTCACGGTAATTGGAATGGGCTAGAAGAAGAGTCAGCATCTCTATTGTTCAGATGTTGGATAATTTGGTAAGTGACGAGTGAATTCTTTGAATCTCAATTGGTATATATGTTTTTGCAATACAGTGTTTTTATTTACTTTGTAGAAGATATGTGTTCGAGAGTAGAGTGAATGAATGAATATATATATATATATATATATATAAAATATGTGTGTGTGTGTATGGGGGGGGGGGGAGAATTTCTCCTCACACCTTGCTTGTGTTTCTAATACATCACTGATATGGTGTGAGGTGACATGCATGCATGGGCGAGTGGTGGTCTCCCACAAGAACAGGGTGTGCGGGCTTTTTTCCTCAGATGGAAACATTCCAGTTGCAAAATCCCAGAGTCATTCATGACCGTAGGAAGTCTTATATATATATATATATATATATATATATATATATATATATATATATATATATATAATATGTAGGAGGTGAGTTTTATTGTACTACAATAAAGCAATGCAGATATCGGATAAGAAGCACTAAATGAAAAAATTACCATTATATCTAATTTAGATTCTATAATAAATAGACGCACTGACTTGTTTTCTCTCTGCTTACATAAATTCCACAGAACATTCCACAAAGTATATAGCTAATATCCAATACTTTATCAATTTAGAATCCTTTTCTGAAAGGCACATATATATATATATATACTTCTTTAAAAATATACCCATCTTTCTACCTTATTTCAAAGTTATTTATTATACATTATATAATACTTGTTACTCATTCTATATCACTCCTATTTATCACTTCCCTTTCTTCCTTTTCCTTTCTTTTCTTTTTCTTTTAATTTCTAACCCCTAATCTGTACCTTTTCTCACTGTGCCTAACATAGAAACAATTATTATACAATACAATATATTCTTACCTTATATCACCTTGAAAAAATCCTTCGTAAACATAAACTCATCTTTTTGACGTTAGATTATTCATCCTCAATTCATTATTTTTTTTCTCCCTTTCATCTAACTTATTCATGCTCATCTCACAATATATCCTTACTTACATTACTTTTGTTTTTTTAATAATACATATCAACATTTTCTTTCCATCGCACATATTATTAAACCCTTAAATATTATTCTTAATACATATTAACATTTTCTTTCCATCGCACATATTATTAAACCCTTAAATATTATTCTTAATACATATTAAGATTTTCTTAATATGTATTATTAAACCCTTCAATATACAAACCTTAACTTTACATTATTTTTCTCTTCGTTAATTTTCAAATTATTTTAATTTATACATTATCTTCCAACGGTTTTTCAACCTCTCTATGTAAAACAATATATTTTTCTCAGTTATAAAAGCTATCTCTCTCTCTCTATCACCCATCTCTCCTCCTATCTCATCCTTCCTCATTATACTCCTCCCCCTCCACTTTTTACTCTCATCTCCTCCTCCTTTTCATCCTCCCCCCCCTCAACATTTTTTTTTCCCCAATATCACACATCAATCTAAAACTACTTTTCATATGTTGATTCAAAACTGCACTATTCACAAGTGTTTTTTAACCTTCATATCATGTCTTCCTATTTTATCTGATGAAAACACGAATATTATTGCATGATGATATTTGTTTTTGAAATGCGCATAATAAAATACATGGAACTCTTTTAACCATCTTTTGATCTTATATATTATATATATATAATATATATATATATTTTCGGTGTTTTGTTATTCCCACTGCATTTTAAGTTACCTTACACAGCCATTTCTATTCTCCATATATTTCATCATATATATATATATGTATATATATATATATATTTATATATACATATATTAATTAGAAAAATCGACGGCACCTTAGGTCTATTTAAGAGCATCAAATAGAATATAGTCTGAATATGTATAGTCAGAACTATATGTAGAATGTTCCAATATCTTAAATCTCGTTTTGTAGAGGATTTACTGACAGCATTTAAGCAGCAGTATAAGGACGACCGTTGTTGTACAATAATGCATTTCGTCAGTAGCACCCGACTGAGGCGAATTACAGGCCATACCTAGTTTTGTAGTTAATTATTATAGGGAGCATGTTTTCTATTGAGGTCCTGATAATCTCCCAGTCATAATACTTGCGAGTAACTCCACAATACCAAAAGATTTTTCTGACGAGCTGGCTTGTCATTGCGTAATTCACATTTTGTTATCAGTGAGGAAATGTCCCCTCTAACAAAGTATTGTATTCGTCAATATAGAGAGGACAACGTCGTTGGTAGATTTCAAAACGGCTTTTGTCTGTACAGTTTATTAATTTATTTGTAACCCAACTTACACAACGATTTTAATATACTTCACTTGCCAAGGCATGTTATTCAGTGTCTTTGCTGGCCTGATGTTTACTTTTTGCCCTTGCCTCTCGGAATTAGAAAACGACGAAGAGTAAATAATTCAAACACATTCTCTCTCGTTTATATTTGAGAGAGTTAAATTGAAAATATACAATAATAAATTGAAAAGAATTAAAAAATTTAGAAAAAGCAATTATATATTTATATTGCAGAAAGATATTATAGATCTAAATAATTATTCTGATAAAAAATTTATTTAATTATAAAAGTGTTTTCATTTTTTTTTTCTTATCGGGTACCAAGATTATATTGAAAAGCCGCACGCACACACACACACACACAAACATACACACACACACACACACACAAACACACACACACACACACACACACACACACACACACACACACACACACACACACACACACACACACACACACACACACACACACACACACACACACACACACACACACACACACACACACACACACACAAGCACATATATATTTATATACGCATACATCTCTCACGCTTTCTCTCTTCCATTCTCTCACTTTATATATATATATATATATATATATATATATACATAGATATGTGTGTGTACGTGTACGTGCGTGTGTGTTGTGTGTGCGTGTGGATATAGTTTCATTATTGTTAAATCGATAGGCTGTGGTGATATCCATCTGTTTAAGAATAGCTATGCGATATCACACAATGTTTCTAGTGACCCAGACAGTTCGGTTATCATTAAATGTTAAATAACATAGCGTGACCAGATAGTAATGTTATAATCAGTTTCATATCACCTTAGCTTCTAAAAAAGCAAAAAAAAAAGCATGGTATTCGGATAACTGATAAAGTCGATATCTCTTATTTTAGGGATATAGAGAATGAATGATATGAACGCTTTCCAATAGCGTTCCTGCTTCAGCTGGGAGTTCGTCGATTACGCCGACAAATGTTCCAGATGGTTTGATCAAAGGAGCGCCCTGCTCCTGAAATTAAGGAGACCTCTCTACAGCTTAATATTTTGTGTCAAAGTTCTGGCTTTTTTAATTAAATATACAACTAATTATTCTCCAGCTGAGAGGATTGGATCATGTAAACACGGCACTTCATATAGTGTTGCTTCAAGACACTCAGCACAGAAAGAAATGTACAAGCAACAGCATCAAGGTTATAAACATTGTAATCTACTTGTTTTAGGTCCATAATGAAGGCTTTTCATGATAGGCATGTGGACCCTATCATTAGTGCTACCAGAAATCTATTATGAAATGAAACCTCATAGGGGATAGATAGCTAAAACTACATAAGCGTGTTGTGGAACAACAGTAACTAGTAGAGAATGCAAAGAGATGCTGTCCAGCAATTTATTCTAAATGTATAGGCTGTAGGTTACCGATGTACCATAGCCGAATAATATAGAAGTCTCCTTAATAAATTATGAGGTTCATGTTTCCATCTCATTGCGAGGTATTTTGTGTGTCTACTATCAGCTCAAATATTTGTTAGTGAACTTTGTTAGGAATTGAAACTGTTTTTCAGCCCGTTGGCTAGATTGTACACGCAACCCAAGGGTCTAGCTATGTTAAATACTGGGTCCCGATGATTGTTTCTGAATAAATAATGTACGGGGTTACAGCATATTTATGAATCTTGGGTAATG
>OZ024742.1:190700537-190710537 GCA_964016885.1 Eledone cirrhosa
TCTAAGTAGTTTTTCTATTTCATGATTAGGACTTTCAAGCTGCATTATTGATTAATTTGTTTTGGTTTCTTTCTCAAAAACCTTCTGTATCGCGCCCTCAGTCAATCTAGCTCGCCTTTTTAACTCTTGCACACGATCTATCTATCTATCTATATATCTATCTGTTTGTCTATTTATCTATTGTCTGTCAATCTCTATATGTATATACATGAGTAATCAGATATGTTTGCATGTATTTATGTGTGTATCTGTGTAGATATCTATACGTTATACATATCTGTTTTTGTATATATATATGTATATATATATATATATATATATATATATATATATATATATATATATATATATATAGTAATGATAATAAATTTGAAGACTAAAATCCAAAGAGGGTTCGATAAGGATAAATATATATCAAATATATAAGAACCGTAGAGCAAATATTTATTAAAATAACAGGTTAAAGTTTAAGCAAAGAATCGCTGCTTTCACCCTTAACGGGATCTTCTGAAACTAACAAAGTCAATCTGTAAACGCAGAAGTGGATATTTCAAAAAACGTTGCAACCGGAGGAAGACAGGAAGACGATACTTTGGTTCGTGGTAACGTTCGCTGGCAAAGAACGGGAAAAAACGAATATAATACGTCATTAATAGGAGCGGTGAAAAACAATTACGCGCAAAGACAGAACCACGTTTATGGTATAAAAGAGATCGTAGACTAATGTTCTCTTAGGTGGTTCATAGAGACGTTCTCTGGCAATGAACGAAAAAAAACGAAGATAATACCTCATATGTGGAGCGTGGAGAACAATAGCACGCAAAGACAAAACCACGTAAATGGTATAGCAGAAGTCGTAGACTAAAATTCTAACTAGGAGACCGAATGAATCTCCGCTACTTTAATCTGTTATTTTCTCTTACTGCTTCCTCGTTCTCTCTGTTTCTCTTACTTTCTTTCGTCCCCTCTGCCATGTCAGTTAACACTTTATCTCTACTGACCTCTTCCTCGCACTCCCACTCACTCAGTCCCTGTTTCTCCCCTTCTTACTTCCACCCGTTCGCTTTGAAAACGATTTTCCTTCCTTCTTTCTAACATCGGATTCACTAGTGAAAGGTCTGTTTCTAACTCGCGCATATATTCACACAGCTTATGCTGAAAGAATAACTATCTTGCTTGTGTTTATTTCCATCTTCGGTTAGCTTTCCCCTGTGTTGTTTACTTGTCTCACTCGCTTCACGCGTTTCTATTGTCCTAATAACTTATTTTAGTTATTATCGCTCCAACGTGAGGTATATGATTTTTAATGCGATGAAATACCCATGATCGTTGGTAAATCACTGATGAGGGACTCATTTTATAACATGTTATCCATGTGCAACCTGCAGTATTCTTCTCCCCAATATTTTTCATATATATATATATATATGTACGAGGTACCCGGCTTCACTCGGGAGAACAGTTAAAAGAAGAGGAATAAAAAAGAAAACGACTGTATTGGATGTGTTATCTGGTATGAGGTGAGACCGTAATGTGTGTGTGTGTGTGGGTGTGAGAGAGAGACATAAAAAAACAATCATAAAACTTCCTTATTAGGCTGGGGGAGTAAACTGTCGGTTAAATGGTAGCATTGGCCTTGGATTTTAAATGTTGTAAAATAAACAGTCAGTATGATCTTTTTCAGCTCCAAAGGACATCATCTGAAACACAGCAATATAACGCATAACATTGCTTCTGAAGTGTTTAGCTTCATTAGCACGGTCTGTAAGTAGTATACGGATAAAAGCTGGAAGGTATAGTAATTTCAAATAATATCAATTTTTCTTTCTTCTGTAAAATCAAAGGCTGTAAAACGACTTTATAAAAGATAATGCAATAATATTAAACCTTCCTATAGATCAAAGGATCTATAGTTTAAGCCGTTTTAAGACTTTCGTGGGACGTTACCCTCTCTCTATGAATATCTAATACTTTAATTTTATCTCTATCTGTATAACGGTCTTTCTCTATCTGCCTCTGTGTGTCTCTCTCTCTCTCTCTTTAGATGTGTGTTAGATGTGTGTTAGATGTGTGTTAGATGTGTGTTAGATGTGTGTTAGTGTGTTTGTGTGTGTGTGTGTGTGTGTGTGTGTGTGTGTGTGTGTGTGTGTGTGTGTGTGTGTGTGTGTGTCATTCAACCAACAAGCCAACCAATAAACATCTGTTTTATATATATAGAGAGAGATATACAAATATATTTGTATGTGTTCGCGTGTGCATGTGCTTGTGCATATGCATGTGCTTGAGCAGATATATGTGTTCGTGTATGTGTCTTCGCAGCTGTTGATCGTAATTACAGATTAGATATTAAGTATGGTGTTCCGTCAAAACATATTTCTCATTTCATTTTTCTGTTGTTTTCTTTAATATCTATTTTACTTCTTTGTAGATTATTTCTTAATATTTCCTAATTGCCTCCCATATATTTCTTTGCTGTATGTTCTTCCATATTTTGTATTTATTAGACTGTCAATGCTCATTCTCCATCAGTTGAGTCTAAATTGTTCTGTCAATGAGGTTTAGCAGCAGCTGTAGGTTCAGCAATATATAATTATGATGTGAAAAATACTTAAAATAGCATCCGTCGGTTTCGACGATGAGTGTTTCATCTGTTTCCTATACAGTTCAAAGAGCCTGTTCATTAAATTAAGATGTAAAAAACTGGAAGTTATTCCAGCTCTGTAATCCTGGGCGTGTGGATGGTTCCAGAAATCCCCTACATTATTTCTAAACCACTAATTTGATAATGAAACCTAGCACAAGTATAGACCATTTATAAACACACATTTCTGCATTACAAAAATGTTGCTGACATCATCATGTTTCTGATGACGTCATCAGATGTACCAAGATTTATTATAATTTAGTACTTTTATATTGCTGAAAAGTTTTCCAGAACCACTAAGGCTATGATGATGAAAATCTGCATGGATATAAGTACAGTAATATAAGTACGGTCGTGTACCTTTTCTTTGCCCTGTTTGCTAAGAATGAAACAAAAATGCAATATCAAAAAAGTTTTAAAATATATAACAAAAGTTTGCAATGGAAACTACGTCGATGCCATGCAATTCAAAACACATACATTATATTGGTAATGTTTTTTAGTGATATTGTTTTGGTTAACAAGAAACATCTAAGAAATATCATAGTTTTATACCGCCTGTTCACCTCCTGCAATTTTCACGGTGGCTTTTCCTAAACTTTACCCTATTATTCGTTATGTAAGCAATTCATAGGGTAAAGTTTAGAAAAAGCCTCCAAATTTCAGAGAAAAATCTGCTCCCTTTAAAGGTTATGCATCCTCTCCAAAAAACAAAATGAAAAGGGAACAACGAGGGGAGGCACTGATTGCCCCCACTACAGATACAATAGGGTTAATGATAACCAAGGCGGGTCGAAACGAACAGTCCATATTGTATTATTGTAAAAATAAATAATTACTATTACACGTGAACCGATCATATAACTCTCACAGAGATTATCACTGTCCATTGCTAAGGCTTGAATCTACGACACGCTATGATAAACGAGACTTGCCTAAGGTATCAATTATTGCGACGGAACACATAACACCATGATTGGGAAATGAACGTCGTAATCTTATGGCTATACTAGGTTCAGATAATGTAGACTGAAATCAATAGACAATATTTGCCTATCTATGAAGTACTGATGTACCATTTCCAGATATAAGTTGTTTCTAACAGTTTGCTGAATGGAAGCAATTTAGAATAGAGTTCTGTTTTCGGAAACAAAGGAAAACTTGTCAAGCAAATTTTGAACACATGAACAATTGACAAGCAAGCCAAAGCTTTTATCAGTTCAACAAATTTGCCTCTGCTGCAAAGTAATTTTGCTCAAATATATTTAGAGACAATATATCTCTCTGTTTTTTAAATACATATCAAACATTTAGTAAGTAGGTGTTCTTATAGATTCTAAATCTCACCTATACTCTCACTACATACTCTCATTACATACAAAATATAAATATGACGGTTGGTTGAAAAGTGTATAGGCTGAAAATTTCATAGCCTGACAAGGATACTCCCATGGAGTGACCAAATGAGGTTTATTTTTCAACATAATTCCTGGAAAGAAGTTATTAATACGAAAAGTGGAAATGAATGCATCCGAGATTTCACAGCCCTGGCTATCATTCCTCCATATATATGAACTTTTCAGCTGAAATTCATATATAAACGATAGAACCCAATACGGACGGAAAAATAGTGAAAAATCTGCCTGTACATTCGAGAATCAAACCCCTCAGAAAAATAAAAAAAGAAAGAGAGAAATAACCAGATCAAGCTCTATGACACTGGCAATGCTAAACGTATTCTGAAATATCTGTAGCTGTGGCTATGCCGGTGCTTTTGGTCTGCCGTTTCATTGATGGTGTCTCTTTATCATTATAATAATTTGAAGAAGACAACAATCTAAAACTGACTTATGCTCGATTACTAGTGACTACGTCTGTATATATATATATATAAATATATATATATATACAGACGTACAGTAGTATGTATATATATATATATACATACATGCACACACATATATATATATATATATATATGCACGTATGGATTCACCCAACATTTATTATAATGCTCGGTTATGTATACGTACATATATGTATGTACGTTCAACATACTTATATTTAAGTAACAGCCGTACTAAGAATGAGAAATGAAATTTCGTTTCATTTTTTCCATTTATCGTTTTCGGTGCGCCCGGACGTTTAACTCACTCGATATGCAAATTAGGCTGCTCAGCCGTTAATATGCATAAGGAAAGTATATACTTTCAGACGTTCAATCATCTGGCAGGAAGGTGTACGGTGCTGACGATAGCTAATAAGTTTGAAACTAGTACATCGTTCCTATGTCAGTGTTGATCAAAAGGGCAACGATGGTTGCTAAACATTGTACGGCTTAATTCGGGATGTTTGTTTACAAACAAACCGAGCATTATAATAAATGTTCGGTGTATCTATACGTACATATATATATATGTGTGCATGTATGTATATATATACATACTACTGTACCTCTGTATACATATATGTATGTACGTATACATATTTATATTTAAGTAACAGCCGTACTAAGAGTGAGAAATGAAATTTCGTTTCATTTTACCATTTATGTATATATATATATATATATATATAACACCCACACACACACATGTATATATATATATTTATATATATATATATATATATATATATATATATATATATATATATATATATATATATATATATATATATATATATATATATATATATATATATATATATATATATATATATATATATATATATGTATGTATGTATGTATATATATATATATATTTATATATATATAACATATATGAAGAGGAAATGAAGTAAAACACATTACTGCACAGAATTTCTATCTATGACATAACGGTAATGGTATAAGGCAGTACTGGTGTATATCATATATATATATATATATAAATGTGTGTGTGTGTGTGCGTGCGTGTGTGTATGGGGAGGGTGTCTGTATATGTTTATGTGTGTGTATGAGTGCGTATATATATATATATATATTATAATTATATACATATATATAGGGCAGTATCGGTAGAGGGTCGGGTGCCTTGCTTTGACGCAAAGAGTTACGGCCCTTTCCTTTGGAATTCCTCTTATTAATATATATATATATATATATATTGTATATAATATACACCAGTACTGCCTTATACCATTACCGTTATTTCATAGAAGCTAATTCTGTGCAGTAATATGTTTTACTTCATTTCCTCTACATATATGTTATATTTACTGACGATAAGGTCACCAATTCACATTAGTTTGAAACGATGACCGTTCTCTATAATTTCAGTTTATTGCGATACATAAATGTATAGAATATTTCCATCTTCCCTCTTCATGCATCTGTTTCCATTGCCACGATTTATATATATATATATATATATATATATATATATATATATATATATATATATATATATATTAATAACAGGAATTCCAACTTTGTCTGATTTACTCGTTTTATTTACAATCCTTTAACATTTAAAAGGGTATTATAATGAAATAGTATGATAGAATATTAAATTCTATCATACTATTTCATTATAATACCATTATAAATTTTAAAGGATTGTAAATAAAACGAGTAAATCAGACAATGTTGGAATTCATCTTATTAATATAATCTTCTATACACAATCATACACACCCGTGTATATTTACCTCTCTCTCTCTCTCTCTCTCTCTCTCTCTCTCTCTCTCTCTATATATATATATATATATATATATATATATATATATATATATATAAATTAGAATTGGAGCTCTGAAATAGCAATATATATATGGATGTATATATAATGTATTTTGCAATACACTTTATGCTTAATTAAAAGCATTTTGAAGACCGTATGCTATTTTTTTAGAGTAGTGACAAATTCACTTACTTTAATCTCAGCAAACAGGGGAGATAAGCCGACAAGGGCCTTGTTTCGCTTTTGTTGAAGCTTATCAAGGCTAACTACCCCTCCTGTCTACTGAGATTACTGATGTTATATTCTTATAGAATTCTAGTAAATAATCAGGAGCTGATTATACAGAGCGATTGTTGGTCAGGCAGAAATTAAAAATTAGAATTCGAGTTCTGAAATAGCAATATATATATGGATGTATATATAATGTATTTTGCAATACACTTTATGCTTAATTAAAAGCATTTTGAAGACCGTATGCTATTGTTTTAGAGTAGTGACAAATTCACTCACTTTAATCTCACCAAACAGGGGAGATATATATATATTGCTGCTAGTTATAGCAGTAGCCATCTGACCTCTCTGCCTCTGCCTTCATCTTTACACTCGGCCCTTGAAAAAATTGATTCCACTTCATTTACTCTCATCTCGGGAACAATTTTGAATAGCGCCAGTTCGTAATTTGAATTCGAGAATTTTATATTCTCCGAATGAAAAGATCCTTCTGACGAGATTCTTTCTTTGCAACGAAGGCCGTATGGACTCCGTTTATTTTTGAGAATCGAAACCGACTCGGTAAAGGTAACCATAGTAAGTACAGTTAATTTTTTAAAATTTATTTTGAAACTTTATATTATTTGCTAAACCTTGATTATATATATATATATATATATATATATATATATATATATGTGTGTGTGTGTATATATAAACATATACACATATATACACACACACACATATATATATATATGTATATATAAATAAATATAGCTATATATTTATATATATACACACACAGAGTAATATATATATATATAGTTGCATGTGTGTGTTAGTCTGCGTGTATGTGTTTGTGTGTATGTGTGAGTCTGTGTATGAGCGTGTGTTCGAGTATGTGTTTGTGTGCGTGTAAGTATACGAAAAATAAAACATATGTATTCATGTTTCGACCATAAACGATGATGTAGCTATATATCACCCTGTTTCCATTATCTTCTAAATTAAGCCTGACGTAAACTAGGGCCGTAAAACCTATAATCACTCCTTACGACAATTATAATTTTTGGAGAAAACTGATGGAACGATTTGGTGAGAACAGTTGTGTTGCTGGTAATTTAGTTATTGTTGTTATCGTTGTCGTGTTGCTGGTAATGTTGTTGTTGTGTTGTGTTGTTGTTGTTGGTGGTGGTGGTGTAGTTGTTGTTGTGTTTGTGGTGGTTGTGGTGGTGTAGCTGTTGCTGTGTTTGTGGTGGTTGTGGTGGTGTAGCTGTTGTTGTGTTTGTGGTGGTGGTGGTGTAGCTGTTGTTGTGTTTGTGGTGGTGGTGGTGGTGTAGCTGTTGTTGTGTTTGTAGTGGTGGTGGGGGTGGAGGTGGTGGTGTAGCTGTTGTTGTGTTTGTGGTGGCGTTGGTGGTGGTGGTGCTGTAGCTGTTGTTGTGTTTGTGATGGTGGTGGTGGTGTAGCTGTTGTTGTGTTTGTGGTGGTGGTGGTGGTGTAGCTGTTGTTGTGTTTGTGGTGGTGGTGGTGGTGGTGGTGGTGGTGGTGTAGCTGTTGTTGTGTTTGTGGTGGTGGTGGTGGTGGTGTAGCTGTTGTTGTGTTTGTGATGGTGGTGGTGGTGTAGCTGTTGTTGTGTTTGTGGTTGTGGTGGTGGTGTAGCTGTTGTTGTGTTTGTGATGGTGGTGGTGGTGGTGTAGCTGTTGCTGTGTTGATGGTTGTGGTGGTGTAGTGTAGCTGTTTTTGTTGTTGTTGTGTTGGTGGTGGTGGTGGTGGTGTAGCTGTTGCTTTTGTTGTTGTGTTAGTGGTGGTGTAGCTGTAGTTGTGTTGGTGGTGGTGGTGGTGGTGGTGGTGGTGGTGGTGCTGGTGTAGCTGTTGTGCTGGTGTTGGTGTTGTTGTGGTGTTGGTGGTGGTGTAGCTGTTGTTGTGTTGGTGGTGGTGGTTGTTGTGGTGGTGGTGGTGTAGCTGTTGTTGTTGTTGTTGTGTTGATGGTGGTGGTGGTGGTGGTGGTGGTGTGGTGTAGCTGATGTTGTGTTGGTGGTGTAGTTGTTGTTGTTGTGTTGGTGGTGGTGTGGTTGGTGTAGTTGGTGTGTTGTGTTGGTGGTGTAGCTATTGTTGTTGTTGTGTTGGAGGTGGTGGCGGGTGTAGCTGTTGTTGTTGTTGTTGTTGTTGATGATAAGCTATGCCTTTTCATTGGACAACATCTTTGGCGAGGAGAGTTGAGAGCACGCATGGGTGACTCCTGGTTTTCTACATAAACACCTTACCTCGGCTTGTACCTCAGAGGCAAACTTTCTACGTGTAAATCCCATGATAAGTGTGTGTATTGACCCACACAAACGCATGCAGATAGCGTGATTAAAAGCACACGCACATTCATTCATAAAATTACACACACAAACACACATACCCGCACAGTTATATTTATATAGATAGTTTCTCTTTGTGATTCTTTTATAGTGATCCTATTCATTATAATGGAGAGGTTGATTAGGGTACTATTTGTCGTTGTGAGTGAGTGATGTGTTGATCCTATTGCATGATGCATGCTGTGAAAGCAATAAAACATTACGGTTAAGTATGTTTATATTCGAACAAGTTGCCCATCTATTTTATGTTAAAATGCGTTGCAGTAGCTTACAATAAGCTAATATGTTTTCAAAATTCAAATTCGTTCATCGCTTCGTCAAAGGTGACTGTTTAATAAACAAACGCAATATTCAAGAATATAAGTTTTTGTAGTAATAAATGTCCGTTTTCCGAAGCTTCCTCTTCCCCCACACGAAGAACCTTCTTAAAACGAACATTTATTACTACAAAAACTTATATTCTAGAAGATTGTGTTTGTTTTTTAAACAGCCACCTTTGAAGTGGCAGACAATTTAAAATATTCTCTCTTATTGATATCTTCACACCTCAAAATCTGTCTTCTATAAATCGGTTGACGCCGTTATATTACTGCAATATTACGATAGTTAATATTACTTGGCAGACTAGATTATTGAAATCTGATTATATGAAAGTCCAGTTTACCGGATAGATATTGTAATATGACAGTATTATGAGACAGGCATATAGCGGGTGAGTTTTGTTTCTGTATATATATAACAGTGTATATTATTAAATATACACTATTATATGTATATATATATATATATATATGTATATATATATATATATGTATATATATATATATATATATATTACATTCATATATATATATACATATATATATAAATATACGTTCATATATATATATATACATATATACATTCATATATATATATACATATATATATATGAATGTACATATTGTATATTTAATAATATACACTACTATATATATATATATATTATATATATATATATAATATAGTATATATATCTATATCATATATATATATAATAGTGTATAGTATTAAATATACAATGCGTACATTCATATATATATATATATATATAT
>OZ024742.1:190715537-190725537 GCA_964016885.1 Eledone cirrhosa
ATATATATATATATATATATATATATATATATATATATATATATATATATATATATGTATATGTATGCATGCATATATATATGTGTGTATATATATATATATATATATATATATATATATATATATATATATATATATATATATATATATATATATATATATATATATATATATATATAATTCTAAATGACGTTATAAATGAATATTATATATAATGATAATCTATATTCTTATCATGACCCACCATAATCACATTCCATTCACTATTGATTTCACTAACCATCGTCGCAATGTAGGATAACACATTTGATTGGTTTTCTATTTCCTATCGATTTGGTATACTACTCCATCATCATCACTATCGCTTTCCTCTCAGCCAACACAAATATCACCTCTAGGTCATCCACCACTGCAAACTGCACTACCACCAAAACTACCACTGCTAACAACACTTCCACCACTAGTAGCCAGGCTACCATCCTCACCTTCTAGAAAACATCTACCACTTTATCACCATAGTCCTCAACAATAACACCCTGGCTATCATACCTGCACAGCCAGAACTATCACCACCACCATCACCACCACCACCACCCACTACCCACCACCAATCACCCACCACCACCATCACCAACCACCACCACCACCACCACCACCAATCCACCACCACCGCCACCACCACCACCACCACCACCGACCAACCACCACCAATTCCCCACCACCACTACCACCACCATTACCACTATTATTATGTTAAGCTTATACTTGCCTGTAGAAAACACGGTTAATTGCACGTAAATTCCAAGAGCATGGTGCTCCGTTGAGCGAACTCCTGGATCACTCATCCTCGAAAGCGTGGACGGTCCATTCTTTGCTTTTTATTTTAGGTGGTGGTTTATGATTTAAGAACAAGGTCAACAATTTTTTGGGAATGGAAAATTGATTAAATTATCGCTCCTAAGGATGAAATGCAAAACTAATATCGGCGAAATTTCAACTCACAACGTAAAGTGCCGTAACTCTATGCCATGAAGCAGTGTCCCCAATGCTCTACTGATACTGCTAATATAAATAATTGTTTCTACTTTAGGCACATGGCCAGCAATTATTCAGTGCATTACTGGTACTTTATTTTATCGACCCCGTAAGGATGAAAGGCAAAGTCAACCTCGGCGGTATTTGAACTCAGATCGTAAAGGGACATAACTATGCTGGAAAGCATGGCATCCGACCCTCTACCGATACTGCCAATCTACCGCCCTTGCTAATATAAATAATGATTTCTGATTTAGGCACAAGGCCAACAAGTAGAGGGGAGGGGAAAGTCAATTAAATCGACCCTAGTACATTACTGGTGCTTTATTTTGTCGACCCCGGAACGTTGAAAGTCAAAGTTAACATTGGCGAGCTTTGAACGTAAAAAGCCATAGCCCTATGCTGTGAAGCAGTGTCTCCAATTCTCTACCGTTACTGCCACTATAGATGATAAACACAATCAAGCAATGAACGAAGACTGTCATCTTGAGAGTATACTACTTTCACAGTATAGCTTTTCTAACAACACTACGATACCATTTTACTTACTGCAATTGAAGTATGTAGGGGAGAGAATAAACTAGGCTGGTTGACATTTCTTTCCATTAATCGTAGGTTGGGGAATATAAATTTGGAAAGCAAAGAGTTGAAAATGATTCAAGAATTTCCTCTGGCATTTTGATAACTTTACCTAACAAACATCTCTTTGATTGATAATTTATTTATCCACCACGAAGACAGGAAAGGCAGTAAGATTACCAAAAGTGCAAATATAACACAAACAATAAATACAACAATCAGAATATAATAAAGTGAGGAGTGTCCTGAATATATATTTTTATCCTGTTAGTAAAATAAGTTGGGTTACTTTGAATAAATAATTGTTTCCACTTTTGGCACAAGGCCAGCAATTATCCAGGGTATTACTGGTACTTTATTTTATCGACCCCGTAAGGATGAAAGGCAAAGTTAACCTCGGCGGGATTTGAACTCAGTCCGTAAAGGGACGTAACTGTGCTGCAAAGCATGGCGTCCGACCCTCTACCGATACTGCCAATCCATTACACAATGTATAAATAATTTTATTGCTTATTTCAAGATTCACTTCTTTTTAAATTTTCAAATGTCAATACTTCCGGTTATGATATAAAGGACGCTATATCACATATCGCTTCTATAAGGTTTATATTTCTGTCGCTAATTTTCTCCCTTTTCGTTTTCATAAAATGTTGCCGTAATGCAGTTTATATATAATATCGTCTCTTTTAAATACATCATGGATTACTTTACTGATTACAGAAGACACTGTAACACAGTCTCGCTTCAATTTCTGTGCATATTTTCAATTACGATTTTATTTGACGTATCATATCGACATGCATATCTATTTGCGTATGATAACAATATGCACACAGCACATGCTAGCAGAAAACCAACCGAAGGATGGTTTTCTGCTAGTAACAATAACAATGAAAATATCATTTATTTTCATTACTATTATTATTATTATTATTATTATTATTATTAAGAGTTACGTCCCTTTACGATCTGAGTTCAAATCCTGCCGAGGTTAACTTTGCCTTTCATCCTTACGGGGTCGAAAAAATAAAGTACCAGTAATGTACTGGGTAATTGCTGGCCTTGTGCTAAAAGTAGAAACAATTATTATTATTATTACTATTATTGACAAGTCTGAAATATTTGTAGACATGGATCGTCCACTAGAGGAAGAGTGTATCAGTAGAGATAGATAGATATAGAGAGAGAGGAAAGAGAGAGAGAGAGAGAGAGAGAGAGAGAGAGAGAGAGAGAGAGAGAGAGAGAGAGAGTGAGAGAGAGAGTGAATGAGTGAGTGAGTGACTGAGAGAGAGAGAGAGAGAGAGAGAGAGAGAGAGAGAGAGAGAGAGAGAGAGAGAGAGAGAGAGAGAGAGAGATGCTGCTTTTTAATGTGCTTTATTACAGATGTATGAGAATATGGTTGACGATGTTTTTCAAAGCAGGAGGAATACATTCAATGCCTCTGATGCAGTTGTCTAATCCGGAGTGGGGCATTGCATGGACATTCCATTCTAGTTAATCTTTATTATAATTTACTATTATCAATATTATTTTTACAATTATTGTTATTGAAGGCGGTGGGTTGGCAGTATCGCTGGAGCGTCGGACAATGTTTGTGGCATAGAGTTGCACCCCTTTACGTTCTGAGATCAAATCCCTTCGAGGCTAGGTTTGCTTTTAATCCTTACAGTGTTGATGAAACGAAGTACCTCACTGGGTTTGATTTAATCGATTCCTCCTCCAAAAAAAAAAAAAAAAAAAAAATGCTGGCCTTGTGCAAATATCGGAATCCATTATAATTATTATTATTGTTATATTTACTTATTTTCCTTTATTGATGCTCCTTTACGTTTACTCGATATAAACTCCACAACGTGTTGTTTTTCGGCCTTGCATTGTCGGCAATGTCTTGATCCCGTGTGGCCAATAATCGAAACCTTTTTGCAGTCTATAGAGAAATTGGTGTTAGTTGAAGTAGAAATAAATTTGTTTAGTTGTGGCAATGACGCCAGAGGGAATGGAAGTAATGTATATATATTTTTTTGTTAACATCATTAAGCTAAGACAATTGGGAGTATCAGTTGAACATCATTGGTAGTGTGGAAAGGATAGGGGGAATGAGGATGTAGAAGATGATGATGATAATGAAGAGGTGTACGAGTAGGGGTAGAGGAAGGGGAAATGGGACAGGTCGAGGAGGGTTATAAAGAGGAAGAACTGTATGAGGACGATGGTGATGATAATGATGATGATGATGATGATGATGATGATGATGATGATGATGATGATGATGGTGAGGAGGAGGAGGAGGAGGAGGAGGAGGAGGAGGAGGAGGATAAGGAGGAGTAGGTGTAGGAGGAGGAGGAAGAGTAGGACGAGTGTGGGGACGAGGATGATGATGATGATGATGCTGAAGAGGAGGAGAAGAAGGAAGAGGAGTAGGAGGAGAAGAAGGAAGAGGAGTAGGAGGAGGTGGAGTATGAAGGGGAGGTGGAGTTAAAGATGCGGTACGTATGGTGGAGAAGAAAAAAGCGGTGTGTCGATTGATATGAAGAGAGCCAAAGAGATGAAAGAAACGAAGAAATCGACAAACACGAAAGGCTAACAAATTAAACATTTTAAAACGAATTGAAATAATACGTAAAAAAGACTAAGAAACGTTAGCAAGGGAGTCTGTGGAAGTACACGTGTTTCGACATGTGTTTGTGTATGTGCATATGTGTAGCTGCGTGTGCATGTAGATTGGTGTATTGTGTGTGTATGTGTGTTTGTATGTATGTGTGTGTGCGTGCGTGCGTGGTTGTGTGTGGTACTGATGCGTAAGGTGGATTAAATCTAATAAGAATCTATATTTTTTGTTTAGATGGAGAGTGAAGGAAGATTTGATTCGATTTGCTATTACTGTTGGTGAAATAAAAGAGCATCTGCTACTGATGAGTAGAAAGTTTAAAGTAGAAAGAGAACGGATAACAGAAGACTCTCCAAGTTTAGTAATTTCAGCAGATGGAAATACGGAAGGAAAGAAAAACGGAAACAAACGAACAAACACGAAATTATTGAAAGATTTAGAAAGGAAATATCTATTAAAAATAAAATGAAATAAAATAACGTAAACAAATCAAGGAAACAGAAGTACTGTGAAGAATGAAAGACAAAAAGAAGGAAAAATGGAAAGAAGGAAGGAAAAAATGAAAGAAAGAAAAATGAAGAACCAAAGGGAATTAAAGAAAAATATATATATAAAGAAAAAAAAGCAATACAAAAACAACTTAAAACAACAAGAACATTGTCTGAATATGTGTGCAATCATTACTACTACTGCTACTACTACTAATACTACCACTACTACTACTGCTGCTGATACTACTACTACTACTACTACTACTACTACTACTACTACTACTACTACTACTAATAATAATAATAATAATAATAATAATACTACTACTACTACTACTAACAATAATAATAATAGTAATATGAAATCTAGAAATGAAGTATAAATTTTAGAACGAGAAACGAAAACTAAAGATATAAACAACAGCTTATTTTAGCAGTTAAAAAATAAAACAAAGAGTAAAAGAAGAAACTCATATTAGATTAATGGACACTATCAACGTGAAAGTGAAACTAAAGAGACATTGACACATTTTGTAATTATAGAGGTGAAAAGAGTGTGGAATAGCAAAGCATCGCTAAAAGTGAAAGTAGGAAAAACGCTGACATTTTGTGAAATATCTTGAAAAACGAAATATCGTGAAAAACGAGGGTGAGAGAACTACATAAATGAGGAAACTAGACGAAGGTTATTAAATATTTCCATATTTAGAAAGTGAGAGAGAGAGAGAGGGGGAGGAGTCATATATATATATATATATATATATATATATAAAATTTCAGGTTATCAATAATGTAGTGATATTATATCGTTACGTTAGAGATGAACAGCGTACCTGTAGGTTTGCTCAACGAGTATAAATTATATTCCTCAGAAAATGTAGAAAAGATGAATATAAAATGAAAGCGCTTTTTTTAAAAAAGGAATTTATTAGGTATTGTCCAATGGGTCAAGTATAGATTAAAATTGGCACTCCCAAAAATTCTTATTTAGATAAAATAAACCATTTACTCATTGTATTCTCATTAGAAACCCTTTATATACTTGTTTAGCAGTAAATTGAATTACCATCTGTCATATACTATCCCCTCTCTTCTTCCTCTATTACTAATATAAATACTTCAATCTTTCTGATTTTATCCAATTTATCTAAAATCTCTGAAGAAGTGACAACTGTTTATACATTTGCTATCGAATACTTGCTAACATTATATGATTACGCAAGCAGCGGTACATAGGTATTCCGTCTGTTACAGAAACATATGTCAATACCTAATAAATTCCTTTTTTAAAAAAAGCACTTTCATTTTATATTCATCTTTTCTATATATATATATATATATATATATATATATATATATATATATATATATATATATATATATATATATATATTCATTAAAATAACAGATTAAAGTTTAAGCAAAGAATCGCTGCTTTCACCCTTAACGGGATCTTCTGAAACTAACAAAGTCAATCTGTGAACGCAGAAGTGAATATTTCAAAAAACGTTGCAACCGGAGGAAGACAGGAAGAGGATACTTTGGTTCGTGGAAACGTTCCCTGGCAAAGAACGGGAAAAAAACGAATATAATACGTCTTTATTTGGAGAGGGGAAAACCAATTACACGCAAAAACAAAACCACGTTTTTGGTATAAAAGAAGTCGTAGACTAATATTCTATTAGGTGGTTCATAGAGACGTTCTCTGGCAATGAACGGAAAAAACGAAGAGACCATCATCACGGTACAAACCACCGCCCACGTTGGGGAATTCATCCTTGATAGGGAAAAGAAGGAAAAGGCGGAATAAGATCATTAACCTCCGCAGAATCGGTGGCGCCCATACTCACGACGAATGGGGTACTATTAGATTTTTTAATCCAAATAGAGTCGTCGAAATTAATCACCGACTTACGGGCATTGAGGATGACATCAACTTCGAAATCTTTAACCACTGTGAGTGTTATTTTAATAAATATTTGCACTACGGTTCTTATATATTTGATATATATTTATCCTTATCGAGCCCTCTTTGGATTTTAGTCTTCAAATTTATTATTATTACTATATATATATATATATATATATATATATATATACAGGGTGTTTCAAAAAAAAAATTTGATATCATTTCGCAATCTAATAACTTTACCAGTTCCCGTTCAAATAACTTTAAATTTTAACAGCATGTGTAGAAAAAGGTCAAAATTCCATGTTCCATGTTCGATATGATTATCTTCTCAGGTATAGAAATGACATTCACTTGAAATGATGAGGCCACATTTCATACGAATGGCAAAGTCAATAAGGATAACGTTCGCATTTGGGCGACGAAAATCCCCTTACCACACTTGAGCATGAGAGGAACTCACCAAAAGTGAATGTGTTCTGCGCCATCTCCAAGAAGCATCTTCATGGCTCGTTTTTCTTTGAGGGAAATGTGACCGGCGATGTTTATCTGCAAATGCTTCAGAACTGGCTAATGGGATGACTTCATTTTTCAACAGGACGGAGCTCCACCTCACTGGAAGTTCACTGGGCGGGTTTATCTTAATGAAAATCTGTGAGGGAGATGGATCGGGCGTGCTGGTGATGAAGACAATGTGCTGTTGAAATGGCCGCCACGTTCACCTGACCTGACAGCTCACGATTTTTTACTCTGGGGTTATGTGAAGGGCCTGGTGTATGTCCCCCCTCTTCCTGCAAACCTAGAGGAACTCAAGCAGAGAATCATTACCGCACTGGAGACTGTTACCCAAGACATGCAGCAGCGTGTTTGGGAGGATCAGGACTACTGACTTGACGTGTGCCGTGTCTCAAGAGGTCCACATATTGAACATTTGTGAACTCGCTCATGGAATCCACATATCTTTAAATGTCTCCTATTCAAATTTGGAGGAATAAATCTTATGTTGCTCAACGTTAAGCCAGCTTAGTTTCTTTTGATTTGACTATGACGTTTCTGTGATATTTACATCTCAAGTGATATCAAATTTTTTGAAACACCCTGTATATATATATATATATATATATATATATATATATATATATATATATATATATATTTATTAAAATAACAGATTAAAGTGTAAGCAAAGAATCGCTGCTTTCACCCTTAACGGGATCTTCTGAAACTAACAAAGTCAATCTGTAAACGCAGAAGTGGATATTTCAAAAAACGTTGCAACCGGAGGAAGACAGGAAGACGATACTTTGGTTCGTGGTAACGTTCGCTGGCAAAGAACGGGAAAAAACGAATATAATACGTCATTAATAGGAGCTGTGAAAAACAATTATGCGCAAAAACAAAACCACGTTTATGGTATAAAAGAGGTCGTAGATTAATGTTCTCTTATGTGGTTCATAGAGACGTTCTCCTGCAATGAACGAAAAAAACGAAGATAATACGTCATATGTGGAGCGTGGAGAACAATAGCACGCAAAGACAAAACCACGTAAATGGTATAGCAGAAGTCGTAGACTAAAATTCCATCTAGGAGACCGAATGAATCTCCGCTACAGAGTTAAGAACAAAGTAAATAAATACAATACGGAAGTAATATAAATAAATAAATACATACACGAAAACAAATACGTACATATACAAGCATACGCAAAACACTTACCATTGGTATACAAAACCACGCACATATAAATATTGTGTGTGTGTGTATGCGTGTATACAAATAATTATATACACGTATATAAATAAATAAATACGTATATAACAAGCGCACACACATACCTACATGTAAATACACGAATGTTCGTTGACGTAAGTCAACCAAAACATGAAGTACACATATACACACACCCTACATACGTACGAACCAGCATAATCACACAGACGCACAACTCCCGTATACACAAAGCCAAACCATATGTACCAGAATATATAAAAATATACACCATAACATAAACAATCAAATATACGTACAAGAAGGTATACGTACCTTCACAAAACATACGGGTAATATATACTTACCTATGCAAATAAGTAATGGTATAAACAAAACTTGATACTTAGCTACCACATCAAGACGTAAAATATCCACGTATAAATCGTACTATCCGTCAGGGTATAACGTGGGGCTGTAATACAGGAAAGTTTTGTGCTATTTATGTTTACAAGCCGAAATTGCCTCAGATTTTTTGTTTAAGATGTGGTCTGTGGCGTAGAGTATTTCCAGGGCTTCAGCGGCGCAGAGGTCACATGGCCTTTTATTTCCGTTATACGATCTAGCCCTAGCTAGGATCTCCCAATGTAACTTATATTGGGTGTGGTTGTCTTTTAGACTCCAGATATAAGCTGAAAGTGACGTCATATTCCTTCTTAGAGGGTAACGAAAAGAATGGGTATGCATATAAAGACGCTGCTTGAATCTATTGGCGGTTAACCCTATGTAGGCCCTACGGGACGTGGGTGTTACAACCTTACATTTGTAGACAATGTTACTAGAGAGGCATTTCCCGGATAGGGGGCAATCAACCCGATTCCTACAATTACAGTTAGTACTAACTACAGGGTAGCACGTGTTCCTACGGCTAGGTAGTTTAGCTAAATTTGAAGCTGTGATGTTATGTGCAAGGTTAGGAGTCGTAGAGTAAGAAATTTTAATAGTATTTCTATTAAAAATTTTACTATATTTATGTGTAGGGGGAAAATGCTTCGTAATAAGGGAAAGAAAGATATATATTTATCCTTATCGAGCCCTCTTTGAATTTTAGTCTTCACATTTATTATTATTACTATATATATATATATATATATATATATGACGTAAAATGATGATGATCATGATGATGATGTAGGAGGTGAGTTTTATTGTAGTATTATAAAGCAATGCAGATATCGGATAAGTAGCTCTCTACAGTTTGTAGGACTGGAGTATAAATAATAATATATAAGATTAAAAGATGGTTAAAAGAGTTCCATGTATTTATTATGCGCATTTCAAAAACAAATACCATCATGCAATAACATTTGCGTTTTCGTCAGATAAAATAGGGAGACATGATATGAAGGTTAAAACACACTTGTGAATAGTGCAGTTTTAAATCAACAAAACATCAATATGTTGATTTAAAACTGCACTATTCACAAGTGCGTTTTAATCTTCATATCATGTCTCCCTATTTTATCTGACGAAAACGCAAATGTTACTGCATGAGGATATTTGTTTTTGAAATGCGCATAATAAAATACATGGAACTCTTTTAACCATCTTTTGATCTTATATATATATATATATATATATATGCATGCATACTTACACATATATATTTT
>OZ024742.1:190743596-190751096 GCA_964016885.1 Eledone cirrhosa
ACAACAGCATCATCACAACTAACTACAATAAAAACAACAACGAAACACCAACAACATCACCACCACCAACGACAACAACAGCAGCATCACAACTAACTACAATAAAAACAACAACGAAACACCAACAACATCACCACCACCAACGACAACAACAGAAGCATCACAACTAACAACAATAAAAACAACAACAAAACACCAACAACATCACCACCACCAACCACAACAACAGCAGCATCACAACTAACAACAATAAAAACAACAACAAAACACCAACAACATCACCACCACCAATGACAACAACAGCATCATCACAACTAACTACAATAAAAACAACAACGAAACACCAACAACATCACCACCACCAACGACAACAACAGCAGCATCACAACTAACTACAATAAAAACAACAACGAAACACCAACAACATCACCACCACCAACGACAACAACAGAAGCATCACAACTAACAATAAAAACAACAACGAAACACCAACAACATCACCACCACCAACGACAACAACAGCAGCATCACAACTAACTACAATAAAAACAAAAACGAAACACCAACAACATCACCACCACCAACGACAACAACAGCAGCATCACAACTAACTACAATAAAAACAACAACGAAACACCAACAACATCACCACCACCAACGACAACAACAGCATCATCACAACTAACTACAATAAAAACAACAACGAAACACCAACAACATCACCACCACCAACGACAACAACAGCAGCATCACAACTAACTACAATAAAAACAACAACGAAACACCAACAACATCACCACCACCAACGACAACAACAGAAGCATCACAACTAACAATAAAAACAACAACGAAACACCAACAACATCACCACCACCAACGACAACAACAGCAGCATCACAACTAACTACAATAAAAACAAAAACGAAACACCAACAACATCACCACCACCAACGACAACAACAGCAGCATCACAACTAACTACAATAAAAACAACAACGAAACACCAACAACATCACCACCACCAACGACAACAACAGCAGCATCACAACTAACTACAATAAAAACAAAAACGAAACACCAACAACATCACCTCCATCAACCACAACAACAGCAGCATCACAACTAACAACAATAAAAACAACAACGAAACACCAACAACATCACCACCACCAACGACAACAACAGCAGCATCACAACTAACAACAATAAAAACAACAACGAAACACCAACAACATCACCACCACCAACGACAACAACAGCAGCATCACAACTAACAACAATAAAAACAACAACGAAACACCAACAACATCACCACCACCAACAACAACAACAGCAGCATCACAACTAACAACAATAAAAACAACAACGAAACACCAACAACATCACCACCACCAACGACAACACAGCAGCATCACAACTAACACCAATAAAAACAACAACATCACCACCACCAACCACAACAACAGCATCATCACCATCGCCAACAACACCAACATCTTCACCACAGTATCACGACCACCGCACCGCCACCACCAACAGCAACACCAACGTTATCATCACCAACAACATCACGACCACCAACGACAACTAGCATCATCATCACCACCACCACCACTTCCCCTCCGCCACCAACAACAACACCGACGTCATCATCACCAACAACACCAACATCCACCAACAACACCACCGCCACCACCACCACCACCACCAACAACAACACCAACAACATATTATGAACATATACGTGTACAACACATCCAACTTGTTAAGGTGCAGAACTAAACAAGCGAAATGAGATAGCGTTTAGATATTAAGTACATATATTTTTCTATATTTCCATATATTGTCTGCAAATGTCATCCATTGTAAAAAAGCAGACGACAGTTGTGGTTATGATGCTGGTGGTGGAGGTGGGGGTGTTAGTGAAGCTGGTGGTGGTGGTGGTGGTGTTGGGGTTGTTATTGGTGTGATTGTGGTGGTGATGGTGTTTGATAGTGGAGGTGTTGGTGGTGTTCGTAGAGTCAATGTGGTGGTGGTTTTGGTGATGATTGTGGTGGTGGTTTTGGTGGTGATTGGTGGTGTTGGGGTTGTTAGTGGTGTGATTGTGGTGGTGATGGTGTTTGATAGTGGAGGTGTTGGTGGTGTTCGTAGAGTCAATGTGGTGGTGGTTTTGGTGGTGATTGTGGTGGTGGTGATCGTGGTTGATAGTGGAGGGGTTGGTGGTGTTCGTAGAGTCAATGTGGTGGTGATTTTGGTGGTGATTGTGGTGGTGGTTTTGGTGGTGATTGGTGGTGTTGGGGTTGTTAGTGGTGTGATTGTGGTGGTGATGGTGGTTGATAGTGGAGGGGTTGGTGGTGTTCGTAGAGTCAATGTGGTGGCGGTTTTGGTGGTGATTGTGGTGGTGGTGATAGTGGTTGATAGTGGTGGTATTCGTAGTGTCATTGTGGTGGTGGTGTTAGTGTCATTGTGGTAGTGTTGGTTGTTGATAGTCGTGGTGATGGTGGTGTTGGTGGTGTTAGTAATATCATGGTGGTGGTGTTGGTGGTGGTGGTATTCGTAGTGTCATTGTGGTGGTGATTGTGGTGGTGGTGGGGGTTGATAGTGGAGGTGGTTGTGTTTGTAGTGTCATTGTGGTGGTGATGGTGGTTGATAGTGGTGGTGGTGGTGTTCGTAGTGTCATTGTGGTGGTGTTGGTGGTGGTGGTGGTGGTTGATAGTGGAAGTGGTGGTGTTTGTAGTGTCATTGTGGTGGGGATGCTGGTGGTGGTGATTGTGGTGGTTGATGATGGTGGTTGGTGATGGAGGTGGTGGTGGTTGGACAGTGGTGTTGGTGTTAGTGCTGTTGTTGGTGTGATTGTGGTAGTGTTTATGTTGGTGGTAGTGGTGATGGTAGTGGTGGTTGTGATCGTGGTAGTTAATACTGGTGGTACTGGTGTCGGTGGAGTGAGTGTGGTGGTGGTTGGGCTCGTGATGGTGATGGTGGTGTCGGTGATGGCAGGAGTAACGGTATGGACTGAAACAATGTAAACGATGTAAATAACATAAGTATGTGTGTAAATGTGAACCTCTATCACAATATGTATGTATGTTTTCTCTTTCTCTTAATTTCGATTATATTTTTTTGACCGGCCACCTTCCTGGTGGCAAGGTTGTAAAAGAAAAGAAATTGTCATCCCTTGAATCGCAAGAATGTTTTGCAAATTTTGAAGGTGCCAGCTATCGCAGCCATTTGCAGACTATGAATTAGGGAGCTGCGCTTTTTGTCCGCAAATCCAAGTTCAGTCATACTTTGGTCCAAGCGGGTTGGTATATAACCCGTAGCACCAATAATGATGGGTATGAAGCTAAAGGTGTATCTTGGATACTGGATTTGTAAACTCCTCATCAATGGTCCGTAGATGTCCTCCTTCTCCTGTATTTTTCTGACAACGTTTACATCAAGTGGGCAGCTGATCTCCACAACAGAACACGTTTTCAATGTGTGGTCCCAAACTACAATATCAGGCCGGTTGTGCTTTAATTTGGTGGCAGTTTTTATTTTTAGGTTCCACCAGTATTCCTTAGTGCTATCTGTCTCAATATATTCTTCCTCGTTTGTTTTTAATTTTGTTTTCCGAAGTGCGTTCCAGATGGTTCTAGCTATCCCATCGTGTCTCATGGGGAGGTAGTAGCGAGATGTATGTATGTATGTATGTATGTATGTATGTATGTATGTATGTATGTATGTATGTATGTATGTTCTTCTGGTTTTATAATTTCACAAAGTTTTACCAATAGAGAGAGAGTCGGTTTCTAACATAGACACAAGACTCTCTCATTGGAATTTACACAACATCAACTAGGTAGATATGTATGTATGCATGCATGTGTAGATATGGATGTTATTGAATGTGTGGATGTGGATGTTTTGAGTTGTATGTGTGCATGTGTATATGCAGTTATTAGATGCAAAACCTTTGGAATGTTTTACATTAAGTATGTATGCATTTTCTCACGCTTGCACTGCCCTAGGATTGACTGTCAGTCTCAAGAAAACCGTCGTCATGTACCAACCTGTCCCTGGTAAGCAGTACAGTGAACCAAATATCTATGTGTATGGTAACGGCTTGTAGTGGTTGATCAGTTTGTCTACCTGGGAAGCACTGTCAATCAATACAGCAACCTTCATAGTGAAATCTCACTTAGAATTAGGAAAGGAAGTGATGCTTTCGGAAAGCTAGAAAGGCGACTCTGGGGTCGGCGAGACATATGCAAGAAGACAAAGGTAAAGGTGTACAGGGCATGTGTGCTCTCTTCTATTCTTTATGCCTGCGAGACCTGGGTCACATATCGACACCACCTTAAGCAATTGGAGAATTGCCATCAGATGTGTCTCAGACGGATCCATGGCGTTCACTGGAGGGACCATATCAGTGATATCGAGATTTTGGAAAGCTCTATGTGTGACAGTATAGAAGCTCTTGTGCTTAAGCAACGACTCCGTTGGAGTGGTCACCCTGCCAGGATGAAGGATCCTAGAATACCAAAACAACCCTTTTATGGAGAGTTAGTTAAAGGAAAACGACCGCAACACAAACCAAAAACGTTGTATAAGGATTCCTTGAAAGCCTCTCTGAAAGACGCTAACATCTCTGCTGATACATGGGAAAATATTGCTGCTGATCGTAATAAATGGAGAAAGACTGTATATGAGGGAAAAGTTGCCTTTGAGGCATCTCGAATCGCATACGAGAAAGTAAAGCGGGATGTGAGGAAGGGCATTGCTGTTGCACTTCCAGACCAAGAGGGTCCTCCTATGGTGCTGACATGCATCGTCTGTGCGAGACTCTGCCTAAGCAAATCTGGACTCGAAAGTCATCTTCGCAGTCATAAAGTAAGACCAGTGGTTGACTACCAAGCTGCTGTTGGAGATGCTACTCATCATGCTTGCCAAGCATGTGGTAGAGAATGTAAATCAGCAGGAGGGCTCAAACGACATGCAAAAGTACATGAACTCCAACCACAGCCGGCTATTCCCAGTGAATATTTTGGTTGCCGACCCTGTGCAAGACATTTTAGATCATTGGCTGGGCTAAAAAGCCACATTCGATCGCAGCGCTGTTAGTTGCTATCGTGTGTGTGTATAGATATGTTTATGTGTGTGCGTCTGTGTGTATATATATATATGTATATTATTATTGTTGTTGTTGTCGTTATTATTATTGTTGTTATCTCTCGAGTTCTATAGAGGATTAGTGGTGGGCAAGTGCGATGACGCACTCGGAGAAGCTTTGGGCCTCGACGAAGTCGAACTGACCAGTCTGTACCGGAGGACTTTTGAGTCGGGGACGATGGACAATTTCCAGAAATCCCTCACTTGTCAGTGCTACCGGGGGGCTCTGCCGGTTCGGGATGAACTCTACAGGCACGGAAGTGCTGTCAGACGGACCTGCCCAAGATGCGCAGAGAACGACGAAACCGTTCTGCACGCACTTGTCCAATGTCCGTGCATTACTGACTTGTGGAGTTATGTCGAACAGCTACTGTCGCGTGTGGAACGAATCCGGCTATCGGCCGAGTCCATAGTGAAGATCGACCCACCGCCTTCCTTTCGTCAGGAAGAGCTGGAAATATTCCTCTGTCTGGTGGCAGTTGCGAAAGAGGTTATATGGTGGACCAGGTTAAAAGGACTGAAGACAGACACTTTTCTCTTCGGCCAGTCCCTCATCAACTTCTTCAAGTTTCACCTGGAAAAGAAGGTGAGGGTGGAGAGAGAAGTGCTGCCCCCCAGTACATTTGCTAAAAGGTGGGTGAATGTGGCGAGAATGGCTCGTGTGAATGGGCCTACTCTGACCATGCACCTATAGGCTAGCTAACTTGAGGAGAGGGGTGCTCTCCCTGGCTGCCCTAGAAGTGCAGGGTGGTTCAGGATTGGTGGAGTACCCGAGTCACCCCAGGGTCGTCCACCCCCTATCGGGGAATTTATTTTGTTATATTTATGCATAGTTTATTTTAAATTTTTATATCTTCATTGTTAAATTAGTCTTGCCATTGTGCACTTTTACTCGACCTTATTGTAAACCGCCACTGTCCCTGTCTTTGTATTGTCCCTTACATGTGGGCCCTTGTGGCTAATAAATGAAATCATTATTATTATTGTTATTAATATATATGTATGTATATATATATATGCATATATTCGCTTCGCTTCGATATATGTCAGGTCACCAGTTGGTGCTACTGGTAACATGTATCCCAGTACAATCTGTCTCATGGTCAGGTCGTTGGCGACTAAACTGTCAACCCCACCAAGGTTTCTTGGTGAGGAGGCTGACTTTGGACATCCTGCAGGACTAAAAACAATACCTGTCAAAGGGCAAAGGAGCTCTTAAGAGTCAATGGCCATCCAAAATCACCGGGAGAGATGACCCCTTAGCCTTTGTCAAGGCATAATTCTAGGAGAAGGAAAACTCTGATATAACACCTGCAACTCTGATGGTATCCAATGATGTTGACTTGTTCTTCTTTTTGGTAAATATCATCTTGGTTAAGAGAGTGGGACTGGCTTTGTGCAGTGCCTTTGCTCACTATAAAAGCTTCACGGCACAGGCATTGCTTTATATCTGGAGATCTCTCTGCACTTGTCGTCACATGGTACCATGGGCCCAGCACTATGTGTCAATAATTGTCACAAGTGTCGTGTTTCTACCAGAGTTTTCAAGTCACTGGCTGGACTAAAAAGTCACACTCGTTCAGCGCATCGGTAGGGGTTCTCCTACATGGATATAAAGTAGTGGTCGTACTCGAAAACGAGTTGGCAGCCACCATATGCATATATATATATTTATTTATTTTTTATTTATTTTTTTCTCGTGCAATGGCCATATTCGATAACGAGGGGGCAGCCATCATCATGTATGTATGTATGTATGTGTGTGTATTTATGTATGTGTGTATGTTTTATCTCTTTCTCTTAATTTCGAGTATATTTTTGACCGGCCACCTTCCTGGTGGCAAGGTTGTAAAGGAGAAGAAATTGTCATCCCTTGAATCGCAAGAATGGTTTGCAAATTTTGAAGGTGCCAGCTATCGCAGCCATTTGTAGACTATGAATTAGGGAGCTACGCTCTTTGTCCACAAATCCAAGTTCAGTTATACATTGGTCCAAGCGGGTTGGTATATAACCCGTAGCTCCAATAATGATGGGTATGAAGCTAAAGGTGTATCTTGGATACTGGATTTGTAAACTCCTCAACAATGGTCCGTAGATGTCCTCCTTCTCCTGTATTCTTCTGACAACTTTTACACCAAGTGGGGAGCTGATCTCCACAACAGAACACGTTTTCAATGTGTGGCCCTAAACAACAATATCAGGCCGGTTGTGCTTTAATTTGGTGGCAGTTTTTATTTTCAGATTCCACCAGTATTCCTTAGTGCCATCTGTCTCAATATATTCTTCCTCGTTTGTTTTTAATTTTGTTTTCCGAAGTGTGTTCCAGATGGTTCTAGCTATCCCATCGTG